>OZ030391.1:63961804-64286804 GCA_964023965.1 Melinopterus prodromus | reverse complement strand
GTGTGTGCGTGTGTGCGTGTGTGCGTGTGTGTGTGTGTGTATGTGTGTGTATGTGTGTGCACTCTATGACCTTCTTATAACAATCCACTACACCGGTCAGCTCATTTTGTGTGTCAAATTCGTTCATTTCTGCGCATGACGTCACTGCGCGAAGGATGTTGACACGGACACCTAGGCAACCAAGTACATCATAGCGTTTTCTTTTGGTAAAACTCGGGCGCACCAGTGCACTATTTTGTGTTCTATGGTTGCACTAGCACTCACAGAGTGTTTCGTGTTCTGTTGGCAACCCGGTGCAGTAGAATTAGCACTCAGTGCACATTTTCTCCACGAGCTCTGGGAGCTCGTGCTGGCGAGTGCAATATGGCTTTAATGCGTGCTCTGTTGGGATCGCACGCGTTTGCCCTTCACTTGTGAAAAATTGCATCATCAGTACGCTCGAACTAGTGCGCTCGAGTTTTACCAAAAGAAAACGCTTGTTGACCCCCCAAATAATGATCTCTTAATTCTATATATTCATCTCATATACTTTTCGATATTAATTGATTATGCATTCTGTATGTAATGTTATATGTTTATTGTTTATAAGCAAACATGTTTATAAACCAAGCTATCAATGATTATTGTGTATTTACGATACCGAAAGTGTTATTGTTTTGTACGTGGAATTTCAATGTCTTTACTATTATGATGACCCAATAAACCATGGTTGACATTGAAATTCGGTATATATAATACCGTCCCACAGAGTAACAGAGGTGTAACCAAGAGTAACACCAGCCAACAAGAAGATATTTCAACAGTTCCCGTTGAAACCAGCCAAAACTGTACCAGAAGTATACAAATAGACAAGTTTAAGACATCACACGTTTTATTTCCAAATTCCAACCCCAACAATTTGGTGTCAGAAGTGGAGTTTTTGTTTCTTTGGAAAGAAACAGCGAACTTACGGAAGGAAGAATTGCTGCACACAAGATTTCAAACGGCGAATAGAGTTGAAATTTAATTTCGACTGTCGAGAAGAATCTACAGCAAATTGGAAGAAACGGTCTTCTACTACATCGTCTAGAGCAGGCCTGGCCAACACGCGGCCCGCGGGCCGCATGCGGCCCATCACGTTAAATAATGCGGCCCGCCGGGCGATTTATGTTTCTATTGAAACTTTTGTTTCTCATTGTACGTATATAAAAATATGAAATAAATGATTGCGTGTGTTATTGTTATAATACACAAGTGCGCTACGAACGCCAAATGTTACTGAAATAATCGGTTTCGTTAGGCAACTAACAATTTGTTCCCCTACTTAGGTATAAAACATTGCGGCCTTGGCACTCCACAGTGTGGATGTCATTTAATTGCTTAAGCCCACTAAAGATTGATTGTACGATGTTAGCTGCTAGTAACTGTACTTGTTACAAAACCATTGTAAGTACATTGAATTTATAATTGCTCTTTTTTGTAAAAACTATATCACTGATTGCTCTTAATTTCTTTTAGTAAATTGTTGCCTGATGAAGATCCTAATAAAGCGTCGAAGCGTTGCAAATTATACAAGGGTGTGATTAGTTTGGCTGGTCGTCCCCCAACAAATCCCTTTTTTGTGTCAACAAGTCCGACAGAGACTTCTTGCCTGATCATTATTAAAACAACCATCTAACATTGTCAAAGCTAGTTATTCTGTTGCCATGTTAATTGCAAAGAAAATGAAACTATTTTCGGATGGTGAACTGGTGAAAAGGACTAAGAAAGCAGTTACAAAAGATGCTTTGCCCGATAAAAGCAAATTATTTTCCAGTATAAATCTTTCACGTCAAACTATATATCGTCGTATTGACGACATTTCAGCTGAAATTGTACTCACTTTGCGAGATAAAATTCATCAATTCAGAACATATAATTTTGCATTTGACGAAAGCACAGATGTTTCTGACACGTCCCAACTTGTAATATTTATTCGCGGTGTAAATTATTCATTCCAAGTGACTGAAGAAATGTTAAATGTTTTACATTTAAAAGGCACAACTAGAGGAGAATTTGTTTTCCAGGCGATTGCAAAAAACAGATGGCGCACCTGCTTTGGTAGGTAAACATAAGGGAGCTTGTAGAATTACTTATGGATAAGGTAGATTGCAAAGGCATTAAAACAAATGATATTTTTATTATTCACTGTTTGATACATCAACAAAATTTATGTGCTCGAGTATTATCCATGGATCACGTTATGAACGTAGTTATAAAGACTATTAATTACATTCGTTCACAATTCACATGCTCTTCAGCATCGGCAATTCAAAGAATTCCTTAGCGAATTATCTTCTGAATATGGTGACCTGGTATATTTTACCAATGTCAGATGGCTAAGTCGTGGAGAATGTTTGAAAAGATTTTTTAATTTACGGGTGGAAATAGATATGTTTATGAACGAGAAGCAAGAGTCTGTTCCTGTATTCAGTGATGATGATTGGTTGTTAGATCTATGTTTTTTTAGTGGATATAACAGAAAAACTTAATCAGCTAAATAAGGACTTGCAAGGGCAAGATAATTTAATAATCGATGCTTGTAATTTCATCAAAGCGTTTAATAAGAAATTATTGTTATTTGTGTGTCAACTTAGAAATAATAATGCTCAAACAGCCAACCTATACCGAATTTCTCGAAATATGCGAATGAAATAACGAAACTTATAACCGTGTTTGACAGACGTTTCTCAAAATTGGCAAAATATGATAAGAAGTTTGAAATATTTTCCTGCCCATTTCATGTTGACGGTAATAGTGTTCCTGAAAATCTGCAAATGTAGTGAATAGAGTTACAGTGCAACAATGAAATAAAAAAAATTGCGTCCACATCAAATATTAATTTTTACAATACTTATGTTACATCCGAGAGATATTCCAACTTAAGATATTTTGCACAACGCGTTGTAAATGCGTTTGGATCCACATATGTTTGTGAAAAATTTTTTTTCAGGATGAAATTTACAAAGAGTTCATCACGTGCTTCATTAACTGATGCCAATTTAGAAAACCAGCTAAGATGTGCAACGTCGAACAAAAATATAGATATACAAAAATTAAGTGAAAGAAAGGAAAAACAAATACCTCATAAATTAAGGCTCGATAGTTATACTGAATCATAGTATAACCGTAAAGTTTTATTCATTTTATATGTGAATTTTTTAAAAACCATGGTTGCCCATAGTGCGGCCCGCTGAAACGTTACGCGTGATCAAAGTGGCCCGTGAAACCATTTGGGTTGGCCACCCCTGGTCTAGAGTGACCAACATCTCACCCACTACGTCCAAGCTGCACCATATCCAAGCTTCAGCATCCGCAGAGGTACGAGTTCATCCCAAACCAACCACGTTCTGCTAGTTCTGGACCGATCATCCAGGCAGAAAACGAGTTCAGAGGAGGCTTTCATCCGGTGCTACAGCGAGGTTCAGCATTGCGCAGGAAAACTTCTGGTCCAGAGGAAATTGCTCTTCAAACCGTAAAGAAGAGTCCATCAAAAAAAAATGTAAGAATTTATAAATTCTAATTATTTTTAAAAAAACGTAAGCGACATCCCAGCAACAATGCCATTCGAAACAAATTTAGCACTCAAAATGATCCCAGAATTTAATGGGGCAAAAGAAAATTTACATAAGTTTTGTTGTTGTTGTGATATGGTGAGCGAAACATGTACAACTAGAGCAGAAAATGATAGACTTATAAATGTAATCCGTACGAAATTATGTGGAACCGCGTATAGTTTAATCAAATACAAGAATTTTGAAAATTGGGCAGATCTTAGGGCTATTTTACAAGAACAGTATACAGACAAACGTACAATCGCGCAGTTGCAAACTGAATTGATAAATTCGCGTCAAAATTTTAACGAAGATGTTCAATCTTTTGCTAACAGACTCGAGAAATTAACAATTGACTTAACGGAGGCTTGTGTTTCAAGTGAAGGTGAAGATGCTGCAGAAATAATTCAAAATTTAAATTCGAAATCATGTTTAAAGGCATTTGTAGAAGGGCTGTATGGTCCTACCAAATTAATTATCAAGGCAAGTCGATTTAATACATTTGAGGAAGCTGTACATGCTGCATGTGAAGAAGAACGCATTAATAAGTCTAGTAGATTCCAACAATTAAATTCTCAATTAAAATTTCGAACATCTAACTTTCAAAAATGTCATAAATGTGGTAGAACTAACCATAGAACTGAAAATTGTTTTGCTAATAATAAACAATTCAACCGTGAACAAAGTGTTATGAATAAAATAGACATGTTTTGTCGATACTGCAAAATTCCAGGTCACGCAATTAGTGATTGCAGAAAGCGACAATTTAATAACAATCGACAAGGTTACAGTCAGTTTAACAAACAACATGCAGGGTCAAGTTAAAAAAACTTTGTGCGACCGGACGGGCAGAGCAACGTTCCGGTACGAAACATGAAATTTTACCTCAACGCGCTTTTTCAAATTCATACATGTACAAAATATCCAATGATCAAATCAATAATTCTAATTCAAGTTCTCAAATGCAACAATCCAATCAATCAGTTCCATTAGAAGTCACAAAATCGTCTAAACAGATCTCAAATAATAAACTTTCAAGTTCAAATACAAATGAAACAGATAAAATGCAACAATCGAAAAAATCAATATCTCTAAAAAACACAGAATATTCTACTATATCCATTGCAAACAATAAATCTACAATTCCAAATTCGACTTCAACGCAACAATCCAATGAAATAAATTCTATAAAATACATTGCATCCAATATAGCAAATACGAAAATCACAAGTCCAAGTTCAAAAATTAATGAATCCAACCCTTCAAATTCCAGAACTACTAAGTACGCAAACAAAAATTCAATGTCACATAAATCAGTTCCTACAAATTCTGTAAATTCAACTGCAAATTCAATTATATATTGTACTACTGCTGCTAAATCAAAAAATCACAAATCTAGCAAATGTTTTACATGTGGAAGTAACACATCAAACCTTTCTTGTGTTGTATTACCCTTAAAATTAGCTAATTCAAATACGGCAACTTTATTGCTCGACACAGGATCTGATGTCTCAGTTTTGAAATTAAAACATACAGATGATGACGCATACATAAATATATCAAACAAATTAAATTTAAAAGGCATTACAAATGAAATTATTACTTCTTTAGGCGAATGTACAGGCAAATGTCAATTAAGTAATAACATATATTTTACTCACCCAATACATATTGTTCCAGATAATTTTGAAATTGCTTACCATGGCGTAATTGGGAAGGACTTACTTTCGAAACATAAAGCTATAATAAACTATGAATCTTCCACGCTCACATTTAAAATTAAAGATAAAACATTTAAATTTCCAATTATAAACCCTGAAAAAATCACAGTTCCAAGTAGGTCTGAATTTACAGCGACTATTCCAGTAAAATTCAGTCAACCCAAATTATGTGTACAAAAGGAATTAAAATCAGGATTATTAATAGGAAACTCAATATCCCAACCCAAAAATGGTTTTTGTAAAATAAACGTAGTAAATTCAAAGGAGAACCCGGTATCTTTTAATATTAATGAATTACAATTCGAAGATTTAAGTAACTATAATATTTTAACTTTTAAATCAAATGTGGATCAACTCCGCATGAAGGAGATAGAAACCGAAGTTGATATGGAACATTTAAACCAAGAGGAACGTAGTTTAATTATACAAATTTGTCGTGAATTCAACGATTTATTTTATTTAAAAGGTGATAACACATACAGACGCAATAGAACACAGTATTTCTTTAACTAGTAAAAAACCAATACCTATACATAAAGCCATATAGACTACCTGAGACACAAAAACACGAAACCAACAGACAAATAAATAAGATGTTAGAAGAAGACATTTTAGAACATAGTAAAAGCGCTTATAACTTTCCTATTTTAATGGTTCCCAAAAAACCAGACAAAGACGGTAATAAGAAATGGCGACTTGTTGTTGATTTTAGGAAATTAAATGACATAACCGAATCAGATGCATATCCTTTACCTAATATAACGGAAATTTTAGACCAGTTAGGACGATCCAAATATTTTTCAGTTATAGATCTCGCAAATTCATTTTTTCAAGTTCCACTCAGCGAAGATAGCAAACCGTATACAGCGTTTTCATTTCAAGGTCATTATCAATACAAACGCCTACCTATGGGTTTAAAGGGCAGTCCTGCAACTTTTCAGCGGCTAATGAATAATGTCCTCACAGGGTTACAAGGTATCAAGTGTTTTGTTTATCTCGACGATATTGTTATTTATGGTAGCAGTTTGAACGATCACAATTCTAAATTAGTTGAGGTTTTTCAAAGATTACGTGCAAACAACTTAAAGTTACAACCAAGTAAATGCGATTTTCTTAGAAAAGAAGTAACATATTTAGGCCATATTATCTCTGAAGATGGAATCAAACCAGATCCTAGTAAAACTAGCGCTGTTCAAAACTTTCCAGTTCCTACAAATCGAAAACAATTACAATCGTTTCTCGGTTTGGCATCTTATTACAGACGATTCATTAAAAATTTCTCAGATATAGCTCGACCCTTACATAATCTTCTTAAAAAGGATGTAACTTTTGATTTTAGTCCATCATGCCAAGAATCTTTTATTGAACTAAAGAAAAAACTGACAACATCCCCTATTTTACGGTATCCAGATTTTACTAAGGAATTTATCCTCACAACGGACGCTAGTCAATACGCGCTAGGTGCAATTCTTTCACAGTTATCTTCGGACGGAAAAACAGATTTACCAATTGCTTACGCAAGTCGATCCTTAAATAAAGCCGAAATGTCTTATTCAACCATAGAAAAAGAATTACTTTCAATAGTCAATGCTGTCTCTATTTACAGGCCCTATATCTACGGCAGGCATATAAAAATCTACTGCGATCACAGGCCCTTAGTGTACCTTTTCTCAATTTCTAACCCTTCTTCCCGATTGATGAAATTCAGACTTAAATTAGAAGAATACGATTACGAAATAATATACAAGCCAGGGAAACAAAACACAAATGCAGACTGCCTATCACGTATACAAAAAATTAATTTGCTATCAAATTCTGAAAATTATGCGGATTATCTTAAATTTATAGAAAAGAATATAGTAGTGAACGAAAACGTTATTGACGTAAATGGAAGTGAAAATTATACAAACTTGAACGTAGTTTATTTTACTGATGCGGCGTTACAGACACCTGTAAATTATGTAAACAAAATCGCGGATTTACAAACTCAGCAAATTGCCACAGGTGGTATCGCGTTCATTTCAACACCACAAGAACAATATTATATATATCTTGTTATAAAGGCCACAAGCGCTGACGAATCGTTATATGAGAATGTATTTACTATTCTGTTGGAATTACGAAATTTTTGTTTAAAAAACAAAATTACTGAGTTAACGTTTCCAAGTAATGCTATAAAACTTCATAAATTCAAAGTCGAAACAATTCGGACAATGCTAAGATATGTATTTTCTAAACCATACAATATAAAAATAAATGTAATTCATAATAATGTTCAAGAAAATTTAACAGAGGAAGAAATTAACAAAATTTTAGTCGAAAATTATGAAAGCGTTATTGGTGGACACATAGGTTTTAAGAGATGCTTAAGGAAAATACAAGAAAGGTATAAGTGGCCAAAAATGTATCGCGATATTAAAAAGTTTATTCGGAAGTGTGAATCATGTCAAAAAACTAAATGTTCAAAGAAAACTAGGGCGCCAATGTGTATCACGACTACGTCGAGTTTCCCATTCGAGAAAATATTTCTAGATATTGTTGGTCCGCTAACTTGTCAAGACGATTTAACCAAATTTTCAATTGCTGTACCTATAGAAAACCAAGAAGCTAATACAGTCGCAAAAGCATTAAGTACACAAATAATTTGTAAATATGGAATCCCAAAATATATTGTAACAGACCAAGGAACAAATTTTATGAGTAATATTTTTAAAGAAACATGTAAATTATTGAAAATAAAGCAAATCCAATGCACTAGTTATCACCCACAAAGTAACGGAAGTTTAGAACGTTCACATAGAACTCTTGTAGAATATTTGAGAAATTTTATTAATAAAGACGTAACCCAATGGGATAATTTTGTAAATTTTGGAATGTTTACGTACAATACCACCCCTCATACTTCTACAGGGTACTCACCCTTTGAACTTTTATTTGGACACAAAGCAAATCTACCATCCGCAGTCACCAAAAGTCCAGAAATGCTCTACAGTTTTGATGATTATTATAACGAACTTAAGTCAAGATTACAACATAGTCACGAAATTGCTGGAAATACTATAATTAAAAACAAGGAAAAATCGAAAATAGCGTACGATAGAACTGCATCTGAAATTAAATTCAACATAGGCGATAAAGTGTTACTTACAAACGAAGCAAATCCAAAACGAAAAACAAAGAAACTACTTCCATTATATACAGGTCCTCACGAAATTATTTCAGTAGATTCAGATGTGAACTATACAATACGAGTAAATAGACGTTTAGTTAAAGTGCACGTAAATCGTTTAAAGCGATTTATAGAATGAATAACTGTCCAGTCTTCAAAATTATTTAAATGGTTTAGATTTTTCAATAGCAATCACGATGGATAATATCCACTTACTATATAATATCGTTAAGGTGTGAACCTTAACGATATTATATATGTTTATCATTATAAAAATAAGTTAAATTTTGTAATAGTTTAATTCCGTTCGTAGAGTCTCAAACTTTCAATGTAATGAAAATATCTAGTGTTCACTCGCTCATCATATGTTATACACATTTTTACCTCATATATTCTCTCTATAATTGTATGTTGTACAGTTCTTATGTATGTTTCATATGTTATTTATAAAAAACGCCAAAGTGGACAAGCTGTCAAAAGTGAAAACTGTGAAAACGTAAAGTGCGAGGACATAACAAATGAAGAAAGAAGACTCTAAAAAAATAAAAAAAAAAAACATTTTTGACACATGTACAAGGTTATCTACAAATTTTTATGTACCATTCTGTGTATATTGTTCATATATTTCTATTTCTTTTTAATTACTCTATATATTTTTAACCGCTATGTATGTATTTTTGTAAATTGTAAAAGAGACATATAAAGTGTAAAATCTACATATCGAAAATTTAACCTCCGGTAAAATTTTCTCAATCAAAGGGGGAGGAGTGTTGACCCCCCAAATACTCATCTCTTAATTCTATATA
This sequence comes from Melinopterus prodromus, assembly GCA_964023965.1. Taxonomy (NCBI): domain Eukaryota; kingdom Metazoa; phylum Arthropoda; class Insecta; order Coleoptera; family Scarabaeidae; genus Melinopterus; species Melinopterus prodromus. The sequence continues at coordinate 64,277,536 of OZ030391.1, read as the reverse complement.
TTCATCTCATATACTTTTCGATATTAATTGATTATGCATTCTGTATGTAATGTTATATGTTTATTGTTTATAAGCAAACATGTTTATAAACCAAGCTATCAATGATTATTGTGTATTTACGATACCGAAAGTGTTATTGTTTTGTACGTGGAATTTCAATGTCTTTACTATTATGATGACCCAATAAACCATGGTTGACATTGAAATTCGGTATATATAATACCGTCCCACAGAGTAACAGAGGAGTAACCAAGAGTAACACCAGCCAACAAGAAGATATTTCAACAGTTCCCGTTGAAACCAGCCAAAACTGTACCAGAAGTATACAAATAGACAAGTTTAAGACAGCACACGTTTTATTTCCAAATTCCAACCCCAACAGCTATTAGTTTTTGACCTTTGTAGGTGATTTAGGTTAACAAGTTGACAAACATCGCAACGCTTTAATTGTCAAAAAAGCTTGAATCTTGGAATCTCACAACAACATATTGGTTACCATGGCAACGAACGCTACTTCTCACAATTAAATATTCTTTCTCGCACTGACGTCACTTGTAGGCGTGACCGATGCGCCTGAGCAGACCGTTCGCCATCTTTTGGCAAGACTAACACGTGGTTAAAGCAAAGTTAAAGCGTGAAATTTTTGTTTTTAGGTTATGATGACTTTGTTATGAGCAATAGCATAAAGTATCTGCTAGTACTGTTTTATACTTAGATAGATATAACGATGGGAGTAAAGAGAGTGAGTATTAAGTATAGTACGTATCTTGTAATATTTTATAATTTACTTATCTAGGCTTTGGACGGTACCAAGAACAAGCGCAAGGTGAAGAAAAATAAACAGAGTGAACTAGAAGATATAGGGGATGTTTCGGTCGTCGATAATCAGCATGAAAATGCTCAGCATGAGGATTTTAATTATGACGATGAACTTCAAAAGTTTTGGCATAGCTTACAAAATTCCATCAACAATATATCGTTCAAAGTTAAGAAAACCTTGAAAAACATCAAGCCACATGTGAATTACAAAGAATTAAATACAGATAAGGATTTGGAAATTATGTTTGAGAAACCTAAATTATGCACTGTATTAGAATTGTATAGAAGGAATCGCAGCAACAAGACTTATAAGGAGTTAGAAGTTAACGTTTCCATGCCATTGTGTTGCTTTCAGAGGAAGGATTACCTGAATAACAGATATTTTGTGAAAAGATATTATTATTTGACGTTTTTGTGTGAAACATTGGAAAAAGCTAGAAAGGATTTAGTAATGGAGATAAAATATGAATATGATAATCCGTTATGTCCTTATTTAAATGTACACATGAAGAATCGATGCATTGTGGCAATAAATATCTTTGCCACAAGTAATTTTGATCATGGAGACGATGAGTCGGAATATTACTGGAACCGTGTTAGGTGTCTTCCCGATCGTAATAACATAAAGGTCCCGTTAGACACACAGTTTTCAGATTTGGCTACGCAGAAGTTTGAAGAAGTTGGAACTCCATTGTATAACACTGTTCTTGCTAAAGACTGGACATTGCTATCCAACAACAACTTCATAATTTCAAATCTTAGTCAGGAATATTATACCGAATTTGTTGCTAAAGTATGCTTATGGCTGGACCAACGTGATTTAGCAAATGGTATAACTGGTTTTCATTCAGATTTAGTCTGTTTAATTGTTGCTCATTTGGTAAATAAGAAACAAATCCAAGAGCATCTGTCGCTGTCTCATAGCTTCAGGATCTTTTGCAACTTTCTAACCACAAATGATTGGAGTGAAAAAACATTTTCGTTATGTGAGAGCGTTGATGAGGAGAGAACTGCATCATTCAAGATGAACTTTGAAGTAGTTTTTCTTGATACAACTGGTTATTATAATGTTGCTGCATTCTTGGACGTTGATACATACCAGAAGGTTAGGAATGAAGCACGGAGAGCTTTGGAGATATTGGACAACAACAGCATTAACGCCACTGAAATTCTGTTCCACAGACAATACCCCTTGGTGCTGCAGTTTGATGCCATCATTAAGTACGTTTATTTTTGTTTATTTTATATAGAATTAGTTTTTTTGTTTACGTTAAATTTGGGTTAAAATGCCTTACCAACGATACAGGTGGTTAAATAGTGAAATCTTGGAATACATTGGTAATAGAGTTCTATAGAATTTCCGAGGGAGCATACTAAATTACTATATTGACTTTTATTCAATTATATTTGTAATAGTTACTAACAATACAAACCTTAATAGCTTGTTTTACGCAATTAACATGCTCGTCGTTTGGTATGAGTTTCATTACAAAATTCTATCTTAACCAATATGACTGTTTTTTATGCTATTTTCTCCACAGTCGAATTAAACTCACATAACAGGTTAAAATTCTGTAGTGTGTTTATACTGTGTCCCACAGAAAGTTGGACACTCACAGGAAAAGTTTTTATTATTAACTTTCCAGAACATGTTTTTGTTCATAAAATCTTCTGGATTGTCTTAAACTTAAAATGCATGTACCGAGAGTTAGTGGCAAAACTATGAAAAACTCTTAAGAGTAAAGTTGAAAAAACTGTTTAAAATAAGTAGAGGGCATTTAATATGAAATTTTGATATCTCCATCGTCGTTGCATGAACAGCCGGTATATGGAATGTCAAAGGTGACTATAATTTCATATTTATTGTCTTCTAATATTTTGAAATACTTTTTCAAATAATATTTTTGCATAGCTTTGAAGAGGTACTTTACTCTTATGTCATCTTCATTTTTGGCAACAGGCGGTATATGCAACGGAGATGGTGATTATAATTTCGTATTTAAAGACCACTATTTAAAATACTTTTTTCAAATGAAATGTTTGCATATCTTTGAACATAAAGGTTACTTCTTCAGTGTTTTCATTGTTGTGGTAGGTTATTACCAAAACATGCAAGCAAATACTTACTTTGTATATTTTAATTCTAGGTTTAAGACAATCCAGACACTTTTATGAAGAATAAAACTTACTGAGAAATTGATAATAAAAATAAGTAACACCCCTGGTTGGTGATCTAAGCAAATGCGGCGATAGTGTAGTAGCAAAACGGTTGGTGAAACGCGCGTTCGTTGAATCCCAGGTTCGATACCTGATAACTACGTGGGCATGTGCCGGTACAACGGATGTACACAGAAAACAAACAAATGTTTGAAGCCTTTATTCAATATAAACAGATTGATTCCGACAAAGCATATAATTGAAAAATAAAAAATAAATGTAATAAAATATAGATGATCTAAAAAAATTGGATCTACTGAACAACTAATGTTTTGGATTAGACATGGGCTACATAAATCTAAAACTATTGTTACCCTCAACAGCGTAATACATAGTCAAGATACTAGGTTAGCTGATGACATGCATACTCGTCAGTTTTTCTCAAATAGCGGAAAGTTTTGTACAATTAATAACGCCCTTTTGGAATTCATTAAATTACCAAATGTGAAAAAAAAAATATAAATACATAATCACTATTTGTTTGTAAAAGACTTCGCTCTATATTTGCTGAGGTGAGACAGCACAGCACCTTTGTGACAGATGTAAGTCTGTCACAAACTGCTGCAATCTTTAAAATGTATTGTTCCACAGAATTATTGAATTTAATTAGTTATTGTTATGTTGATTTAACTTATTTAATTTAGAATATTTGTTAAGAAGGAACATGTTATCAGATATTACGCTGTTTTGTGTTTCGTTATGTATATTCATTGTATGAATTGCTGTTTCATTTTTATTTTTGATGTTGATGGATAACTTTGGAATTTTATGTTATGTTTTATTGTACTTTGCAGACTCTGCAATTAAAGGGCTCAGAATAAAAAGTGGCTAAAGACCATAGGAAACCAAATGTTTTTATCTACTTTTCATTCACATGCCTTTAATTATTGTTTGTATATATTGCAAAATGGATAGGTATATAGAACATTAACACCCAATTATGACAACTTTCTAGGGTTATCCAAGATAACGACAACACAATTTATGACCAAACATCTGACGCTGAAAAATGGAAATACTACTTTTTCCGTGACCTACTAACAATGAAGAAATCAAAGGAAGTCTTGGCACAAGGTCTCGGCAACAGATGTCATACCTTAATGCTAGCACATCAGAATGATTCAAATATAAATTCCGAAAAAACATCTGTACGTATCTTTATGTTCGGAATCACACTAAACCCAGAAGCGGCTTTTACTTTGATAACTCGAGGGCCCACAATCGAGGACAGGCCAGGGCTAGCAGAATTTGAAAAATTCTGGGGCCGTTTTGCCAAGTTTAGGCGTTTCCCAGATTCGACCGCTTGTGAAGTAGCCGACTTTTCTAAGCCGAACAATACCATTAAGGATCGAAGGGGTGTTGTTGTTACCATCATAAAATACATATTAGAAGAGAAACTATCGCTCAAAGTGGAAGTGGTTGCCAATCAATGTGACGATGCGATTGTAGATAATGTACGGAAGACTCCGTTTCCTACTGGTAGCAACGAGGAGGCATGCGCTAGAGTCAAATATATTTTTGATGAGCTAACATCAAAAATTAGGAATTTTAGCATGGAGCCTGCTATAAATACCATCCAAGGTGTATCGGCCGCTTTTTCGTATACCGAACCGTTTCCGCCAATCCCGACAAATTACAGATGCGGAAAGAAAATTACTACAGGTGCTGGGAAATGTATTGTTTTCAAGAAATCTAAAAATTACAATTCAGTGCCTAGATATGCCTATCCGATAGAATGTATAATTCATTTGGGTAAGTTTTACGTTATTTTTAACAAAGATTGGGATAAATACAGCATCACTAAAATTTCGAATTAAATCGTTAAAACACATAAACTGCGTAGTATCAATACTATTGAACGGTCGGAATGTCAACAATCGCAACTGATGACAAGAATTTTGCAAAATTTTTGGAAATAAATAACATTCATTGACCACAGCTTGTTATTTATTAAAGACAATTATTATTTTTAAATACAATTTTATTTTTAAAGACATTATTTTTTCACTATTTTAGCAAGATTTTCTGGATGGCCAAAAGAGTTAGAAGCGTTACGTGCCGCTAGGTGTAAAATATTCTTCAAAATTGCCGAAATGCTGAAGGAACAACACGAGATACTAACGACAGTTGTAAAACTAGATTACTTGGACGTTTTTTATGAAGGATTGGTATTTAGGTTGAGAATATTCATAGAAAAGGAGATAACGATCATGAAAAGAAACGTTGACACAGACGGCCTGATCTCATTCAAGCACTCTGAAGAGAGCTTAAGAGTAGAACAGGACATGGAGATCCTACCAAAAGTTACCAGCGCTCTCAATGGGTATGTAATATTTAAACAAATTCTGGTTTGATATACTCTTGTGTCCGTTTCGACAATATACATTCCTTTCATAGTTAGAGAAACTGTAATTTAAGTATAAATTAGTTTTTTTCATACTAACAAATTGTATCACTTTGGATACTGTAGTAAATTCAATATTTTTCTAGTAACTCAAAAATTTGTTGCTGAATTCTTAGAAATTTCACTTACCGATGAACCACTGTATAATATTTTTTCTTACATGCTATTAATAATTTTCAGAATTCAACAGACTAATCCTTGCTTTGGTGCGAGCTGTGCCCTTATCAAACGTTGGCTTAGAGCGCAAATGATTGACAGTTTTTACGTTTCGGACACAGCAATTGACCTCTGGAATGCGTCCCTATTTGTAAATATGTCAGCATATGAAAAGCCGAATTTGCCGCAAGTTGCGTTCCTACAATTTTTGAATCACGTGGCAAACTTTGATCCGTCTACGGAAGCAGTTGTGGTTAATTTTAATGCTGATATAGAAGGTAATTATTATAGCTATGATAGTAATCAATCATTGCAATGTGTATTTCTGTTAAAGCGGAAAGCCTAGGCGAATATAAAGAACGTATGTTGAAAGAACGTGCACGTTTGCCAAATCTGTATATCATAATGCCGTATGATAAAGGAGAATCAGTATTTACAAAGACTCAGCCAAGTAAATCTATTTTAAGTAGGATACAACAATTGGCAACAGTATGTTTGGATTATCTCAGCAAGGTGTCCACTAGTTGGGATACTTTCAGAATATGGGTAAGATTCTTTAAACTAAGAATCAACGGAGAAGCTATAGTTGAAGTTTTTTATTTCAGGATTTATTCAATTCGCAGTTGAGTGGATATGATTTTGTCATTCATTTGTTGTCACGTATGAATCCGTTGCATTACCAGGAGGTAACTGAGAGAGAACCAGAGAAGAAGAAGGAGATGGAAACTTACAATAAGAGTATCTCAAATTTACTACCAGTAGTTGACTTTAACCCAATTAGGGATTTCCTTAAGGAGCTAAGAGTGAGTTTTTGAACTTTGAAATTTATCGTCTTACTTACGCTTTTTTTTAAGGAAATTTACAGTGATTATGTTTTGTTCTTCCATAATACACATGGTGGAAATACTATAGGGTGTATGTTAGTTAAAAAGGAATTGACACCAAAAGAAATCAAGGTAAGTGTAAGAGCAGAATATTTAAAGTAATTTCAATTATAATTTCTTTCATTTATTTTGATCTGGGGCTTTCCATAGGGACGGTTGGGATATTTTAAAATCATTTTCTGACACACTTTTTTCAAAACACGTACATACATAGCTAGATTAGTGCATATATAATGTACTACATTAAAATTCAGTCAAAATAACAATAACAATATAAAAATCTGCTCTTTTAATATGATTTACTTAAATAGTGTTATTAAGCTTTATAAAAAAAATCTGATGTGGCCAGGCACATGACTTTATCATACAATATATACAATTAATAGTTTAGCTGCATGAGAATCTATTCTATTGAGATAAATCGTAGGTATTGTCAAAGCATCAGCATTTGACACTACCTACACTACGTCATTAGAATAATAGTTATTTATGTCACAAATGCCGAAAGTACGGAATAGCGCGACGAAAGGTGAAGCGGCGCGTCACCGAAGGCGGAGTGTCGCCGTCGCATATGAGCGAGTAGGCTATCTAGTTTTTGGCAGGAGCGATATCAACGTTTATTGTGTTGCTTTTTAAGAAATACGTATTAAAAAAAATAAATGATTTCTGTATAGTAAATGCTAGGTTGGTACCACTTTGACGAAACGTCAAGTTTAAAGGTGCGTTCCGATTGGTAGGTAATGGTAGCTAATGGCGGTGGTAGAATACCAAATTATAGTATTTCTTACATATCGTGATAATGACACATATTAGTTTGCTTGTACATAAACATGAGTCACTATCAATTTACTATTGGAAATACTATAACGGCGTCTGCTACCACTGCCATTATCACTAATGAAAACGCACCTTAAAAAGGTAATTCAAATTCTGACATATTAAGATTTGTTCATGACACATCCCTACCAACATACTAAAATAAAACTACATTTATCGCTATACTTTATTTATAATTTTCTCAATGTATCGTTTTTAGAATTAGATATAAAAACGGGTTGATATTTCTTATCAACAAACAATCAAATTGGTGATCTTACTTTATTTGAAATTTGTATTTTATAATTTGCCGCACTACAGCGGCAACGTTCCATAGTGGTTCTCCAACCTCTGATGAGATCAGCTGTTTTTGAATGTGACAACACAAAAAAATATTTGTCAAAATCCTGGCTACTATGTAATTTCATATCAATGCAGATGCGACCGATCTCGATCAAATAGAATTTGCTCTTGAAGCTAAACTATTAATTTTACCAAAAAGTTTCATAGGCATTAATTATTCAAAATTTCCTCTACTTTAATTTATTAATTAACTATTTTGTCGAAATTACAGAAATGGCGGCTCAGTTCCAAAATCCTTCAAAAAGGCTTAGAATAACCTAAAAAGCTAAACTATTAATTTTACCAAAAAATGTCATAGGCAGAAAATATTCAAAATTTCCTCTACTTTAATTTATTATTTGACTATTTTGACGAAATTACAGAAATGGCGGCTCATTTGCAAAATCCTTGAAAAAGGCTTAGAATAAACTACCAGTTTCTTTGGACCCTCTTGAACCAAAAGCTTTTCAGCTCTAAGTTAGGTCATGAAACTTCTAAATATGAACTTTCGTCCCGATACCTTTAGTAGTTTCTCCGGAATCGTCTCCACAAAAATCGTTTACACACACACGCACACACACACACACACACACACACACACACAGACATTTTTTTGTACCTTGGTCAAAAATGTTCAGGGGACCCAAAAAGACCTATTTCCGCTAAAATCTCAATTTTTTTTTTCGGCATGATTACAATACTTTATCTTACTGCGTATGATAAAGTAAAAACAAAACTGAGAATCTAAATATCATCTTCATCTACATATATTCATCTTAATTTCGCTGGATTTATAAACGTCATTCTATATTAACTTGCCTCTCTGAATGTTTCCAAATAAATTTAAAAAAAATTATTATTAATTGAATTAAGTTTCGTTTTGACTTAACCTCTGTATTTTCAGATAAACTGGTATAAAAAAGATGTTATTATTATTATTATTATTGGTATTAATAAACACTATATCCACACTAAACCACACAAAATAATCAAAATTATAGCTAACAAAGACGCCGTTTGTTTCTAGAAATAAATATATTGGTTGTTTCTATTAAAAAAACTTAAATTATTCTTAAAATGTAGAATATTTAGAAATTAGTTTTTCACTGGTATGTTCATTGTTAGCATGAAATGCCGCATATATAGGCAAAACTGGGAGAGCTGAAGATTACTCATAGATTTCACCTGTTATTTTAGACATACGTTACAGAATATTTCTAAATATTGACGCGTGTTAAAACGAAATAGCATACTTTTCATACGTCTGCTGTATAATTGAAATGGGCAAGACAAAAAAGTACGTCTGTTCTTAGAACCATAAGAACGAATGACAGCGGTAGCAACCTAACCTCCAATTCGACCGCGAACGTGTGATGTGAACAAGATGTTTTCGTTGGTATGTTTTCACTTTGCTTCTGTTAAACATGCTAATGATGGATATATAAATTAGATAGGACAATTATCACAATTAAATGACAGTATTTTTAATAATTAAATATTAATCATGAACGAACTACCTAGTAGGCAACTTAATATACGCAGCTAATAACCTATTCACGCGGTACGTTCATAACTTGGTTCATACGATTTTAAGCGATGAATCACCTTCAGCTCTCCCAGTTTTGCCTATATAAATAATACTTAACTAAATTTCCTACAGATTTACCCTTTTCTTATCAAACACTAAAAATCTGATGTCGCCAGGCACATGACTTTATCATACTATACAGCAGTGCCAAACGCTGATGATCTGACAATACTGTCAATAGAATCAAAATAACTTGCAAATCCTGGAAAACTAGTTGTAATGCAGATACGAGCGATCTTAATCAAATAGAATGGTTTGATGTGTGCAGTCGGGTTAGTGCTGGTTCGAATAAAAACTGCCGACTTGCACTAATCTATTTATTGTATATATATAATGCACAGAGTGCTCAGCGACCAACGAAGCCAACTGCTATGCATCTTTTTCAAAGTTAACATTTTCCCATACAGCTAAACTATTAATTTTAGCAAAAAAAATTTTAGATATAAATTATACAAAATTACAGAAATGGCGGCTCAGTTGCAAAATCATTGAAAAATGCTAAACCTCCAGTTCCTTTGGACCCTTTTGAGCAAAACTTCTTTCAGTTCTAAGTTGAGCCATGAAACTTTTAAATATGAAGTTTCGTCCCAATACCTTTAGTAGTTTTTTCAGAATTATCGCAACAAAACTCGGCGCACACACACACACACACAGACATTTTTTACCTTGGTCAAAAATGTTCAGGGGACATTTACATATTTCCGCTAAAATAAACATTTTTTACATGATTACAAATACTATGTATGATAAAGTAAAAATATCAAGAACATGTAAAACTTAATTGCTCTACTTCTTTGCGCTTATTTTTTTAGCCGGAAAACGTATATGGACGAATGCTGGTCGACAATCATCTGCAATTTGACGTCGACGCATTAATGGAAGATATATTCAATAGAGGCAAAGGATTAATTTCGAAAATAGAAAAGGCGTAAATAGCACCAACAGCACCAGTTACACAAAAAAGCTTACAGGTTATAGACATAGGACAAGGAAAATGTTTTATATAATAGACAATTAGTTATAATGTAAATTTTATATTTTAAAAGCTAATAAATTATATATTCTAATATTTTAAAACGAGTGTTCATCAGATATAACTTTTAAAAAAACATCACTTGGTGTACATTGTGCTCCACTTAGCAAACTTTAATAATCTTCTTCTCAAGTCTACCTAAATATCCGGGCTACTTCTGTTTTTGCTCGATAACTAGTTTTTCAGTGTCGTATAATTGGGCTATCATAACCTAAAAAATGCAAGTTGCACTTTGCCTTCAGAATTCAATTACTGACTTATTACCTGTCTTTTTAACACTTCTAAATCCTTCTTTCCTTCACTAATTAATGCTGCCACCTTCTCGGACGATGATACTTTACTATTTTCCCTAAAACCATCTCTTATTCTACGTAAAGCGTATTCCCTAAAAATGGAAATTTATTCATAGCACAAGCTTATGTATTAAATTTATACCTAAAATTGTAAGCGGGCATCCTTTTCGCTTCCCGCATCAGAGACCTGTATAATGACAATGCCTGACGATGTGTTGTCATTTTAAACAACCTACGAGTTCACCACAAAAATAATACAATTTGCAATCTTTCATGCGGCTCCGTCGACTTCATGAACTTGTCTCTGAAACAGTATGACCAACACAATAGAACGAAAATTTAAAAAGAAAATTAATATGCACACAGTAATAAGGAAATACAAAGTTCCACGAGGTTCTTCCAGTATACAACAGCATACAGAAGTATTAACAATCAGCCGTACATAAGCGATTTTAAGACTTTAAATTACTGTAATTTTGTAGCAGATCGACAAATTTATTGAACAATTAATTTTGTTTCTGTCTTGTGTTGGTATCGCAGTAGTGCCGACAGCGCGGTGACTTTGACGTGTAAACATAACTTTTTCTAACCTCTATTAGGAAAAACGTTTATCTCATATGTTAACAAGCAGTTTTACATAAACATTTTATTTAAAAAAATGTCGGACGCATGGGAAGAGATACAAGCTATTAAAAACAAACGCAATAGTTTAAGGGAAAGATTAGAGAAACGCAAGAAGGAAAGACAGGAATTATTAGGTTCAAATTTATCTAGTTCATCACTAGATGTGCAAAGCACCCCAAGTTCCAGTACAGTAAAAGAGGAACCCAAGGTGAAAACAGAAAATGGCGAAGAAGAAGATCTATTAAAAGCCGATCCAGATGTTGAATTTGAACTGTTAAAAGCATTATGCGAAGTTACGTTACAAATTCCGATATCGTCCACGGAGCTGGTGGCTGCTTTGAAAGAGACATTGCAGCGACATGCCAGCCACAAGGTTGTATGTAATCTGTTACAAAAGTTTGCCACCCAAAAGCTCATTACTGTCAAGGACAATACTAAAGATGGGAATATTATCGACGTTACAAATGTTGAACACACAAGGTTAAATGCTATGCTGGCGGAAGAGATAAAGTCACTTCCGGAGGATTATGAAAGCTTGAAGAGAAAACGTGTTGATTCCCCACTTAAAGATGAAGAGGACCGAAAGAAAAAAGAAAAGAAAGATCCGAAAACAGAAGATATCATGGTTTGTATTGTGTTTCTATTCACAAGCGTAACAGTGTGCTATTTTTAATTGTCATAGTTTTTTGTGATAACAGACAAAAATATATTATGAATGTCCACAAAATTGAAAGTGTGTGCTCCTACTTTTTTTCTGTAGAATGATATGTAGAATTCAAAAAAGTAATTGGATACAGGTATACCATTAAAAAAAAAAAACTAACATTCTTAGGAAAAAATGTTTGCTATATTTTATTGCAGATTATGACCTCCCTCTACACAATTTGGATATGCAAAGTAATCATACTAATAGAACGCTTCTTACTTAATCATACTCTAAGTGTGCGCAATAAAATTAATAACAGGCATTGAGATATACAATTTTTCTTAGACTGCTGTTTTTCATTAATAATGCCACAAATCAAAAAGTATAAACTTTAGGGTAGGTAATGTTAGTTTTGTTTTTTTGTGAGGAATTCACAATTGCTCTATATGTTGTTCCATTTTTAAAAAAATGTTTGGTTGGTACTACCTTATGGAACATGTATACACGCTAATAATTTTAAAATAAGCTCCTTGGCGTTCTGTATATATGAGCAAAATCAGTTTTAAAATATCTTCATTAACAGAGGCACAATCTTCCGAGTGTCACACTGTTGAGACTCCTGTATATAGATATTTGCAAATGTTTTTAATTGTTTATTAATAATAATTTAAATTACAAAAACATTTCAAATAATTTCTGCATTTCTAGTCACTACTTGCTATGCCTTCAACAAAGGAGAAAGAAAGTAAAATGCTGGGACAGGAAATCTTGGATCTACTGAGTAAACCGACAGCAAAAGAGCGATCTCTCGCGGAAAGATTCCGATCTCAAGGTGCGCAAGTGATGGAGTTCTGTCCGCACGGAACAAAAGTAGAGTGCCAAAGAAACGCCGGCACATCACAATGCAGGAAGTTGCATTTTAAGAAAATCATCCAGAAGCACACCGATGAAGCTCTGGGAGACTGCTCTTTCTTGAATACCTGTTTTCACATGGACACGTGCAAATATGTTCACTATGAGGTTGACCGCACTGGCCAGGATGTAGTACCTGTTACGCCCAACAGACCTGTTGTATGTTCTGAAGGCACCACTCTGTATCCGCCTCAGTGGGTCCAATGTGACCTACGCTTCTTAGATATGACTGTCTTAGGTATGTTGGGAAAAGATTTCCAAACTATAAAAAGGCAGAAACTTATTTTGAAACAGCCACTGAAGCATGAATTTAATAAAAAAAAACTTTTAATTTTAATCTTAGTTTGAAATAAATTAATAAGTTTAAAGGTAAAATAATAATAATTATTACAGTTCCATTAAGAACTGGAAGGTCACTGTTTTTACGATACGTAATTTATCACATTATGATTTTATTATAATATTGAGCAATTGGTCCATTACTTCTTTTGTTAAATCTTATTTCAGTATTATTTAATCTGTAATTGAAACCTCTACAAACCCCATTATATCCAATTCTGGTGAAAAGTGAATTGAGTACATCATTTACCTGGTTAGAAAACCGATCAAATCACGTTTAAATATACTGGATATATTTTATTATCTTTTGTAAAACGTGCTTTTCTAAACTTACTCTGTCATTCTGACAATAATCATTGCTAAGGGTAAAAGATTAACAGGTGGATGTGATCAGCTGTCATAAATAAACAGCGGATATTCCTATGTTGTGAAGATCCTTAAAGATTTTAGATTGCTAACAATAAAACAGCAAAAAGAAAACACAAAGATTATGATTTCTAGACATATATTTCTTCCCATTTTTGTTTAACGAGAACTGTTTTATTATCTATGTTTAACTATTTCACTATCATTCTTACTGTACATCCATCTTGCAATTTGCTGATTATAATGCCCTTTTAGTATCTTAAAAAAGTAGCATAGGCAGAAGTAAGTAGTAAGTGTGTTTTGTTTTTTTTGATACTGTACTTATAATTTGTTGGTGTTTCAAGAGTTTCTCTCGATATATGCAAAACTAGCAAAAGTGGATTGAAGGGCTTTTGATACTAGAGGTTTGTACGTTGTCTGTTGTTTGTTTCTAACATGGTCAATGTGATCAATTTGTTATTCAAAGATGATTCATTTTCTTTGTGGAAATAAATAGTATAAAATACTATAAAATGGAGCATGATGGAAAGAAGTTTTACATACATTAATTTACTATTATTCACGTTCTCAATTCTACAATAAAATGTTATTTAAATATATATTGGAACCCATAGACAATAGATAATAAAAAACATCAACAAATGTTTGCTAATCATTGATTAACATTTCAAAAGTATTTTTGATTATTTCCAGGAAAATTTGCAGTAATTATGGCAGACCCTCCCTGGGACATCCACATGGAACTTCCATATGGGACAATGTCTGATGACGAGATGAGACAGCTCGGCATACCGCAATTGCAAGACGATGGCCTGATATTCCTGTGGGTAACGGGACGTGCCATGGAGCTTGGACGTGAGTGCTTAAAACTCTGGGGCTACGAACGAGTCGATGAAATTATCTGGGTGAAGACCAACCAATTGCAACGGATAATCCGCACGGGTCGGACCGGCCACTGGCTTAACCACGGAAAAGAGCACTGCCTTGTCGGCATGAAAGGTAACCCGAAGAATTTGAATCGTGGCCTGGATTCGGATGTCATCGTCGCAGAGGTACGAGCGACAAGTCATAAACCGGATGAAATATACGGAATGATTGAAAGACTATCACCGGGAACTAGAAAAATTGAATTGTTCGGAAGGCCTCACAATATTCAACCGAATTGGATTACGTTGGGTAACCAAGTCGAGGGGATTAAATTGATTGATGAAGCGTTGATAGAGAATTTTAGGAAGAGGTATCCAGATGGAAATTGTATGGCCCCGCCTCCCGAACAAGCACATTAATTTATTAATTGCATAATATTTCGTTAATTATAGTCAGTGCATCAGTATTATTTTATAATTAGGTGATAATCGATTTTGATTGGTGGAACTGAAATAAAGACAATTAAAATAAAACAATTGATAACCAAACCGAGTGACGACGAAATTGTGAATTGTGATAAGCTGTATTTTGTTTTTGTGTATTTTTTCGAAGTGATCTCATAAATGCGTCTTTGTTTTGACTATAGCGGGGAGGTCGGGCGAACTTGACCCTTGTGTCGCAGGTGCGTAGTGTCTATAGTTGCATCGCGCGCCAATCAGCTGTTTTGTAATGACAGTTGAGTAGGAAGATGGCGTCTGAATGAAATTGGACAAAGAACTGCTGGCGGAATAAACTGTTTTTGCGAAAAAGAGTGAGGTGATTGTTGAGATTCAAAGTGTTTATCAAGTGCAAACCAGCAGGGCATCGCGATGTTGGACTTGGAAGTTGCCCCTGAGCGCTCGTTAGGCTGTGATCAATGGGAGTTTGTCCTAGGTAGGGAACCAATGTTATTTTTAAGTGCGTTTTATATATTTTTTAACCGTTTTTCACTGGCGATTATTTTGCGTGTTATGCGTATATTACACCAGCACGCTATATATATGTCACAATCGAGCAAACAACGTGTTTTACTATTCAAAATGTAACTACGCTTTGCACCAGTGTTACACTAAATTTTTTGATATCAAGCTGCTACCTGTTTGTTATTTTGTTGTTAATTCGTGTCCAATCTGTTGTAGGGATGCATTTTTCGCAGGCTGTTGCGATCATACAATCTCAGGTTGGGATTATTAAAGGTGTTCAAGTTCTGTATGACGATAATGTAGGTATGTTCTTTTGAGGTGGTTGTTTTGTTCTGACGGTGTGTTTTCTTGCAGAACCCACTAGAAGTAGACCTTATAATTAATTTACCGCAGGATGGGATTAGATTATTTTTCGATCCTATCGGACAAAGACTTAAAATTATAGAGATATGTAATATGAAATTAGTTAAGCTTAACTATTGGTAAGTTATTGTTTGTATAATCGTTTTGGGTGAATTTGCTGTTTAACACAGATTTTTAAGATTGTTACCGTTGCTAGATTTTTTGTAAATATAACTGAGAGAAAAATTTATTTATATGATTTTGGCACTATCTGTTGGCTCTAGAGATGCACGATATAAATCAAGAATTGCTGGATATAAATGAGAAAATCGGAGAGTTACTTTGTAAGTTCAGAGAAATTAAATTTATGAAATGTCATGAAGCCATTCATATTTAGTATGTATTCCCCTTTTTATATACTATTACACCTTGCATTTATTAAGCTTTCTATTACTGTACTTTTATAATTTCAATCAAAATTGAATTCAGTATAAAATATGTATTGCATTATGTGAAAAAAATAATAAAACGTTTCTTTGTTTATTTCGGAAATTATCGAGAAAATTTATTTGCGCAGAAAAAAATATTAAACCAAAAATCAATACATGGGTGTGATATATACTTCTATATAGTACTATACTACGGTAGTGCGTCGATAATCCGAACCTCGGTAATCCGAACGCCCAGCAAAAGAAATAATAAAATAAACCACTGAGGATAAGCCATTTTTGTCGATTCCTGATTACAGAAAAATGTTGCTTTTGTTCAATATCTTGTATCCAATAGTATTTTCTCCTATATAGCTGCATAATTTGATAATCTGAACAATTTGATTAGCCGAATTACCTTCGGTCCCAATTAGTTTGGATTATCGACGCTCTACTGTACTAAAACAACGCAGTTTGGCAACGCAAAAGAATAAAAAAAAAATTATAGTTTTTTATATTGGAGTGAAGTTTGTGAGAAAATATTATTTATTGTTGGCATCACTAATGCAAACAATAGTGTTTAGTTAATTGTTTTCTGTTGTTTGTAATATGTTTATACTATAAGCACACATACAGGTTCCACAATACAATACAGTATAACTTTTCTACTCTGAACATGCAAAGGTGGAGATAAGATAATTGTGTCTCACACTTCGGAATAATTTCTAAATAACTTTTAAATTTGAGCTACTCATTTTAGAGGTACTCAATTTTTGCATTTATGAATTTCAATTTTTGTTATTAGAGTTTTTACTGGAGTATCAGTTTTGAACGTATACAGGGTGCAAGAACAAGGATATGTTCTTTAATTTATTAAATAACATATTAAAAACCACTAATCCTGTAACTTTTTTTGGAACTTTGGATAATTGGGACAGTCGCTTAATCGGGACAGAATTTGCTACTCCCGATGTGTCCAATTAAGTGGAATTGACTGTAAAACCTTGTCGTTTGCTGCCTTGCGCCAAAACCACACGTCAGATTTGCATTTTAACTGCGTTGTTGTGTTGACATTTGGTACTGAGATATTCCACTTCCATAAAAACCTAGTTCACCATCTTCATTACCTAAAAACTTAAGTGGTTTAGGAGAAGAAAAAGCACTAAGGTGACTGTTAATTTAAAAATACAAAATCGGGTACATTTCTTCACGTCTGTTATTCTTATGTTTAAACCGAGAGCCAGAAAACTTTGATAGTCATACAACTTATGTAGAAATGATTCAGGAGTGTGACACACTTTATTTCAGTTTTTTCTGTTCAGTAGTTTTTGAGTTAAGAGTCTTCAAACACAGGGATCAATACTGTTGAAACAAAAGATGTCAGTTAGGGTGACTCTTACGTTCTGGGTCAAAATATATCATGTATGGACCTGCATTTTCAGCACATTGAGTCAAAATGCCCAGCCGCTTGTAACTGAAAAGTTAGATTTCCTAAAAATAGTACTATTTACCTTTTTTAATAAAGGTATGTTTCTGGATAGAGTTATAAGGAGAAAAATGTATAATTAAGCTCATGTTTTCTTTGTTTATCATTTTAAGATATTCATTAAACAACAATTTGGACATGTTTTCTATAATGCATACTTCAACACTAAAGTTTTCAATAATACTTTAAAAATTAAATTATTTCTACTGTATAAACACAGCAAATCTCAAATTATTATTGTCTGTCGTTTTAAGCTTTGTTACTGACCCTGCGTACATTTTAGTGGGAATACATTTAATTCGCCGGAGGTATTACCGTCGGTAGTTGAAATTGAGCATTCCTTCGGGGCCACCCATCCGGGCGTCTACGACGGAGAGAAGCATCTCTTTGTCCTAAATTTCAGGGGCCTGTCGTTTTACTTCCCCCTGGATTCTAAGACGCAAAAGGGTAGTTTGCACAACATTGGTAAGCTCCACACATATTATAAAACGTCTCTATATTTTCTATATTTCTATATTTTTTAGTGTTCCCAGGTTCGTTGCATCACCCTACTGGAAACTCCCCCCTCGTTTCCAGGATGGCGATCTACACAGGGCAATCTGTTGCGCAAGCCGCTGCGCCTGAACTACCTCTGTCGTGCTATCACGGCCAACTTTACCTGCGGAAAGCCGAAGTCATACGAGGTGATTCGTATACAAAAGGATTGAGGCTTACCATATTAACTGGTATGTAAACTATTGCAAATAACGAATAATAATGGATAACGATTGTCTTGATTACTTGATTACTTGCTCATAGAATAATATACTACTTCCTTTGGAGCAGGATTTCCAATTCTGTCTGAATTAATGATGACAGATTTTTTATCATTTCTCACCACCTGAAACATTTTTGTATAGTTACAACTTTCATATCAGATTTCTTAGGCAAAATTAGTGTCAAAAAGTTATGGTAATATATATATGATCAATTATAACAAAAAAGTGATACAAAATAACACGACACACGAACGTGTTTAGTATTAAGTTCAGCCTTATTTTGGCTGAAGCCGATGTTTTGCCAAAGGTGTAATTTTTCTCGCAGTTGAAACCAAATTTGAGTGTTTGGTCGGACACTATTTAAAATAACGATGTGGAAATGTTATTTGCTTTCTTATATAAAAACTTTGCTGGTTGCCACCAGCAATATTTCTGTAATTTCGTACAGTATGTGTTCTTGTGATACTGAGAGCATATTTCTGTGAAATTGCAGCAATTTTACAGGATATTGATTTAATTAAATATAATAATTCTGTAATTTTATAGAAAAAGTACAGTAATTTTATTATAGAAGATTTATTTTGTATAACACCTGCATTTCTTTAATCTAACATGTTGCTTCTTATTTAGTATCAGTATTATACTCCAAATATCGCCAACAGATAATATGCAAACAGTTTTTTAGAATTAGAATAAAAATAATTTATACATTAAAAACATCAGCTGGAAAATTTGCAGGCGGTAATGTGCGTCGTATTGACGCCGCAAAGGTGCAATTAGAGAAGGACATTCTACTTGGTGACACGTCTCAAGATGTTGCTTCAGCTTTGGGTGCGCCCTCAAAGGTTTTCTTCAAGAGCGAGGACAAGATGCGAATTCACAGCCCAAGTGCTCATCGTAGAATGGCCACTCGAAGTGATTATTTCTTCAATTATTTCACATTAGGCATGGTAAGTAGCCCTGTTCAACACATTTTTTCTTATCAATAAAAGACTTTTCAAGAAGACTTTAAGGTTCTGTTTTTTTTTAGGATATTCTTTTTGATGCCAAAACACATGTGGCGAAAAAGATAGTGCTCCATACGAATTATCCCGGACATTACAATTTTAATATGTACCAGAGGTGCGAGTTCTTCCTTCATTTGAACAGCGTCGAGATTACGGCTTACTGCCGTTGGGACGATCTCAAGAAACAGTTGACTCCCAGCGAGAGACCTGTCGTGTTAAACAGGGCAAGCTCTACAAACACCACCAATCCATTTGGTAGTACGTTCTGTTATGGCTACCAGGATATCATATTTGAGGTAAGGCAATTTATTTTATTATTATTTTGATTATATAACTTTTATTATGTTTGAATGATATAAATTATTTTCGGAACTTTTGTGTAGCAACTGACAAATTTTGATGAGATCAGAAACTTTAATGAATCTGTTAAATAATAATAATAATATACTCAATATCATGTACAGAATAAAGTCAAAATATAGCATAACAATAACATCTGAATTAATATAATATGCTCAGCTGGTTTTTCTTGTTAGGTAGTCGGTAAATTCCTCAATGCTGTATACGTGGCTTCAAGTAAATATTGTTTGAGGGTATATCAGACACCTCTCATTGTTTACACCTTCCAGCTAATTGGGAGCTTGTTGTAGCTGGTAAAATAATAAATAAACCTGTTTTGCAGGAATTAAAAAGTATTAAACTCAAATAACAAAAAAATAACTGAAAAGCGCTCAATTCAATTCTTGAGATCTAAATAAAGCTAATTTTAATGTATTGGTGACAAACAGGGTCAAATATTGTCAAACAGATGAACTTATGGGAGCTATATTTAGTCGTCTTACTATTTTTCTTTCTTGAACAATAACAAATTGCTCATTATGCAAGATTCCTTAGAGCAGGGGTTCCCAAACAATAATAAAACGCATTAAAATGAAATTCCATCAATAAATAAAAAAAAACAATTAAAATAGTATTTTCATATTCAACAAATAATGTTCTGTTCAATTGTTCACTCAGGAAAGGATCATTTATGCCCGATTGCACGACTTCCCTTAACCGCTAAGCCAAGCCATTAGCCCATTAAGTGGCCTGCCAGATCGCCTGGCTTAACCCCATGGACTTTCTTCTATGGGGCTACATAAAAACTAGCGTCCATGAACGATGATACTGTACAGGGGCTTCAGATGGCAGTGGAGAAGTCTATTTAGGCCTCTTCAGTGATTGTTAATTCTTCTTTAGAAGAAAATATAATGATCAACTATAAGAGGTGCAATTTGATATTTACGGATTTAAATAGAATATTGAGATTGCTTTACAATCGACACATATAAACGTTTAATACAATAGAATTTTCACAAAATTTCAAATACTAACAACCTAATATTTTCACATACTTAATTAGACTAAAATAGCTGTATTATTTAGCCCGTGTAATGGCAACACTTTATTTATTGAGAATTACAAATGAAAACCTCTCCCTAAGTAAATTAATTACTTAACAAAAAAATCATTCACTGAAAGTATTTGATACAAATCATAAATTTTCTTGTTTTTTAGTTGTAAACTAATTATTATTAGTTGTATTACGTATCCCTAAAAGTCATCTCCACTATTTCCTGAAGGTCCTGGACTGTATCTTAGTTCCTCTGATAAATAATCGATGGCTTTCATACACCATTTAAAAAACCCTTGGGCTTAAGTTGGTTGATCTGGTGGGCCACCTAAAGATTTTTTTTGTGATATATTGTACATGGCTGTATATTACTAATATTAATAATATTATTAATATTAGTATATAACTAATACTAAATACTTTTATCACACAATTCCGTTATTGTTTTGAATTTACTCAGCATGAAATAGAATCAGTTTCAATTAATGGCATCTTACTTATCTGAACAAAGTCGATCAAATTAGGACAATGTGGGTTTTTTCCTTGTCAATATTCTGAAAAGAAATTATCTCAAATCTGCTAAGTTTTGAAGATACAAAACAAACAAATTTTCAAATAATTTGACACTATAAAAGACACATTATAAAAGGCAGTTTTTACCAGAAATTGAACCGTGGAAATGAATATAAGAGAACTTGAAAGGTGAACAAAACCATACAGTTTTGTTAAGGCGTGGATAATTATTATTATTATTATAAAGAAGGTAAACAATTTCAGTTTTTTGCTGATATCTTCAAAACTAAATATGATTGATATATGAGTCGGGTTTTGTTTTCTGTGTAGTTTTGCCCACCATGCTATATTTTAATTTCATTTAGAACAAGTTATTCGATTATTTTTGTCATGAAAAGATTTTGAATAAACATTATCAATAATAACAAAAACTATATAATACTAATAAAAATTGCCCACCCCAAAAGGTTGGCGCCCCGGGGCTATAGCCCATATAGTAAATTCGACAAAAATTCTACTGCTTTTTTAATATTTGTTTTTCCTGGAGATTCAAGATGAGCCTCAAATGCCGCTGCCTCTGGCCCAATGCTGGAGACAAAATCTAGGTTTGAACCAGGGACCTTTGTGTTGCCAGCACAATGCTGTATCCACTGAGCTAATAGTAGTGTTCGATTACCAGTCACACTCAAATTGAGCGCAATCATTTTGACTGCAATTTAGATACTATTGAACGCGGTAATCGAACACGTTTTAGTCTGCCTGACCTGAACACAACTGAGCGGCTTTGCGGGGTTGTGCTCCAGGGGTGAAGGGGGAACTGATTGTATACTTTTAAATAGATCTCAAAGTGGTAATCGAACGGCACTAAATCAGCTGGTCGTGGCTTAGATTGAATGTGGACTGAATTGAACTGAACAGCAAGTGGTAATCGGACATGACTATGGAGGCCTATGACATCTGTTAGGGAAAATTGACATATCTAGGGAAGGAAGTAGCCAACACTACCAAAGCCCAAGAATGATCGAAACAGAGATTACGCCAATCGGCGTACCAAAATCGTTTCGTTCTGCGCATCTACGTCACACTAGACTTGCTGTCAAAACAAAGTGTCAAAGTGACATATATTTGATATATTTTGATTTTGATATATTTTGTCAACGAATATATGACGAACATTGATGTGAATGATTATATAGGTTATATAAAAAAAACAATCGGTTGTCAAGGTATGTTTTCGTCTAGTATAATGCTATGATTGTTATGACGTCACACTAGACAAAAACATCAGCTGATTGTCAAACTCGCTCAGAAATTAATGACAACCTGCGCAATGCGTAATCTTCTATTCTATAATTCTTGACCAAAGCCTAACCTATTGTGACACCTATCAAATGTCATCTACGTGACGTAGGGCTCACACCAGAAAAGTAATTTAACGTCAATTCTCGACACGAAATATAAATTTTTTTGATTAGATTTACCGTATTTACACTGACATTGCTACAAACAATTTGTTGTTGCAGGTATCACCGCAATCGTACAATTGCCATGTTTTGTAAATCAAGATATTTTTATTTTCAGGTTATGCCAAACAATTATATTGCATCGTTGAGTATTTACGGTGATGGACGACCTGTTGATGGGGAGAGAGAGTCAGCGTGACAGAGGCTGTCTGCCACATACCTCATACTTACAAATAGGTACTGGCAACCGTGAAGATACAGAAACCCATTGCCCCACATACAAAAAAAACTCATGAACAGTACTCGCTAAGTGTTGGCTATCAAGCAAGACATTCGGCTACTACCACACAATAGAAAAATAATTTTTCTGTTTGTAATTTTACCAGTATGAACACAAGAAACATAATCAACATTTGCGACCGATGGTCCCGCTACGGCCGCAAGGATACCGAAAATAAACTCCCCAGATGAAAATAAACAAAAAAATATAAATAAACAAAAAAATGCGAATAAAATGCAAAATATCTTAAGACGTCATCAACACGTTTTTTTTGCGTTAATATAAAGATCAGTATGTTTTAGTGTAAGTTTTTCAGTGAGGTTAGTACTTTACAGGAAAGGATTATCCAGTTTTGTTTCTTGGTTTCAGGTATATAAATAAAATAAACTACTTTTATAACATTACTTATGATACGTAGACGTATTTATTGTAGCTTGTCAAAATGTGACAATTAGCCTTAATATTTTAAATATTTAGATAATGCTTTTCTGTAAAGTTTGGCTAAGTATGTACATCTCTTAGTTTTTAAAATATTCCCTTAGATTAAATATAATTCTGCTGTATTAAGATTTTTTAAAAGAAAATCAATGAAAGTTTTAGTTGTTCTGTTTTAGTTTGGAGCAAAACTTTCTTAGGAACAAAAAAAAAAGTATTACCGGCTCTCACGCGTGCGTTTGCCATAAAATCATTTGCAGAAGTATCTCATAGGCAATGTTATCAATGTTAGTGTTTACATTTTAGGCTGTTGATGATGGATTAGTGCTGTGCGTGAAGTTTAATTTAAATAGGATTGTGATATTACTTTCTTTGCTGTCTAAATAGGAATGCGTAAAACGAAAATGACAAAAAAGAAATTATATACATATACATGTATAGAGATATAAAAAAATGCATAAAATTATAACACAAATACCGAAAATAATAAAAAACAATAAATAAAATTGGCAAAATTACAAAAATATTACTATACCTTAAGCATTTTCATTACTATCGGAATGTGTATACTTTTAAGATTGCTGTCAAAAAATGCCGCTTACAAAAATAGTCTTATGGGTACAGTTAATTTTTTAGTTAATGTAAATGTTTTCAACTCATCAACTCGGAATAATGTTTTAATTAGTTAATTTTTTGACGGCTCAAAAAAAAAATTGGGTCACAAGATATAGGTCCAAATTCACTCGATAATTATGGCTACCACTTATTGAAACCACATTTTGGATAAATAAAATTTTGTATGTACCAAATATCGTGCAGTCTTCTCCATGGTTCGTATCTCTTAGTATTATGATAAAATTAAATTAAACGAAACTGCACCGACTGCCATATATTAAAAAAAGTGAAGTGTAAATGTTTTAATCTTTTGTTTTTTTTTACGTTCTTAGTATTGGTATGCGTGCCTAGTTATTTTCAGGGTAGTAAAATATTTATTATGTAGTTAATTGATCATTTAGCCAGTGTTGGCCATTTGGCTTTTCTACCAAAAATAGCGTGTTTATTACCTCCCCAATCTACTGTACATAAAAGTAATATTTCATTATAGAAATATTATACATACTCTCCACTCTCTAATTTATGTAAGCAATTTTTTTTATCATGCGTCCGTGTAACCGAATTATCATTTGGTGATAAGCTGTTAATTCAATTGATAGGTCGCGTTTATATGAAATCCCAATGTTTCGTCTGTTGTACATAATAATAATAATAATACGTGGACTGTATATCGTCATTGTAATCATTCTTTGGATCTCGTACGTTCTACGTTAATTTGTACATAATATATATTCAGCATATTTTATAAATTTGTAATACTTTTATTGTTTCTCTTTTATGATTGATCACTTCATAAAAATATATAATACAAAATTACAACAATATTATTCATTTAACAACATATTTGGTGTACTTATTTGATACCCATTTATCCTACTACGATATATCTTAGTTCTCTTCCAAAAATTGGTCCAGTGCATCCTTGTCTATTTCTAGTTGGATGTCTTCCAATAAGGCACGAGGCTGATGAGTAGAAAGTTCAACTTCTATAAAAACATTAGTTGAATACAGGTTTCAGACAACACTAGTAGTACTTACTAGGTATCCCACCAAGAGTTTTGTAAGTTTCTAAGTCTTTCTTAAAAGCATCCTGGAAGACTTGCTGCCGCTCCTCTAAGACTTGTTTTTGCTTCAGTTCGTGTGCCACGACACTTCGGGAATGCTTGGCAGCCAATAACGTTCTAGCACCTTCTAAGTTTGCTGAAAGATTGAAGGAAACCATGAAATTAAAAAGGACTGGTTCATAGGATCCCAGTAGCCCAAATATTCATCTCAAAAGTTGCTGGTTTTGAAAATCAAACTCAATCTCTATATACATATTGCAATTTATTTATTTTTATTTAAATTAGTCAGGTGCATGTCTATTTTCAAGCTCAAGAACAATCACCTGCCTGACCCATATGTAATCGATTTAGCAGGTAATTGATAACCACACTTCAAATTGAAAAAATATTAACTCTGATGGAATATTAGGAGCCAAATATGGTTATATGTTTCGTAACTTGAGCAATGTATAATAGTCCAGACAGTATTCGTAGAAAAAACCTTGTGAAAACTAGCTTATAAAATTTGCTATTGCTTTTTAAACCACAAGAATTCTATTTGTTAGCTATTTAGCTTTCTAAAAAATTTTTTAGGAGGAAAATTGAAAAAACGCAAAAACATGTACGCAAAACTTTGACTATTGAAATTTTTAGCTACGACCTTTTAAAGTTTTGTGAAATAGCTATTGTTTCTTGCGGAATGTGTCTGAAACTAGTTTGCCCTTGAATACAGTAAATTTGAAAATTTGAGTACACTGTTTTTGATAAGATATTGTACAAAACACTGACTTGTTAAATCAAGTTAAATTTTTACTGTGTGTTGGGTTTTTGTTCATAAAATATGATACTCTCTAACCCCTTCAACTATTTGGGACGTGGAACAGCACAGCCAGCCATATTTTTTCTGTAAAAATATTGTTTCTGACATAATCAAAAGATCAGCTTAATTATTAATTTTTTACTATTGAATGGCTATATCTGAGACCGTTATATGAATGCAAAAATGCATTACGCACTTTTTTGTAGCAAATTTTACAATCTTTAATGACACAAGCATAGTTTCAGGGATAATCACATTCAATTTGGCCCTTTATATCCCCTATAACTTTTGCCAACAAACTATCAGGACTAAATAAATAAAATTAAGTAAACTAATAGTAGATAAAGAAAAAATGGCTTGTTTCTTCAACTCCTTGAAGACTATAATAAATTAAATTCAGGTCACCGACAACAAAATTTAGAATAGTTGTACATGGCAAATACACAAATCTGAAGAAATAAAATGTGTAATACCAGGCTATATAAAAGTCAATTCTGTGTCAGCTGTGTGTGACAATTAGGTAAACTATTTATAGCTGATTAAGTAATTAGATCATAACTCACATAATTTCTTTTCTTTATATAATGCCAACTGATGTCTATGCTCTATCTTCCTCTGTTCCTGGTCAAGTTTCTCAATGATGTCTTCTAGCGTAAGCAGACTCTTCTCAACCTTATCAAAATCATTGTAAATAGACGTGATTTGCGACAGGCAATTATTGATATGCGTTTTTAACGGCCCGGTCTCCGACAGAAAACTGACAATGTGACCAAGATTGTTCTGATCGCTGGATATTTTCGAATGAATTCGTTCAATTTCATCTGCCACCTGAGATGCATTTACCGCATTTTCCTCGTTTAGTATATGGATTTCAGACCATTGTTGTTGATAGTGTCCTAGTAGCTCAGCACCGATATTTGGGTCTACTGCATATTCTAATGTCGGGTTTTCTTCATTCAATATGTGCTTCCCAACATTCAGTAACCCCTTCAAAGTATTGAACATGACTTCTACTGTTATTTAACCTATAAATATTTTGTTAAACATTTCCTATCGTTACACAATTGATGGTAGAGTATTTTTTGTATTGTCTTGTAAAGTTGTTCTGGGTATGTAGGATGCACAGAGCATTTCGTCTAGTTGACTGATTCTGACAGGCGTTTTTGTTTATCTCCTGATGACAAATATCCATCAAATATCCGATGTTTTTCTGTCATTGTCAAGCTGGTGCGTCCATCTATCAACGGAAACACGAAGTAGGTTGTGAGGGGTAGAAAACAATGGCGCTGAATACAAATTTGTGCATGCAATCTGCAGTTTGCAAATGAGGCTGTTATGAGTAATGAGCAATATTAAAAAGAGATTAAAAGATGCTTACGACAGTGTTATCTTTTACGCAAATAAGACATGGACCAACGACTATTACCTTTATCAGAAAGCTAATCAGGTACGGTTTTTGACCATTTTTTGAGGTATTTTTTGCTAATTGTCAACGTGACAGGAGCTCTACGCACGATATGTTAAAATTCAAGAGACGTTTACTGAAGAAGTGACTAGACCTAGAACAGTTCGAGATAGTATACCGCAAAGTAAATTAGCTCAGTACGCCAATTACAAGTACGACGAGTCCAGGGAGTTGTCGTACACGCCTAATGGACCAGATGTAACGTTTCACTATCCATGTCAGTTTCGGCAGATGACCGTCAACGAACCGTGGATGCTGCCCGAAGTCGAACAATTATTCATCTGGCTTACCTACTCACCAAAATTCAACCTGACCGAGTACATAAACTTGGTCGACTTTGACCATGCTGAAAACTACGATAGGACGGGAAGCTATTGTGGCACGGACGATTTTCACATTATCAACCCGCGATTTTACGAAAATTTCGAGAGGACACCGGGAAAACCGCGATTTACCAAGTACGAGTGTTACGTAGACGTCGACTCAAAGCTGACCAAGCCGCCATTCGTAAATTTTAATAGTTTTGAGGATATGACTATCAAAATGCGATTTGACGTAGGTGCGTATTCTGATGTATCTATATATCTTGTGGCCTTTTAGGTGTGACTAGTTAAAAGAAAATCGGATCGATTCTAAAACTTAACGTATCGATAACTTAATTCATAAATACATACAATAATGTTTTTATTTCAAAATTCAACCTAGGCAAAGTGGCTGGCTTTTATTCACTGGCTGTCATAAAACGAACACAACTATGTACCTATCATAAAACTTTCAGGAAAGGTGTACTTTCATGGCATTTTTATCAACATTGGAGAACAATGTTAAGAATATGATTGGAAAAACAATTTAGAATGAAAAGTATGCACTTGTTTCAATTGACATCTTCCTATTGTACAATAACTTCTGGAAAACGAGAAGATCCCAGTGGATATAGGCAATCATTACAGTACCTACTGAAGTCAAGTATACTACTAAGTCAAGTAAGCCAGCATAATGACGAGGTGCCACTTACAGAAAAAAGGCATGGTAATCAATTACCTTTTTACCACCATAGACCAAAATCCAGTTTCAGAGAAGACTACTACTGGTAAATGGGGGATCCTAGGAATATGTATTACACCTGCAAACGTTTCTGGATAAATGACTTTAGTTAGGAAGGCTGTGCTATGTGACGATACGGACATCTTGCTCCAATTATTGCACGAAATATGTATGTACACCCAAAGAAACATAAGAAACAAAGAAGACGAAAGAAGAATATGGTTACAACTAACACTAAAGGAACAATGTCCAGATCGTTGAAGATCGACGCTGTAAAATTTTATATATGCCTATCGGAAGATAAAGCATGTATAATTCTTGACTGGACTGAAAATATTTGACATAACTTTTCCTGAAGTATTCTATATATATAGTCAATAATTGTTTACCGGTCAGTTCACTTATGACAGCCGTGAGTCATATATGTATGTGTAAACTCATAAATGCATTCAGAAAATAATAACTGATTTAAAAATTACTGTGTTTAAGCGTTGGAGAAATGATGATCTTTGTTAGTTCAGTGATATTGGACTTTAAAATCTAAATAATTAAAATCAAGGCGTTTCTTATTGTGAGCAGTTTTATTCTGGTGTTCTAAACTTTAGAACTTCATAATAAAGCTTTGGAATCTAAACGATACCTCAAAAGTCTTCGTCCATCCACCCCTCAAGCAATTATCCCGGAGAAAAATAAGCTTTACTTTAATTTTACTTGAAATAACGTTTTTTCGTTTAATGTAATTTTGCTGTGGGTGGTCTTTAGAAATTGATAATTAACGTGTAGACGACTAGCGCTTGCTGTAATTATCACAATAAGATAACACATTTTGTATTGGTTAATGACATTGTGTGGTATGAATAAACATGAGTACGTACTTTATAGTCAAAGTCTGGAACAGATGCTCACTGTGAGCAAGTACTTTTAAATGTAATCTTTGTGATACATACCTACTAATATTTCGTATTAATCCAATAAAGTTCAAGCCTCAATCACCGAAGTTTCTACTCCTTATATTTGAAGTCTGACGTAGCTGCCATGGCAAACTTTATGCTTAATTTGCGACCACCTGTGCCCGAGACGATATGCGCCACGGCGCAAAGCACCGTTTGTATAGTTAGTATAGTAAATATGTTAATTCATATGTATTCATTGTATTTTTTTAATTTATATATTTGTGTTAATGGTTAATGTGCCCGACCCTAAAGTTTTATGTTGCATTTCCAAGAAGAATGTAGAGAGTCATGCAACCCAGCTTTTTTTGTGAAGAGTTTTGCGAAACGAAATTGATAGTATCAAACAGATATTAACCTTACAAAACTTGAAAATTATGATATTGGAATTTAAATTGACTAGGCGTTTTCGAATTATTTTCTGTGGTGAACACAAATCCGTACCAAGAAACTCCGTCCGCGTCAAGCTAAAATCAGTTCATCCGTTATATACATCTTTGAAAGAATAGCAGATTTAAAATCTTGCCCAAAAACCTGTGACTTGTAAGGAGCATCTGCTCGAGTTATTAGGAACATTGCGCTTTTCATACAAACCGGAGCATACACTCACACTTTATGCTGATGCTCATGAGTACATACTCTGAGCATAACTCAGTTTTATTCATATCACCCATTGTCGTCAGTAAAACAAAAAAAAAACGTAAAAGTAAATTTAAAAATTAAGATAGTAACAAATTTGAAGAACATGCCTGCACGCCAATTTTGAAAACCGTGCATTGGATAATTTGTGGTTGGTTCAATACTGATTGTCACCGAAATTTACTCTACGTAATCTCGATGCACAATGAGAGTCACCATTATAGCTGTTAGGATACTTTCGATAGGAGACTATGATAGGAGGGTGTATCAAAAAAACGTTTTTTTTTCAAAATTCAAAATTTCAAGTAGATAAAAAGTTGTCCTTATGGATCCACATATACAAAAAAATGGGCAATTGTAAAATATTTAGCTCTCCCGTAGGAGGCCTAACGTTTTTTTTTAACAATTAGATATTTTTTAAATGTAAGGTTAAGTGATTTTTCTTTTTCAATTAGAAAAAGTTTGAAAATAAGGTCAATAAGGTGTGAAATTAACGTATACAAAAATATATTACTCTAATGGTCCGGGAGGTAATAACAGAAATTTCCGGGTCATTTTCGCAAACTTTATTTTTTTGTATGCGTTATGTGTGTAATGTATAATAGTAATCTGAACGTCTGCCGGCGCACTTCCGCGACAGGGGGTTACAGGAGGGTTACAATTCCCGCATAAAAATAATACAAAAACATTATAGCCGCATACGCAAAACTGATTGTATGTATCAGTTGAAACATAAGAAGCTTAGAAAATATCGTCTGCCACTGAAATTCCGCAACAAAACTCGTCTGCCACCCACATAAGTCCACTAGACTTGAAATTAATTTACTGAACAATCAATTGCATACATACATATATAACATAAAAAGGACTTCATGTTAGCCGTTTAATAATTTATAATATCGATCGTCTTTCAGGCCGATAAAAATCCAGCGTCGTAGTTGCCGCGGCGGCTACGGCGCGCCGTCTCGGCCGTGGTGCTCGCGCAGTGCATGCTGAGCGCAACTTCATAGGCTTGGCAGACGACCTTCGTGGTATCTTATTAGTGGCAGACTATTATTTTTGGGTTTGCTAATATAAAAAGAAGCATTTCAATCAATTTCATCCTTGCGGACATAATTTTTTATTTTTTTTGCTCTTACTTATATGGGTGGCAGACGAGTTTTGGTGACGAATTTAATTGGCAGACGATATTTTCTAAGCTTCTTATGTTTCAACTGATACATACAATCAGTTTCGCGTATGCAGCTATAATTTTTTTAAAATTATTTTTTGCTGGAGTTGTAACCCTCCTGTAACCAACCCCCTGTCGCGAAGGTGCGCCGCCAGAAGTTCAGATTACTATTATACATTACACACTTAACTCATACACAAAAAATGAAGCTTGCGAAAATGAATCGGAAATGTCTGTTATTACCTCCCGGACTATAATGTAACATTTAGATCGCCCGCATTTAGATCCGATAGAATTTTTTTTATGATGTTATGATTATAATGTTGTTAAAATTTTAATTGTCATTAAATATTTTACTATGTGTACATCTGCGCTTTGAAAAAGAAAAATATAAAATTATAAACTTTAGGCCTCCTGCGGGATCCCTAAATATTTTTCAATTGGGCCAATTTTTTGTGGTATATGTGGGTACACAGGGACAACTTTTTATCAACTTAAAATTTTTAATTTTGAAGTTCTTTTTCTATACTCCTTCTTATATAAGTGTAACATTGATTGCAATGCACAGCTAACAGTCTATGATACATACTAACAGCTAACAACTAACAATAAGAAGGCCCTGGAACAACACGACGTATAATATTAGTGCGTTCGAGACGCAAGTGAAAATTCATCTTATCTCCGGACATACGTAGACGTGTAATTTGTAACAATATCATAAAAGTAAAAAAAAGAAAGAATATTTTCATGGTAATTTTCGCTTGTTATAAACACTACACAATACATATAGAATACATTGATGGGGGCTATTGTTGTTTTCTTATTTTTTTGACAAGTTTTGACTAGTTTTGCACGTTTGTAAAAATGAAGCATAGACGCAGTTGTTTTTAAATTCGTCGATATTTCGTCGAATTTTTGTTTTGCCACTGTTGTTTCTTAGCAAAGTCAAATTTTACACAATTTCTCATTTTTACGGTATTTCCAGTTGTTAGTTTTTAAAATCGATTCGATTTGGTGACAAATATTTAAATATTTAAAAAATGGACACAAAATGTAAACAACACAAGGGACAAACTGAGTCCGAAGCAATTTGTTACGTTTTTTATGTAATGTTTTTTTCTTTATAACTTACTATGTTTACCAGCGGTGAAAATGTTATGTACATATACTGAAAGCGAGGCCGAGAGCCACAAATGTAGAATGCTTAAACAAAATTTTAGATATGATATAAAATGAGTCCTTCGTTATTATTCTATTCGGCCAACGGATCTTTGCGTGTTGTCAAAAGTGACATAAGCAGTTATTCAGTTGGCGCGCAAATTGCGATACCTTAATTACATTTAGTACTTCAATTACGAAAATTTTCAAAGATTATTGGCAACAGCCCACTGATTGAATGATAAAGCAGGGATTGCACCAAAACGACTGAGTGTACACTTTTGACAATTAATATGCAAATATACCTTGATCGAACTAGAACTAATTAATTTATCAAATATAAAATACCTCGAGTACAAACGATAGCTCATTTTTAAAATCACTCAGTATGTCCCTTTTTATGTATGTTAAATTGTTCCATTTTCAAATTTTAAGTATGGACGCACCTTAATAACATATTTCTAGAGTTAAATCCGAAATCACCTGAAATACATTTTCCAATGAAATAACTATCATAGTGACAAAGACAAACATGACAAGATATTTATATTTGCCTGGAAATGTGTTGTAGATGACTTTCAAATAGCTATTGAATTGGTCGGGTATTGTATTACTGTAACTGTTTGGTTTGAAATGTGTGCCCAGTATAATAATGTAAATGCGATGAGTACTTTTAGCTTACCTTGGGTTTTTCGTGATCATCAATTTGTAAATGTCAGTTTAGTGTAGATATGTCATTTGACTGCGTTTTTATCCCATGCAGATACGATCAAAAATATATGGAAGACGAATCGATCGAGCGATCTGATACCACGCAAGAAAATTCACATATATAAATCGTCATTTAACAACATATTTATCGATGAGAATTCATCATCGCAAAAATTCCTCCAATACCCCGAGTATTTTAACATTGACCGAAACCCATATCATTTCAATGATTTGCAAGAGAAAGCCAACGATTTTCGAAATTTGCAGGTAATGTAGATTAGCACCGTCTACAGTCGTGAGAATCTTTCCTTGTTACAGAATTTAACGGACGCGCTGAAGAAGATGAAAGAGCCGGAGGTTGGCGCGCGGAACCCCTCAAAGCCGGCCATCGCCTCCATGAGATCGGACACGGAATGTTCAGCGAAGACGCCGACGAGACGCCTCTACTCGGACGTCGTCCAAGGCGTCGCTTCAAATAAGCCCTCCGGCTCGAAAACACATTTAAGTTTAGACAGTTCCCCTCAACTGGTACACAGCACTTCATGCAAAGATATCCAATTTGCAATGGACGCAATGGCCGATGATCCGGTCTTGTGCCATCCAAGTCATACATACAAATTAATCACATCAAAGACCCGACCTCCCTCACCTTCAATAAGTTGGCTGGATCAGTCCAGAGGGAAGCAGGACTCGAAACTGTTCTTAAAGACTGAAGAGAGGAAGGTGCCTGATTGTACCCAGTCGAAAGCGTGTACTTCACACACGGCAGCGCATGTGAAATCGTTCCCAACTAGCTCGTTATTTACGGAGTCCTTTTCTAATAGCCCGATAAGTTGTTATAATAGTTTTGGAAGCGGGAGTTATCAAAATTGCGTGCCAACGAACTTTATCACGACCGAGTACCAATCGAACGAAGTCCAAGCGGCTTATAGTGCCTTCCACAGTCCACACGTCCAAAACGTATACCCGGGTAATTTCTACGCCAATAGTCCTTATCAGTACCCGCAAGGGAATTTGTACTGTAACAGTTTCTCGACGTCGAATTACCCCACAAATCCGTATTCGAATACTTACCCCTATTCCACGCAGTTGTCAACAAACACGAGAAATTTCGTGCAGCAGAAGCATCATCAGAACGCTGTACACTACAACTCTGGCCAACAGTGGATTATTAATCAGTTCAGGACGCCTTCGGTTTTCAATGTCGCTCACTTCCCACCTCAACCATACTTTTTACTTCCACCGCATTTCCCTAAGCAGAGGTGGGTGCAAACGGCGCACTACATGAGATCACCTACCCCTCAAACTTACCACGTAAACTTCACTCCTCCTCACACGCCGCCTCAAAATTGGAACTTGACCAACCAACCAGTGTACAAGTCCACGTCCACTCAACATATCGGCTCTCAGAATTACACTTTTGAAGGATCAACGAGTATGCATAACCTGGACGTGAAGCAAAAGATGAAGAGTAGAAAGATAAACTCGCAAGTAAATTTGGCTTTTAAGAAGGCCCGAGGTAAATCCCCAGAGGGTGCCTATTCCATGGATAAAGAATACTCTTATGGAACTAAATTTAAGTCTTCATCGACTTCGAAGAGATCGTCGTTGTCGTCTGATTTGTCTTGTCCGATTAACATGGCGAAGGCTTTGAAACCTGACGGACCAATCGATTCACTGGATTATAAGTTGGAGAAGAAAGAGCTGATCGCCAATAAGGATTCGAAAGTCTTCTGCGATCCAAATTCTTCCACATCCATGATGAGAGAGTATGACTGTGAGATGCGGTCTTTGCCTGTAACTGCGACCACCTCCGAGGAGCTGGAGAGACAGGCGTTGGACGAGTACGAATCATCTAATGAGAGCTTTTATAAGGAGCTCGAGCGGCAAGCAGAAGAGCAGTACGAAGACTCGGAAAACTTATCCGGCCCCCCGAATGAAAACCTGCATTTCGGGGGGCATGCGTCGTCCTGCCATCTGTCACTATCGCTCGGCAACATTTCGTTTTATCCTGATCTGCTGGCGACCCACGTCAGGCTTTACGTTTATCAGTATGCTTAAGGTGTAATTCTATTTTCCCGTAAGTTCTTTTTGTTATAGTTTTTTGTTTGCGTGTAGCATGATCAAAATATGTATGTTTAAACGATATGGACAAGGAAAGGTAAAACAAATTCTTTAGGAACAATGAACTACTTTAATAGGTCCCGTGATTATTATGTTTCATTGCGGCGATGCCCATGTGATTTTTTTAGGTATAATCGATAGAACGAAAAAATAAAATATTTTACATACATATTGTCTTTTATTCATCACTCATTACCATAGATACACTGTATTAATTTTTTTGTGCGAATTATGATCTCACATATTCGATGACATACAAAATAATATAAATTTTGACAACAATTTAACTATTTAAAATTTAACTTTTTTTTTTTACTACAAAACCAATGGTGCTTGTTGTTTATAACACAAACTTTTTTACGAGAACACCCACAAAATAGGGGTCTTCACAAACTTGAGGAAGCAAAAATAGTCTAACTAAATGGTCAAATGGTATTTTGGCAAGGATAAAATATAGTTGTTTTTTCATCCTATATGACTTCTTCCCACGGATATGCTTCACAAATCACAACGAAAATCGAAAAAAACCTAATGTTCGATTTTTCTTCAGATTTTTGCCAAGAAGTCATAAAAGATGCTCTTTTCGACGTAGACCTCTGTATACAAAAATAAAGTACATACACTAAATTTCCTATTAAAAGCAACCTCAACTGTATTTTTTGGTTGAATGGTTTGGGCGCTAGAGCTGCGCTGAAAGAAGGCCAAATTTTCCTACTTTATGTAATGTGCGTGTAATTACAAAAAAGCTTAGATTCTGATAAAACTACCATAAACGCCCTACAAATTGCACCACGTAATCAGTTATTTTGGCCAAACTGTATCGTCTAGTAGACGCCTTAAATTGTATGACACATTACGAGAAACCGCTAAGTCAAGCGCCCTTTACTAAAAATTCAGTAAAGACGTAGAACGATAGAACGTTTATCGATTATACCTAAAAACTATATATTTGCTCTTTTTAATTAATACTTAATGTATTATGTATTTTATGTTTTTTATTAAGTCTGCGACGCTTAGCGGTTAAAGGTCCTAGATTTTTCTTCTGAAATATGAAAGGGAAACAACATTATTACCAATGACTGTACTGAATTGAAAATAACTGACTAAGTTATGCAATTTCTAGGGAAATTAATGTCGTTTTATGAGAATCTTTGAGAGCTTTTTTTGTAATTACACGCACATTACATAAAGTAGGAAAATTTGTCTTTCTTTCAGCGCGCTCTAGTGGCAAAACCATGGAACCAAACAAATACACTTGAGGGTGTTTTTTATACGAAATTGAGTGTACTTTATTTTTGTATATAGAGGTCTACGTCGAAAAGTGCAGTTTTATGACTTATGGCTAAATATTAAACAAAAGTCGAAAATTTTGATTTTTTTGCGTATTTCGTTGTGAAGCCATATCCGTGGGAAGTAACAAAGTTGAAATCCGGACACAGCACAAAAAAATATATAGAATGAAAAAAAAAATAACTCTATATTTTTTCCTGGAACAGGCACCCTCGGAAACAATTTGACTGGACTAAAAGAAATTAATGAATTAATAAACTAAGATCAACAAAACACTGACTATAGGAAATACGGGAAATGTTTTATTAAAAAAAAATTATTTCTCCGAAAATAATGAGACGTCAAATGGGTTTAGACTTTGTTTTTCGTCAACCACAAGAAAGGTAGTCAGTTAAATAAAATGCAGGGTTGCAGTGGTTCCAAAGTAGTTGTTATTATGTTTTTCTGGCTACCGGTTTCGAGATTATCTCGTCTTCAGGCCCCAACGTCAAATTGCTACACGATGCGTGATTTTTGTAGGTTATGTTTCACTATTCTATACATCTTTATATTGTTATTCTTGTAAATCTATTTTATGTGATTAGTTTGCATGAGGTTTGCATACATATGGAACTGTTCCATATGTATGCAAACCTCATGCATATTCTCATCATCTCTATTTGAATTTTTATACTTTTGTAACAAATATGAGAGGTAAGTACACAAGAATGCAAGCTCTAACCCTGGCGAAGTTTGATTTGTATTTTTGTAGCTTGTTGTGGCCATCAGTGGCGGCACGTGCAAATTTTCTTTGGGTGGGCAAAAAAATTTAATGGATTTTATTGGTCTAGAAAAAAACTCTATGGTAGTCACTACCAAATAAAACCCAATACCAATACCAAATTATATGCCTAATTCTTTGACATATATCTTGTCGTCGTAAGACAAGTTGGCGAAACTATTCTTTAATAAAAAATCTACTACATCTAACACTTGCGTTATGTCTTTCCGTATTCCTGCCAAGATTTCAACAAATTACCATCATCACTCCACTCGCAACTGTAACCACTAGACGACGATAACGATGATGATGATGTTTCGACCACCCCAGCATTTCCTGTATTAAAGTATTAATTCAAAATTATCGTATCTCAACGGAGAATCGAGTTATTGTGAAAAAATTTGAATTTAACGCTTTTCAAGATGGCAGAAAAAGCACATAGGAAATCTTGATCGACTACTTGAAGTTAAGCTTTTCTAGGCTCCCCCACGTTATATCAAAAATTTAGCGTTCTCGGTTCATTAGCATTTCCAAATGTATATAATGCGTGGACTATTATTTAGGCGTTTTTACTCAGGGAGGAAAGCAGGTTGGCTACTACAATTAATAACCTACAATTTGACGTATAAAAGAAAGCTCTGCAAACGTTATTGAAGTATTTTATAGGAAGCACACAGCACTACCATGAACTGTATTACTTAACTATGTCGTTACAAGTAGTGATATTTATTTATGACAATACGTGCCCGTATTAGGCGATGCAACTACATAGAATTTTAGACTTGTTTGGTAAAATCTTGGTGTGATCCTGGCGTATAGTAGGTACTTGAATACCGCTGTCATTTGGTGTATAGAAAGTAATGACGACAATGATTGGGGCAGTACCTACCAGGGCTGTGGAGTCGGAGTCGGAGTTCAGACAAATTTCAGAGGAGTCGGAGTCGGAGTCGGAAAAACTGTACCGACTCCGACTCAGAGTCGAGGTTTAATTATTTTAGAAAAGGACAAACGTGCTATATGGACGTTGCCTCAGTACCTACACAGTAAACAAATAAAACTAAACATTCTATTAGGTCTTTGACAAAGTATCTACCTGCATACATACATATTATGTAAATAATCAAATTACAAAACACACTTTTTAAACGCATGTGAAGACGATTAACAAAAGTAATCAGGCAGAAATGTGAAAAAGGAAATTTGAAGAAGAGATTTTAAATGAATTTGAGACGTAGGGCCGTAGTTCAATGTAGTAATAATCATTTATCCAGATTACCTGTTGAAGCCATAATTATGATTATTTTCAGCTTTGAAAATAATTAAAAAATTATATAATATTCTTGTAGGCGAATTTGGTTGGAGCTATTTTGCTCCTCCCAAAATTTTATAAACGTATTTTGCATTTAATTTACTTTGTATTATATACTGTCCTATGGATGATTTCATTCTTATTAGAGACAGAAAGTGTGCCGATTATGTATGTTCTCTGGAGAAAATAGTTTAATACTTAATGATGTCAGAGATATTTTGAATAAACAAAGAAATTACATTTTATAATTATGTGGTTATCTTTTTATTTGTGGTCCAATCAATACGCCTTTTTGATATCTTATAGGCCGTTTTCTATTTACAATTAGATTGTCACATCTAAAAAATATGATTGCCAATAAATTCGTTGGACACAAATAAAACGTCTGTTTTGCTTATGGGTTCAGCATTTGTTTGTGAGTTATTTGATATACACTGATTGGATGTTCAATACAATCAGATAGGATAGGACACAGATAGGACACTAGAATAGAAATTTAAGTTATTAAATTTGTTTCTTTTTTCCTGGTAGGGCTTTTGTTTTCAGAGCAAATTTAATGTAGCTCGGTTGTATCACAAATTTGTAATAATTTACATATTTTAATTTACATAAAGTTTTTATTACACATAATTATTAGAACATACTTTTGTATGCAATTTTTCTGGAGTTGGAGTCGGACCACGAAAAATCGGAAAAGT
This sequence comes from Melinopterus prodromus, assembly GCA_964023965.1. Lineage (NCBI taxonomy): Eukaryota > Metazoa > Arthropoda > Insecta > Coleoptera > Scarabaeidae > Melinopterus > Melinopterus prodromus. The sequence continues at coordinate 64,238,366 of OZ030391.1, read as the reverse complement.
CGGAGTCGGAGTCGAGAATTTTATTACCGACTCCGCAGCCCTGGTACCTACTGACAGTACGAACTGGCAAAAGCCAGAAGAAAGTCAAAGGACTCATACATTTCGTACAAGCAGCTCTATTACCAACGGGTCACGTGACGTAAAAGTGAAAACAAATGCGCAAACGCATCGAAGTAGATGGCGTAGCGGGGTTATGCAAGCGGCGTGGTGCCAGTCGGCCGCCGCCAGCCACTAATCTCATCAGATGTTGGTCGTGAACTGGAGTTGGTGTATCACCACAGTCTCACTTAGCGCGTTGTATCGAATTGCGTTTATTATTTGTGAATGCAGTACGTAGATTAATCGTTGGATCATGCAGGATAGCCAAGAATTTAATGTCCGTTTCGTGCGCCTCGTAGAAATACATCCCTGCCTCTATGATTACACGCGGGAAGATTATCAATGGAGTCATGCTCAAGAGCGAGCCTGGAAAAACATTGCGAATGAGATTGGAGAAGGAGGTAAGTCCACGGTATCGTATTTGTTGTAGGCTATGGGGAAGTTCTTATTTTCATTATTTTTTATCACATCCCATATCTTGAGTTATTAAAGTAAATAAATAGATTCTTCTGCCATTTCTAAATAAATTGCACTAAGTTTAAAATTAAAAATTAATACGCACTATTAGTGCGTATTAGTTATCCGCTAAACATTTTTGAAAAGAAATTAATAGTATTAAAATCGGTCATGTCTCTTTAAATATCAGTCATACCAGAACGCGCTATGATTGGTGTGCTGTAGCATGCTTGGTCGAAGCACAGAAGGCCACGTTCGTTTGTTTGCTGGGTACGGCTTATGGCGGGCTTGCGACGAGTTGCGTAGTAGAGGTGGCTCCCGGCTTAGAACAAAAAGACTAGTTCGTTAAAATAAAATGAACTAGTTCGAAAAAGAACTAGTGCGAAAAAGATCTGCTTTGCTACAACATATCCCATTCAGTGAACGACTTGTGTTGGGCGGTGTATCTGCAGACAGCGACATGAAATCTAATTCGAAAGACCTGCTTTGGTGAAAATTGCAGTATGAAGAAGGTTAAAATAGGTGCAGAAATATATTGCTTCATGCTTTATTACAGAAATATTTAAAAAAACATACCTAAATAAAATAAAATAACGATTCTTCGATTAACTGACTGAGTGCCACTTGCTATTAAAAAAAGACAGAGTGGGAGAGACACCGATTCTGTTCAAACTAGATCCAAATTTCGTTGGGAACGAGATATGCACGCGCTTGAAGCCACCAAGACACGTTCATCGAAGTAGTACGTCTCAAGATTAGAGTAGTTCTTCAGAACTAATCCTTAGAACTAGTTCCTTTTTGATGAACTAGTTCGGAAGAACTAGTTCATCAAAAAGAACTAATAAGCCCATCTCTATTGCGTATTGCGTACGCTACGTGTGTTATCAATTCCAGCAGCTTTTCTTGTATTGTAAACGGTGAAAATGGAGGCAAGGTGCTGATAGCGCAGTCAGATAACGTGCCTAAACTGGATGCCATTATGGTAACGGATTATTTCGCAAATAATAAACATTTTACGTCGGCAGAAATAAAGGCATGAAAACAATGAGCAGTGCCGCGCTGTTTTTTATTGGCCGCCCATGTTCGAAATAAATATGCACTTTTAATTAGTCATTCTTGTAGTAATTATTCGTTAACATTATTTTCACGCTGTGTATTATTGTATATACATTTCTGAATTTGTAAAATTTGGACATACATTTATGATGAGCAATTCCAATGTATCATAATATGAGTGCATTTTTGAGGCTCTGGAGACTTTACTTGACTTTTTTAATTATTCCATCAACATAAGACTCCTTTTCGTAAACAAATACTTGGTTAACTTTATATCTAGTCAGAATACGTAATACAAACACTATTATAAAAACCTGATCATGTTCCTCGCATATGAATGTTTTTTGGTGTCTAATTGCACTCCACTATAATATTCGAATGGTGTTCAATATAAATAGATCACAAGTCACAGTAAAGATAGAGGATTTGTTATGATAGCAAATAGAAACCGCGCCAAAATGGCTAACGGTTTTATATTCAAAATAATAATTATTTAAATAACAATATACATATAGACATTATTTATTAAAATGAATCAAATACTAACTTTAATTGTTGTTCAATTTGTCTGATATTGTCGTGTTGTGTATGCATTTTACACGATCTACAATTACAAATATAATGCAATCTATGTGATAAATATGTTTTGTCACTTGTCTTATAAATAATATAATATTGTTCTTTCTAGTTTTAATCTGCTGATACTTATTCGTTATCACATCACAACGCACACAACATCATAATATTAGATAAAATCATGAAAATGATGTCAGACCACAATGCGCCGGGTGCACGGGCGTGATACAAATCAAATCAATTGAACTTCCTTATACCGAATCAGTAGCAAAAGAGACTACGTTTTTTGACCAGAAAAAAAATCGTTTATTAAGGTAGTCTCAAGAACTATCACAACAGTGGCTTCAGGTTGTTGCATGTTGAAAAATAAATGATTTCATTATTCATTACTAATAAGTTGTCCTTACATTTCAGTTACTATCGCAGAATGCAAGAATAGATGGAAGAATCTTCGGGGTAACTACACGAAACACCTGAAGAAATATACACCTTTAGGAACATCAAATAAACGTCCTTATTATCTGGCGAAGTATATGACATTTATTTCATCATTCACAAAAACACGTCGACCTAAGGGAAACGATGTTACGACTAATAAAAATGTAGGCTGTATATTTGACGATGATGCGTCCGTTTACATGCCTGACACACAAGAAGCCAGTGAATATGAGAAGGATAAAGACGAAGATACAATCCAAATGGATGATAACGATGAAACGGTGTCGTTATGTAAAGAATCTGAATTATCACATGATGATTTGACGGCAAGTAGGCCGGGAACCAGGCATGAAACTCTAAAAAGTGTATCACGCAGCGTACGTGCTACTTCCTATAATAATGACGACGCTGATGTACACTTCTTGTTAAGTCTATTGCCTGACTTTAGAAGAATGACAGACAGTCAGAAACTCAACTTTAAAATCGGAATTCTTAATCTCGGAGCTACATTAATGTCAAACACATTCCAGGTAAAGATCCAATGTTGTTTTAGTAGTAGCTGTGTTTTCTAGCCGACCCACACTGTGGCCAAATACCTCATTTGTTGGCATAAATTAATTTTGTGAACTTTTATCATAGAAATTAATAAATAACTATGTTAATAATAGTTTAGTAAATATGTTAAACTTTAAGTAGATGCATTCACTGTCAGAGGAATTTCAGGTCTCATGAGACATTATCACTGTTGGTAGGTTCATGAAAAATATATGAATATTATAGGTTTTTTAACTATAGGTTTGTTCGAGCAGCAGTAAAAACAATTGGGTATTCTACTAAGCATGCACAATGGAGGTTTTGGAAGGGCTATAGCGCGTGCGCGAGAGAAAGAATATGCTTTATAGTGCTGCTCGAACAAACCGTATATTAGGCGGCATCAGTAGCTCCAAAATTTCCTTGTCAGGTTTCTATGTCTCCTGTTACGTACTTCCCGCATGCTGGTGATGACAGGGTCCGATGATATGGGAACTAAATTTAATGCGTCTTCATTTGGTTTTGACTCAAGATATTTTATGCGAGAAATATTATCTGTACTCTCACGTGAATTCCTTTTTCTTAGCTTCTTGTAACTGGTAACAGGGCATGCTCAATAATTTGGGGGCAATGAATTAAAAGCTTGTGAACTGTAATACCCAATATTTTGCAAAACCATGATGTTTAATAACTTTTATAATTAACCCTTTTAGTGCCGGGCGAAAAAAAAAAAAAAAAAAAAAACCGGCCGAATTTCAAGGCGCGAGCCGATACATCGGCTCCGGCACTTTTCGCAAGTGTAGCAGGAGCCGATATATCGGCTCCCGGCACTAAAAGGGTTAATGGATTTAGATGAATTTTGTCAACGTTTTGTCAACACAACAAATTCATCACGATTATTACCCGCATTTGCAATTCATATTATATTGGTAGAATCACCATGATGTTTTGGTGGATACCTTGTGGTGAAGACTCCTAGTGGAACACTTCGTCAGATGTCAGCGTCTGATACAAAGCCGTGTCAATTCTCAATAAATTGTTTCCTATTCATCTCTATATCTGAATGTTTGTAATAATTGCAGATTTTCAAATAAAACTTTGCATTTTTAGCGTTAATGTTCAATAACATTTGTGAACTTTTTGATTTTGATTATTTTTTAACATAAGTCAACAAATTTATCAAGATTATAATGCGCCCACGCAAATATTGAAAAATAAATCAATTAAGCTTGCAGTTTATTACACTGGGAAAACAAAAATAATGTTCTGGTGGCAATTGAGATGCCCTGTGGAGAAATTAAGGACTTTGGTGAGATTCTAAAGACATCTGTGCAAGGCCAAATAAAATATTCTTTGATTTGTTTTTCAAATACTTTATATGCGAAATCGGTAAATTCATAAGTCATGTATTACAAATACTAAAATGCTGAACAATATTTAAAAAAGGTAAAATTGCAATTTTTTATACAAATTACATACAGACCAATACACAAAATTTAATTGTTATTTCGCTATAAAAAGCTGCAAGTTTCTCTTGTTTCGAAATTGCAAGGGCTTGATACTCTGGACAATTTGTTTATGTGTTGAATAGATAATCAAAATCCGTTAAACTTCGCAAAAGTTGTTGAACAACTAACACTGTGGTTATATTGTTTTACAGCTAAAGCTATTTTTACAAAATTCAGATATTGGAATGAATCAAAAACAAAACAATTTGGAATTGATACTGATTTTTAACAGTCTACTCTCCCGGTATAACAACTGTAAGATGATAGTTTTACAAAATTCCGAAGGCGGGTGATAATGATGATGAATTTGTTTACTATTCCCCGAACGAATCATTAAAATCGGTAAAATATCACAAAAGTTATTCAACATCAAAGCCTCAAAGTGTCAAATTCCACTATTCACATTTATCGCAAAACACGCCATAACTTAAAAAGGCGTGGGGGGCGCAGCTAATTCTTCATGTTTTTTCAAGAACAATTATTACACTAACAAATATCCAAAAATCAGAGACATGTAATTCATGTATTTTCTAAACTGTTACAAAAGAAAAATATAACAACACAATATTCAACAGAATACAGTAAACGTCTTATTATAAAAATGTTTAATGAATTTGTGGGTGATGATATAAAAGAATAAACAAGAAACTAATAACACGAAACTAAATTTTGAAATGTTACGTGGCTTTTTTCTCACTTGAATATGTTTGTGTGCGTAAACCTATGTATTTGTATATCCAACTATCGCTCCAGAAAATATTAGAGATTAAACGCCATTTTTAATTTTATAGTTTATGCCAAGAATGCTTAGGTTTGGCCCCAATGTGCGACCCAAGCGAAGAGTAATGCTTTTGGATAGACATAATGCCGTCCTTGCGGAATGCAGTCCGGTTCGCCAGAAATGATTGTTTGAGAATTTTAATTTTTTGTAGTTGTAGGATTTTTTTGGGAAACTTCTGTTTTGTGATGATTACACCATTCAAGAATAGTTTCAGTATCAGCTGTGAATAATAACATTTTATTTATTTTATTGAAAGCATTTCAACAATACTGAGTTTTTTACATCTCTAACCATCTGCATTAAAAATATATTAATATTTTTGTTAATGTTTAATGATATTTTTGTTTTATTTATTACTTTTGGAGAAATGTTTTCTTCTTTGTTTATATTGTGGGAATATTGTTTTTGCATCAGCCCGCTTAGCCTTACTGTCTTATCAGTGCGACGCATTTTTGGCGATGTAGTACATTAAAAACTTCCATCGTAGAGTTAAATTAAAAATTATTCTTTATGTCGCAAACTCAATAAAATAATTTCTATATATAAACACACTTATTTAGTACATAAATCTAATAACATTTCCGTTTTATTTAGAAAATCTAACCAATCGTTTTTGTTTACACAAATATTTATTTTGTCCATCCCAATTATGCGCCCTCCTGATTTCGTCTCGACCAGTTTGTTGCTTCCACGGTAGCCACGCCACTGTCCCGTGGTCTAGGGGGGTAAGCGGCATACGATATCTATCTCAAGGTTGCTCGAATACCAAGGAAACATCAAACACGCAATATGCCATAAGGATCACGTGACTATACAAACACGTAGGTACCGTCGCGTCAAGATCGTCGTATGCCGTGCGGCCGTTGGCGCTGACGCATGCATACGCTTCACAACAAAAACTGGTTGCGGTTTACTGTGCATGTCTCGCCGCAGTATTTGTTGCGTATTCGACGCGACAACATCGTCGTTTCTATCAATTATATAACGTGTATTGTTAATTAAAATGTCTGAAAATCCACTTTTTAATATTAATTTTGTTAAATCAATCGAAAAACGCCCTTGCATATGGAATTATACGTTGACAGAATACAGCAAACGCAATTTTACAGAAAAGGCTTGGCTGGAAGTGGCTGATGAATTTAACGATTCAGGTAAATATGAAGAGTTAAACTAAATAACGAGCTAAGTGCCAAAACCATTGTCCCGAGAGATTTAGAATATACAGGTGTCCTGGCGAAACTGGTACATTAGAAGTTTCTCATGTTCTAGTATTTCTGGAAACATGAAATTTTGGAATTAGAATTTACTCGATCTGAGCTCCTCAACTAAAATAAAAATATCCTCAAGTTAACTGTCACGTCCGAAGTCGGTATCAACTTCGTTATTTTAAATGGTATGATATAATTTTAATTTTGTTGTTGGTTTCTACGTGTCAAAATACATCATTTTGAATAAGATTTCCCTATACCTAAATATCACCATTTTTTAGTTTTTTTTGCTTTTACAAATTTTTTGGTGATTTTAGCGGTTACGTTTAAAATTGAAAATCTCGGTTATCGAAACGGTTATTATTATTGAAGTTTCATGATTGGTGGTGCAAAATTAGAAACATAACCAAATAAGACGATATTTAGTTCATCATCATATCTTATACAGGCTGTTCAAAATTTACAACACACTAATTGACTTTTCAAACGTAAAAATCTAATTTTTTTCTCAGATGGAATACCTATATACAGGCTATATCGATACACCATTCGATAGGAAATCTTATTCCCTATCAACCAATATTAGGGTTCCCCTTTTTCTTTAAATCCATTTTGAATACTCCCATTGGGGGATGAAATTAGATACGAAATTTACAACGGAAATTTAACTAGTGATCGATATTTAGAAATGTTTGATGTGTGAACAATTTTTGCGAAACTCTTCCCCTCAATATTTAAGCAACTGCTTCTCAAATGGACGGTGCACCGGCACATTCTTCGCATGTGGTATCTATTCAACTTAATCAGAGGTTTGACGATAGGTGGTTCTGAATAGGGGACCCTGGCGGTGGCCACCAAGCTCACCAGATTTAACACCATTAGACTTTTATTTCTGCGGTCATGTGAAAAGTCAGGTCTATTCCACGCCAGTTAATACTCGACATGAATTAACTAACAGAGTAGTAGCCGCCATTGATGGACCTCAGCGACAAGACGTCTGAAGAACGACGATGACAGAAGTACAGCGAGGAGTGTTAAACTGGATGTAGCAGAACGGGCAGTATTGCGAACAACATAATTAAGTGTTAATTTAAGTTAGATATCTAAAATATATTATTTGAGTTTTAACAAACCTTTTCAATATTTTTCTGTTTTCCTGCTGTTCCAAAGTTGTTACATTCCTATAAATAAAGAATAAATCGTTTTGTATTCAGTTTGCATTCTTTTATAGTTTAGATATAGCCTGTATACAGGTGTTCCATTTGAAAAAAATGAGTTTTTTACGTTTGAAAATTCAATTATTGTGTTGTAAATTTTGAGCACCTGTATAAGATATCAGGATGAACTAAACATCGTCTTATTTGGTTATATTTCTAGTTTTGGACCACCAATCATGAAACTTCTAGTTTCAATAATAACCGAGATATACAATTTTAAACGTAACCGCAAAAATCACATAAAAATTAGTAAAATCAAAAAAAAAACGCAAAGATTGTGATATTTAGGTATAGGGTAATATTATCAAAAATGATGTATTTTGATAGGTACGTAGAAACCAAAAATAAAATAAAAATTATGATTCCATTTAAAATAACAAAGTTGATACCGACTTCCGGTGACCGGACGTGACACTTAACTTGAGAATCTTTTAGCTGAAAAGCTCATATCGAGTAAATTCTAGTTCCAAGATTTCAAAGATTTTTTCTTTTCAAAGATTTAAATAAACATCTGATAATTTTCTGGTGTTATTGTTTATTTAGTTCTTCTAATGAACAAGCAATCAAAAAAACAATTTCAATAATTTCTAGAAGGCGCTAACTGCCATAACAAGTCATTTGGGAAGGTTTACTTTATACAGAGTCTCCGTATTCCGTGAGTATGCAATGTATACATGGGTCTCGTTTATTTAATGATATACTTTATCAGGTAAATGAAAGAAAGGATGTGGCGTTTTATGTCGATCAATTTTGTGAAAGAAATTTTGAGATTAAAGATAAACGTATGTATAAACGTACAGACTGCATTTTTGTCTAGCAAATAATGGTGGCCATTTCGAACATTTCATAAAATAATTTCTTATTTTATTTTTATTTCTTATGACTGTAATTTAATTCAACAGTGTATCCAATGCGCAATGTTTCGCTAATAATAATTTCGCTAATAATAATTTATTTCATACTTTTCCTCTTCTGTGTACTCTATCTTAAGAACCACTCGATCGACTTCATTTTTTTATTTTGGTTGAGAAGAGAATTTGGTGCCCTTTCAAATGATGTAACAAGGTAGGGGGTGCCATTTGAAATTCCAAAGTGGGTGGCTGGGGGTGAAGGGATGAACCCTAAAATTCTCTAAGTACCATTTTGAACTTCACCCACAATATCTAAATCGACGTGTTTCCACTCAAACCAATAATCGCATCAGGTCAAGAGTTATTAAGAGGGTTGAGTTATTTCATACCTTCCATTTTCTGTGTAGTCTATCTTAACAACCAATCGATCGATTTCATTTTTCTTATTATGATTGAGTAGAGAATTTTGTGCCCTTGCAAATGAAAGTGGGGTCGCCGGGGGTGAAGTGAAGAAACTTAAAATTCTCTAGGTACCATTTTTGAACTTACCCCTGGATATCTAAATCGACGTGTTTCCACTCAAAGCAATAATCGCATCAGGTCAAGAGTTATTAAGGATGGATAGTTTTGCTTTGAGCTAAAATATCAGATTAGTGTGTAATACGTTCGTAGGTTTTTAGTACAAAACAATGTGTTATGCAACAACCATTCTCTGATTAACAACAACAAAATAATGTGCAACGTTGACACTAACTAACATCGTGACATTCTTCACGTCTCCTGCGAACCAACATGCGTTCGTCGTATCATTCTGAACACTCTCTGCCACTTGATTATGTTTGTAGATGTGTAAACCGTCGCGATACTCATTTTTTGCTGACTGTGTGGGTTATGGCAAGGGGCTGCGTTCCTGATGGGAATATGTGCCACTTGGTGTGCCTTCGATTTATCATCGAAATAAAATCATAATTACTGTGTACGTACACTTTTGAATGTCATATATCCAATGTGATCCGCTGTTATATTTTAGGTGATACGGTATTTATTTTGGTGTAATGGTCAGATAACATATAGCGTCTGTTTGCGTCAGCTTTATAATGTATTAACAGCTTTTACTCCCTTAAAAATCTTTTTCTATGTGATAAAAGAATGGTGAAAAATCTTTTTATATCTGATAAAGGAATGGTGGCACTTAGATCACTATATACCCAGCGTTATAACGATCTATGTATTTATTATAGGTTAATAATATGGTGACATACAGGCGGGATGTAAATTTTAAATAAATCGTATATTACAGCTACAACCTGGATTTGAACCAGGGACCTTTTGCGTTGCTAGCACAATGCTCTCCCATCTGAGCTACTGATTAACCTATAATAATACTTTGACAAAGTATGTCATTTGTTTATTTTTCTGAAAATTTTACACTTAGCTCATAATTTATAGCTCTTCATATATGCAGTTTAATTTATTATTGATCTTCTTATGGCCTCTAAAGATTCAGTTTAATAAACCTTTTAATTGTTTAGTACCCAATTGTCGCGAGCGTTGGCGAAACATCCGTGGATGTTTTCTTCGATCTATGAAGAAACCCGCAAACGGCTTTGCAACAAACACAAAAAAGAAATATTACTTAAATGAATACTTGGAATTCATTTTGCCGTACTTAAAAAACAATGGGCATTTGAGAATGGTGAGCGACTACAACAAGACTTTTGAAGAGGACAATAGCGGTTCAGAAATCCATGCAGACAATCAAGAACAATGTAATATAGAATCCCTAGCTGGCCAAAGCAGTCAACTCGGCACACTTCATAATTTACCGCTTGATATGACCGATGAAAATACCCAAGGATCCAGCCCATGGCCTGGCGAAAATCTAGTCAATGACAAATCCGGTAACTCTACAAAACGACAAATTCCTCAAATAGCTTCGATAATTTCGAAACCCACCGACGATCCTTTTAAAGATTGGATAAAAAATATAAACGAAAGAGATATTAGCAAAGATCATCCCAATATGCTATTTTTACGCAGTCTGTTGCCGGATATAATGAAAATGACTGACAAACAAAACAGAAGATTTCGCCAAAAAGTTATAGGACTAACAGATGATATACTTGAAGATGCGGATCTCCATGTTTGTCAATCATCTACTTCAAATGTAAGTTCAGTGCTGGCGGTTAGTCTCTTAATACAACATATTGCTCGTGTTTGATGTTTGTTGATGTGTAGGTGCGGCCCAATTACAACAAACTTATTTATTTTATCTTTTATTAATGTTACATAGGTTATGTTCTCTTCAATCAAGACGAAACTATATAGTACAGATAACTTGTATTATTTATCTTCTTGTTTTGTTGTAGCCAGAATCAGTCAATGATGTGTCATCAGTATCACCGTATACATCACGTCCTGTCCATCTACACAAAACGTCCGAAGTGAAGACGCAAGGAAAAGAACTACCAGAAACAACCATTTCCGCGCCACTGCGAAAAAAGAAGCGCATTGAGATGTCCGAAGCCGAAGAGACGCTGCTGCTGGAGGCAACGAAATGTTTGCAAGAGAGTAGCAGCACCAATACCATAGATCCCTGTGTATCATTTGGATCTCACGTTACGAACGAACTGCGAAAATACGGTCCAAAAACGCTGACGAATGTGAAGCATGGCATTAGTAAAATCATTTTTGAAGCTGATATCAGACATTTCACAAAGAAAGAATGAGTGTAGCAGGGATGGTCCATCAGAAAATACCAGAGGTGGTAACTGTTGAAAATGCTATTAAACATATTTTAATTATATTAATTGCCTTAATTTCACACTTACTTGCCGTTTTCCGCGCTAGTGGCGAATAGATGTTGCTGTTTTACTCTGTTTGCTGGTGTGGCCGTGAGTTCGTATGTCTTAATTAACGTAGATCTCTACGTGAAGTTTTTTAAATTCACTTAATTCACGAACTATATTTCAGTATATGAGAACCCCAACGAAAACCGCATAAAATAAAAAAAATGGTGTTAGAGCTATATCCATGGGCGCTCGCATAGAGGGTCAAGACTTGCACCCTCATAACAGGAAAAAGATCAACAAGAAAAAATCATGAAATACATGCTGAGTTATAACTAGAGTTAAAAACAGTTACAATCAAGTGAAAGAAAAATAATAGAACTTAATAATAAAATAGTTAATAAACTCCTGAATTTACACATAAAAATTCATAGATATTTAATGACAAAAGAAAACAGAAATAAACAAGTGACAACTGATTATGCTATCAATTTTTGCAAAACTTGACTGATTGAAATACGTTTTCTATTCGAATGGAGACGAGCTACTAAGTCTTCTTATTACCTACAATATGGGGTATGATAGAAAAAGCAACAATTTTTGCAAAAGTTATAAACATTTTTCTGTCGCAACTGTTTGAAATACGTTTGCTATTCGAATGGACATTATCGCCATTTCAGGGTTGTTGGCCATGGGTGGCAAAACACGGAGCTTCGAAGGGCTACTAGGTATTACCTACAGTTTGGGGTTTGATAGAAATGTTTGCAACAATTTTTGCAAAAGTTATAAACATTTTTCTGTAGCAACTGATTAAAATAAGTTTGCGGTTCGAACAGATGCTATCGCCATTTAGGGGTTGTCGTCCATAGGGCAAAACTCCGAACGTCCATGGGCTACTAGGTGTTTTCATTACCTACAATTTGGGGTTTGATAGAAATTTAAGGTGAGTTTAGACATGCATGGATTTGGTGGCGCCAGTAGTCGCGCTAATTCTAGTTGCACGCCAGTAAAGGGTTACACTACATGTGCGAAAACAAAAATAAGTGACACGCCAGTGACACGAAGCATGCAAAATAGTCGCTAAACTTTTAGTGGAAAAAAGATAAAAGAGATACAGAAAAAGAAACGACGAAAAGGTCGTTCTCGGTTAAACCATGGCTTCTGCAAAACTTCTAGAAGAACTCGCAGCAGAAGATTCTACAAGCTATAAAAACCATCTACGATAACCTTAACGATAACAGAAGTTGATTTTGAAAATGGTGGACTAGTAGAAGGTCTGTGGAGACACGAAATTCAAAGTTCAAAGAAATTCAAAGAAAGTCGTAGGACTCACAGATTTAAGATCAGCCGCCGTGAGCCGTAATTATTCTAAAAAATTTGCAGACCTCAGAAATAAGTTAGCTGATTGGTTTATAGGCGACGGAGCTATCCCTTGGCAAATGAAAATGATACATAATCAATAGAATGTAAATAAACTTACAATTTCTGATGCCTTTGTTTCTCTTATTTGTACATGCTTCAAAATTCTGTCCGCTACCGCAAACCATAGCACTTTTGGTTTGTTTAATTCGTCCCTACCTGCTTCGGAATGTTGGCGTTTCTTAATTTTCGCTAATTCTCAAGCAATTTCAAAACCAGCAATATCCATTGATTCTCAAAGTTTTTGATACGCGTTTTCTCGACCATTTTTATTTTTATAAGCACTAGAAATTGGTTGTCAGTTCTGCCGACCACTATTCTTAGCCATAATAAATTACTTAAACTACAATAAACACAATTTAGAACTTTTTTGATCCATGCATGCACCATTTCAACTTGCATGCCAGTTGATGTTTGCCCTTGTAATTTAATTTTACTGGCGCGCCAGTTTTTATTGGCGCGACTATATCCGTGCATGTCTAAGGTCAACTTTATTACGCAGTAATTTTCTCATGTTATACAAAATTTTCAGCAGCAAAAATTTTAAATACGTTTGCTATTCGAACGGACATTAACGCCATTTATGGCTAGTTGTACATGGACCAAAACTCCGATCATTGAACAGCTACTAGGTGTTTTAATTGCCTACAATTTGGGGTATGATAGAAATGTATGCAACCATTTTTTCAAAAGTTATATACCTTTTTTCTGGAGCAACTGATTGAAACACGTTTGTTATTTGAAGGGACGTTAACGCCATTTATGGCTAGTTGCCAATGGGGCAAAACTCCGATCGTCGAAGAGCTACTAGGTCTTTTAATTACCTACAATTTGCGGTACGATAGGAATGTATGCAACAATCTTTGCAAAAGTTATAAACATGTTTCTGGAGCAATTGATTAAAATACCTTTGCTATTCGACCGGACATTATCGCCATTTAAGGGTTATTGTCCATGGGCCAAAACTTCGAACGTTGAATGGCTACTAGGTATGTTAATAACCAACAATTTCGGGTATGATAGAAATATCATTATGCAATAATTTATAAACATTTTTCTGCAACAAATGTTTGAAATACGGTTGCTATTCGAACGGATTTTATCGCCATTTAGTGCTAGTTTTCATGGGGAAAAACTCCGATCTACGTTAATTACCTACAATTTGGTGTATGATAGAAATGTATGCAATATTTTTCGCAAAAGTTACCGATTGGCTTGCTATACCAAAAGCGGAACGGTAGCTCCGGTTTCTGTTAACCCTATTTTTTGAAGTTGGCAGCTCTTAACCCACCCACGGCCGGCTTTTGTTTTGCACCCCCCTGGAAATATTTCTTAATCTTAATTGTAGTATAATTTAGTGTGTTCTTTTGTAAAAAGCAATACCTCCTTATTTTTTGTTGTAATTTTATTTTTTTGTATAATCTTACAACGGCTCAAACCATTTGATAAATTTTGTTTTATTCAAGTTTACTTTTGACTTTACTTTCTTTGAATATGTTTTTGAAGTGACAAGAGTAAGTACAAATTTATTGGTACAAATCCAATATAATAAAATTTATACATTTTATCATGTTTGTGGTAGATAGATAAAGTTCTTAAACAAAAAGTATGGTTATTTAACAACCAGATTTTTGCCAGCCACACAACTATTACAAATGCACAACATTCATTTACCTAGCTAAAGAATGAATATACGGACATACCGTAATGGTTGTGGCTGTAATTTTTAATTTATTTAAAAAATACATCCCGCCTGTATATCACCATTTTTGATACAATGATTAATTATTTATCTGTTTCAGGCATCGATCGGAACCCCACGAGAATCGCTTCTTAAGGTCCCTGTAAACATTTTTTCAAACAATTTGATGATCATCCAGTTATTGAATAATAAATTGAAACAGCTTTAATTCATGTTTTAGTCAATATTTATTAGAAAACATAAGAAACACATAATATAGCAATGAAATAACTCAGGACGATGATTCTTGAATGCTACAGGTGTGTGCACGTGGTCTTATTATCTATTATATCTTTAGAGATGAACTTATCAAGCGTTTTCAGGGGCAGAGGCTTGCGTAGCTTCATCAAGAAAAGTCATTATTTTTATTTTAGTTGCCATCTTTTTATCTTGAGGAACTCTTTTTAGTGTGTTTAACAACGATAATAAAAATAACCTGTCTTCATCTTGCTCAAACATCTCACGTGCATCTATCCTCCCGACGGTATCATTAAGTACTTTTATAATCACATCATCAGGAGTCATGGGTTTTTCGTATTCCTTTCTTCTTTTGACTGCACGATGTAGTGGTACGTCATTATCATGCAAGTGCTCCTCTGGTTCTGGCGAGGATGTACATTCCCTACCAGTTACCACGTTTTGGAGGAATTGTAGTTGCCGGAAATATGTATATTCACTTTTACGCGATCCCGCACCAGATCCAGATTTCATTGATTTTTTTCTGCTTATTTCGCGCGTGTAACAGCCTCTTATGCTCTTCCATCTCTTCTGTAAACTGTATCCTGAAAAGACAAACAGTGCGTTTATTTCAAAAATAAAAAACTTCCGGGTTATTTCTGTGCGCAAAAACTGAAGCACGGCGCCGGCGTAGATGAATAGTGCAGAAGTTAGTGTTACGATAAAGTATAATACGCAGACTTGCGGAGAGATTTTCTTGCTCTGAATTTCGTATTCTATTACAAGTCTTACAACAGGTTGGTCCATCGGCGTATCCAGCTCAATCCAGAAGGGGGGGGGTGGGGGCAGTTTTCTAAATTTAACTTGCTGTATGGGTATGGTGGCCAAAATTTTTTAAGGCAAAGGATGTCATAATTGGGGGGTGGGTAGTAATTAAAGCAAAATTTTCAATCATCGTAAAAGTCTAAAATCTACTCTTCCTCGGTTTATTGTAAATATCTAAAGAAATATATTTGTATTATCAATATGATTTTGAGTTGGGTTGGGTATAAAAACAAAATTTGAAGTTTTTGTAATGATCAAAACATTACGGTTGTATAGATTCTTTCTTTTGCCATATTTTTTCTAAATAGATAAATACTTGGAATGTGATTTTTTGAAGAAAATCATCAAGTTTATGCCTCTTGTGGTAGACCTAAAGTTTTTATCAATTGGGGAAATTATTAGTCATATTAGGTCCATAAAGACAACTTTTAAATGACTCATTTGATTTGAAAACAATTCAATTTGATAAATCATCTTCATTTTGAGTTTCGATTTGATTTACAAAAGAAAATTGTTGATACCTCGGAGTGTGAAAAAGGTTAATACATATAGTATACAAACTATCGCCCAGTGCGGTCTAAAAAACAAAGCAAATTCTGTTGTCAGATTCCACCACAGATTAAAAAAATAAAAGATTCCTCTTAAAATAAAACAATTCTACATATATCGCTGTATTTTTAAGATTGACAATCTATGACAGGATCACAATAAAAATAATTCAATATAATTTTTGTTTATAGGTCCATTTATACAACCAAAATTACAAGAAAGATTATGGTAGCTAGACTGACAAGTTTATTTACCAGTAACCGCTACTTATTTCATAAACACAAAGCAAAACACTGTAAAATAACAACAAGGCGGCTGTGTTTTTTTGTAAGATAAGATAAATAGACTGCGCAAATTGTAAAAGGAAACATGTTCTATTTGTGTTAATTATTAACGTGAGGTACTAGAACCTGCTACGTTGTAGGAATTGTAACGTTAACTACCAATTGTAAGCCAGTTTTGTTTAGTTATTTTTTGCTAATTTGACTTTGTTTCAAACCAAATTGCAGTGAAAAGACAAAAACTCTAATACAACTGCGAATTCTCATTGAATCTAGCCTGGCTTTTCAAACAAATCATCTTCACGTACATTAGGAACTGGAACTTTATAGTCATTTAGACGAGAGTATTGATGTTGACAAACCAAGTAGCAATTAATCAACCGAGTAATGAATGTAAACTTATTATTATTAATATTAATTTATTATTATAACTGATAATAAAAATACTGTTACTGCCTTTTATCAAACGCTTTGAAAAAGAATGTTTGGACCAAATAAGAACAAATAGACAGTGTATAGTGTAATACAATTTTCAAACAGCGCTAAACAAAATGTGAGATAGCGGGACTGTTCCGCCAAAAGCCAGACGTGGTCACCTTATGTATGGAGAAGAGTAGATCCATATGAGAAAGCGTGCTATGTAATAATAATAAACATAATACATTACAGAAGGGGGGCCGCCCCTCCCCCTGGATACGCCCATGGTACTCTTTATAATAAGTAAAATAATATGAAACTTACCTAGCTCCCTTTTTTCCGGAATTTTTAGTTCTTTCCCCCCAAAAATTTCCACCAACTCCTCCCAACTTTTTATCTTCACATTCTTGTTAGTATAGTCCGTGGTAGAACTATCCCATAGCGATGGTCTTTTTTCAATTTCTATAATAAATCTTTCCGTGTCGAAAGTGTCCATTGTAAAAACAAACGGTGGCTGTGATCTGTACATAAACACGTCTTGTTGGCAGCGCAGCTGGCGACCGAATGACTGGCAGCGTAGCCAAGCCAGTGCGCGGCCATGGCTTATCCAAATACCCGTTATTGTTCCCTACTCTAGATTATGTTTGGCAACGCTGCCAGCAACGTCGCCGTGGTGTTCGTTGAGATATAGCGTCGGTTCGTCTCTACAGCGTCTTCTAAGTTCTAACTAACTTACACCGCGGAAAACACGTGTTCATAAGGTGGCCACAATATGAAACCAAATCTATATGTATACAGTAAGCGCGTAAAGTATGGAAACGTGTGAACATATCTGAGACGCCTTGTTATTTGAAAAAGGCCTTGAACTCATCGATTTTAATTTAGCAAAATACATGTTTCTGTGTAAATTACAACTAATTTATGACGTCATAGACATTCATTTTTAAATGACATCTTCATACTTTTTTGCTTAATACCTACCACACTCGTGATCATTGTTGGCTGTTTGGAAAACATCTACATACAGTGTGTATCAGCTAAATGGAATAATTTCGATAATAAATAAATGGGGGCATGTTTGAAAAAACGCTCGGACCTGTCGATTGGTATTTGCTTGAATGCGCTACTACATTTTCTTCAACAAAAACTTCTTACAGGGTGTGTCGTGGCCAATACCAACGTTCTTATTTTAAATGCGTAGATTATTTAACTTTTGGATGATTCAGAGACATATTTTATGTACAACGTCCTATGCCTATCTTCAACTGTTTCGGAAATGTTAGGTGTTTTCAAATTTATTTCAAAAATAAAATTAGCTAATTACAGAAATTCATTAAAAAACTAATAAGCAATACTGTTTATTTAAAAACAAACCTTAATGTTAATATAGGAAATGTTCAAAGTGCTTCCGCAAACTTCTTGGTACCATCCTAGTGTAAAATAAAAATTTCTTCTGACGTTAATCAACATCTCAGGCGCGACCGATCTAATCGAAATCGTTATTTGTCTTTTTAAGTCACCGCTGGTTGTGTAGGACGTAAAAATATATTTCGCGTAAAAATAATTAAAAATTAATTCATAGAAAAACTATTTTTTGTGTGTTCTACCCTGGAAAATAAAAAAAGTAACAAAACAATTGTAACTTAACAAATAAAATACGGTAATTTTAATTTGATTGCTTTAATATACTTTTCCGTCGATCGTTTATTTATGAGTCAGTTTAGTGAATAGGAAATCGTTTATTAAAGTACTCCATTAATGCACGATTTCTATTAATGCATGATTTGTTATAGCCAATCACAAGACGCAATGACGTCGTTTGATTGGCCAATCGAACATATGTGAAATGAAACCTTCCAACTGTCAGTGTCAAGTTACATAAATTGTCATATAACCTAAAAAGACATAGGCAAAGAAAAATGTATGTAGAAGACGCTAGAAGAATCCGATCGACGGAAAAATTTTGTAACCAACTCGAATATTAAACAGCGATTAATGATCTCGACAATTTAAAGTTAAACAGTCTCGATCATTAATCGCTCTTTTTAATATACTTGTTGGTTAAATAACTATTCCGGGCTGCAATAGTACATAAAAACCACTGCAAAAATTTCATATCCACACAACGCGTATTAACGCCAATAGGATTCCGAATCTACAAACCACTTCCGGTAGACTACATCGTTAATGGTAGGAAACATTTGTGTGCCTGGATATGAAAAGGGACCAGTTGCCCGAAATTGACTTATAAGTGTTTTTGGATAGTTATATAAGTTATGGCATAGGTGCTCCAGCATTTTAAACCGATTGCCAAAAGGGAAATTGAAAAAAAAATAATCAAGTTGCTGATGCAAAAAGTAAACTTTTGCGCTATGACGCTTCAACCTTTTGTAAAGTTTAAAAGTTAATAACTTAGCGCATATTTGCAAGTTACGCCGACTTCAACAATTTTGTAACAATTTCGATATTAGTTTTAAGATTTTTAGTAGAATTTATTATTTCATTATTCCGTTTCGGTTTTATAGGGTTTTTAATCTATAGCGGCATCGGCCGGGGGCTACAAAATAGTCTAACATAGGTAAACATTCGACAAATTTTCAAGATTTATGCAAATTTTTGAAGTTTTCAATTTTTTATTGATTCATGCGTTGTCACCGGAAATCTGCCCACATGCAAAATTTCAACTCGATTGGACAAATTTCTCAAGATATTTGCAAATTTTGGAAAAGGTTCTAGTTTTTCTTATTGATTCATGAATTGTCACCAGAAATCTGACCATTTGCAAAATTCAACTCGATTGCACTCTGGAAAGTACGTAAAATATGGTAATGCGCAAAAGCGTAGCGTGATATCGACAAATGGTACCAAACAAAAACGCATTTTTTCATGGGTTTCCAACCGCAGATGGGTTTCAGACAAACACATCCGATAAAAAGCACAATAAAATAAGCGAATAAAATAAAAATGTGTGGTTTTAACCAGTTTAACTTTGTTTGCGATTATCTGCCTAACTAGAAACGGACAACTGGTCCCTTTTCTCATCCACGCACACATTTTATGACCGTACACGTTTCGAGAAAAAAGAAAAAGTGATAATTTGTAATTAAGCCTATAAAAATTGTTTGTTACCATTATTAACACAATTAGTGATCTATCAAAATCAGTACGGAAAATATGGGTTTGCCATTTTAAAACAGTGTCGATGACGCCATAAAACAATTGAAGGATAGAAAAGGAATTTGATGTTACGAAGTAGTAATCAATTAAAGTTATTGTGTTCGAGTAAAAATTGCTTACAAATATAAAGTTAATAACTCGATGCTCAATGCTTGCTCAATGATTGCGGTGTCTAGTATGGATGCCAAACACCGAGTTTCCGCAAAAGGCAAGTGAACAGCCTCGACGTTTGGTAACAACGGGAATGAGTGAAATGACGTATTTGGGCAATTGATATAAATAGCGACATACCGGAGCATGCGGGGATTGTACTTTAGACACCAGACACCCCCACAAGAAGGCCGTGGCCGGCCTTGGCAGCTGTTTTGTTGAACTGTATTGAAGAATATACACGCATGCAAAACCCCAGTGTGTTGTATTTATGTACATCCACCCTTGCCTGGACCCATCACATTAAGCGCTACGTAACATGGTGGAGACGCAAAATGGCCCCAAGGGAGAACAGCAACGGCTCATTCAGGTCAGGGTGGTAGGCAACAAAAGAAGGAAGACAAGAAATCGAAAATAAATAATTCCAATGAAGATTTAAGCGTGGTATCGAGGAGAAGAAAGATTGTGATGGGTCTATCCGCAGATTCCTGTTAAATTTCTCCAGCTTGCCCCCAAGGAGAAATTTGCTGGAATGAGCACCTCAAGTAGACTCAAATAGACGAACATTCCCAGACGCCGATTTAAATAAAGAAACAGAAGTTAGTATTGGTACATTTATTGTTATTATAGTTTAAATGGTTCATAGGAAGATGACGCTAGCGTGACAAAATATGTGATTGCCAGTATGGAAGAAGTGATCCGCCCCTGGTTCTCGAAGAAAGGAGGAATGAAAATTAGATCCTACAAACGAAGCGGATGGGTGGTCATCTAAAAAAAGCTCCCGACAAGTGACGCACCGCTGTACAAGCATAGGAGAGTCTGTGTACACGGTCGAAGTCGTCTTTAAAGATGTCCCTTAGGTAAATGATCATGGCAATCCTAGAAGAAGGCAGAAGGTGGGAGGATTCGACAACCAGGCCGGACGTATAAGAATGGGACAAACCAACGACGATGGCGAAAATTGGATCTTAAAAACGGATGGGTGGTCATTTACAAAAACAATGAACAAAGTAGACATTTGGTAACCTAATTAACGATAATGACGTATTTGGGCAATTGATATAAATAGCGACATACCGGAGCATGAGGAGATTGTAGACATCAGACACCCGTACAAGAAAGCCGTGACCGGCCATGTCAGCTGTTTTGTTCAACTGTATTGAAGAATATACACGCATGTAAAACCACAGTGTGAGTTTTATTTACCTCCACCCTGGCCTGGACCCATCCCATTAAGAGCTACGTAACAATATCTATACTGTATAATTTGAGTTTTTTTAACAAACCGTTATGATATTCTCTAATGCTTTCATATTTTACCCGTTCACTGTTTAAAAAAGTATAATACCATTGAAAAATAACAGTTGATTGTGACTTCCGGCATACCGAAAGTGGAAAGTTGGGGGTAATAATTGTGTTTATTGGGAGTACCTATTTTAGTTCGCATAAAATTTATTAGTGCCAAGTAATTTAGAAAACATTTTTTTGTTATAACTATTGTAGATGATATATTCCGACTATTGATTTTGAAATTTGTTATTGTAATACCAATAATTTTTGTTTACAATACATCCTGATTTGTCCAGCCCCGGGGTCCCGGCGGGTTTGGTATTATGTCCCGGATTCTTCCGTATAAAAGTGGTCGGGTCATATTTTTTCTCAAAACTGCTAAATTGCGTTACAGTTTCTATTGAAAAATATTTCAAAATACTAAAAACAAAATATCCAAGAAAAGGATGGACGCTATAATAACTACAAACATTGCGACGTAAATTGATATTCGGATAGTTTTACATGCAGTGTCTTTCATTCATGTAACTGTACCAGAATTGTTTTAGATGCAATTTCAGTAGGATATTTTTACCACAAATTTAAATGGGAATAAAATGAAAGATCTGTTGAAGTTATTTAACCTGAAAATAACATTTACAACTTAAAGTATTTTTTATTAATAACTGAAACATAGTTGATGACACAGCAGGAAGCGTTATTACGGCCAAATAATTTCTTAATAAGTACAGTCAAACACGTATAAAAAAGGCAGAAGGAAACGAAGAAAACATCAGTTTGATAATAGTGTTGGTTATGAAGAACAGTTTTCAACCACAGAGGAATTAAAAATCGGGACATATGTCATCTCATCACTCATCATCGATACAGTTACTACAGATTTAAATCGTCGCCAGGCCGCTTACCATCGTTTTTATGGGCGAATTTACAAATTTTATGAACTCTTAAAATGAAACAATATTTAAGAAGCGCAAAAGTTAAGAAATATCTACGGAAAAGATTTAAGGTACTGTACTTTAATGTCACTGCAGCAATAGACTGCAACTACAGGCCAGTGTCAAACGCAAAGCCGTTACCGCGTGCAATTGTTTCTGCACAGAATGTAATGGTCTGCTGTCGGCAGCGACGCGACGTTTGGAATCGTAAGTCCCTTTAAATTCTTCCTTCCTTCATTCATGGATGCATTCACTTAACGATGTAGTCTACCGGAAGTGTACCGTAGATTCGTTGATACGCGTTGTATAGATATGAAACTTTTACAGTGGTTTTCTGATGTAGCATCATTGCATACTGGAAAGGAAATTCTTAAAAGTAATAAAAGATTCACTAACTTAAGTAACGTTTTTAGTAAACATTACTAATTTATTAATAGGACGTAGAACAAAAAAAAAGAAAAATTGTTTTTACGTGATTTCGACTCTTCGATATAGAAAAAAAATACTTTTTTCTTAGACACCTTTTATTTCACCGTTCATTGCATGTATTTCTTACGTCCTATATCACCTGTGATTAGTTTCCATTGCAAATACTTTTTTTTACTTTATCATATGTAGTATGTGCTTGTGCGTGCGCGTGTGCGTGTGGCTGCGTGTATGTACCCGTTTTTTTTTTTTTGTGGCGATAATTCCGGAGAAACTACTAATGATATCGGGACGGAACCTCATATTTTGAAGTTTCATTACTAAACTTAGAGC
The DNA here is from genome assembly GCA_964023965.1 of Melinopterus prodromus. Taxonomy (NCBI): domain Eukaryota; kingdom Metazoa; phylum Arthropoda; class Insecta; order Coleoptera; family Scarabaeidae; genus Melinopterus; species Melinopterus prodromus. The sequence continues at coordinate 64,215,136 of OZ030391.1, read as the reverse complement.
TGAAACAAGTTTTGTTCAAAAGGGACCAAAGAAACCGGAGTTTTACTCTTAGTATTTTTAAACGTATTTGCAAATGAACCGCAATTTCTGTAATGTCATCAAAATAGTTAAATAATAAATTAAAGTTCAGGAAATTTTGTATATATTTTGTGTATGATTTTTTTTGTAAAATTAATAGGTTAGCTGCGTGAGCAGATTCAATAAGAGATCGGTCGTGTCTGCATTAAAACAAGTTAGCCAGGATTTGACAGACATTTTGATTCTATTTACAGTATTGTCAAAACATCAGCGTTTGACACAGTTTGACTGCTTTATGATAAAGTTATGTACCTGGTCACATCAAATTTTGTTTGGAATACGATATAGCAAGAAGTTATGAGTTATGATGAAGTTACAAATGATTTTGTCAAAGCAAAGTCTATGAAGAAAACTTTTCAAATAATATAATATTTATTTTTGTGTACAACATACATCATATTTTTACCAAAGTTGAAAAGTGGTTTTGCATTTTTTTTATTGTCTATTAGGTACAAGATGTTTTCTGTTGTTGTAACCAGAGTTAATATATAATAAGGGGGCGGCAAGAAATGCCTAAGAGAGCGCCACATGCCTTAAGGTGGCCCTGTATTTGTGGATGACGACGTGACAGCATACGGCTGGAAGTTAGCAAGAGGGATAGCGATAATCCTCGAGTCAACCCGACAGCAGCCGACACGTTTGCCCGCAGACAGTCGGCCATTCTATGCCGGGTCTCTTGTATGCAATACACGGACACGGAGACGCTCAGACATCAGTCCATTCTAACTCCGCCACGTGCTGTAACGTGGTTATTATTCTAATCAACAGGTGTAATATTTTTAACGAAAATGGAGGAAAAGAATATGGAACTTTTAATTGAAGAAATTGAGAAGAGACCTGCTCTTTATATCAAGGAGTTAAAAGAGTATTCATGTGTTGATGCCAAGCGTCAATTGTGGGACGACATTTGTAGAGTTGTTATAAGAGATTGGGATGGTCTATCAATGGAAAATAAAATAAAGACTGGTAAGTGTGTTGTAGTATTGAATAGATATTTCAGATAATTTATTTTACAAATTTACTTCTTTCTTTCTATTATCATTTAAATTTTTACCCCCTATCAAGGATATTTAATATTGGTGACCCCTCGAAAAATCAACTCATCATTCTTGTATTTTTATATTACAAAACACAAATATTCCCTAAGCATAGGACGTTTGAGTTTGGAATACGTGATATTATACCGTCGCATTTTCGGCTCGCTAGCTGAATTTTCGGAATAAGATATAACTCGAATATATAATTTTAAACAAGAGTCTGAATGCCATGTTCATAAAAATCGCTCAGACCTTTGTACTGCGCATAATTAAGTTTTTTGAAAACGGCAAAACACAGCCTGTATTTACTTCTTAATTGGTTTTCAGAATAAAACAGTTTTTCACCGCTTAGTTACCACTTACGTTTATTACATACGTTTGTAATATTTACGTTCATAATAACCATTACCACCAATTTTCATCTCCGTATCTGCATTTTAGTAAAATAGTAAGTCATGTGTTTTGTTTTATTTTTGAAAGGAATGGTAATGCAAAGTTTCAAGTATGGAACATCTTTGGTTTTTGAGAAACACGTATTTGTTTATTTATAAGGACTCTAAATGCCCATTTACATTAAAATAATAACAATCTTGAAAATGAAACACGGCTTTGTTTATTTTTAAATTAGGATCTTACCACTTCACACCTTCGTATTATTCATGATTGGGATATAGATGAGTTCATAAAAATCGTCTACGCTCATTTTTTAATTTTTTAATGAAATCTGAGGGTCTTTTGCGCAACACTAAGAATTTCCAATGTTGACGTAATAAACACGACCTGCAGCAAGAAATAGGTATATGTATCGCTTAGTAATTATCAGTAATTGCAAAAAATAATCAAGTCAATGTGATGAATTTTTGTCACAGATTAATTAAAAGAAATAAAATAACGTCTCGTTTTTACATTCATAATTTTTACAAAATTGTTGCAGGCCATGATGTACAGAGAAAATGGCAAAGTTTGAGGAACTGTTTTGCACGAGAACTTCGTAATCAAAGGAAAGCGGCAAAATCCGGCCCGTCGGCAAAAAAGCGTAGAAAATATATATATTACGACAAGCTTTTATTTCTTCTTCCGACAATTGAACAACGCGAGATCACACATAATGGAGGAAGCAATGACGACAGCGATGAGGGGGTTTTTAAAAGTACGAACAAGCCAAAACCTCAAGCAAGTACACCGTTTCACTTCACCTCATTTCCTAGAGTGTCAAAAACTTTACAGGTAAAGAGCATAAAAATATAGATTTATAGGTTTAGCAGACATCGATGTATGTATGATGTAGCTGAAAGCATGCCCCAATATCACGCATCTAACAACATTATACATAGTGTTGTTTTGTTGTAGCCTGTATTAGTCGATGATGTGTCATCCGTACTACCATGTACTAGCGTTTTACCTAACGTACCAAAAGTTCTACCAGAACTTTTACCATTTCTTCGAGAAACTAATATTCCACCGTTACGAACTAAAAAGAGAGATATTGAAATCTCTGAAGCCGAAGATACGCTGCTGCTGGAGGCTACAAAATGTTTGCAGGAAGGTTCCAATACCACAGATCCCTATTTATCGTACGGAATCAACATTGCGAACGAACTGCGAAAGTATGATCAGCATACGCTAGCTTATGTGAAGCAAGCCATTAATAACATAATTTTTGAAGCCGATATAGGAAATTTTACACAGAAAAGACAAGTGTAGTATATTGGATAGTCATACAAACCACAAAATAACCAAGAAAATACTATAGGAACTCCTATTGTAGAGCGTATGTTAACTAATGTATTTGTTACAGAATAAAAACGTTGTTGTAATAAAACCTCGTATTTATTATTACGTATGTAGGTAATTTCTTAATATTACTAAATATGTATACATGTAGAAGTTGTGTATCCGAAATAATTAGGGCTGAGCGCGGTTCTGATATGAAGAATTTCGACATGAAGAAACATGGAAATAGATTCTTATAAAGACTCCCATCTTCGACAATCCCTATTATTCGGTACGAACTTTCGAACTTCCTCTTGGGAAATTCTACCCACTTTATAGGGATCGGTGGAAAAAATTATAGCCTATTGTGTCCCCAAGACCTGGTGTCTATGTCAACTTTGTGCCTACGCTGACCCGGAGAAAAATAATTATATTATGGAACATAAGTTTAAATTAATAACAGACGCCACAAAAATGTGCGACTCCGACACATACTTTTTAGTAACGCTTTCGGTGTGAAATATGAATATAGGTAGTGTAGAAAACGATATGAGATCTAGATGCTAATTACTAAGTAAATTAATTTTTCTACTCCTATTGAGGAATGCATTCATTACCATGACAATTTAAGATAAGTAATACTAACCATTCCCCACACACATGGCAAATATTTCATTCCTGGCTCCTCATACCCCGCGAGTAGTGAGAAATATTTCATTCCTCACGGCTTTAGAACCAATCACAGCTCTGGATTTTCATTTCCAAATTGTTTTGATACACTGCTTAGCGACATTGTCAAGGCATTGACAACGTCGCTAAGTGACAAGCGCACCAAACAATTTTAATCTGTTAAAATCGTGTAAACCGTTATAGTGACATACAGCCGTCCCTATATGCACGAAAATTAATTTATAATATTTCTTTGCTTGGTCGTAGAAAAGTATAACTAATTCCATTCGCACGTGATGGCAATTATTCGCTCGAAGGTTTTGTAGCAAACTTCGTTTTCGTGAGTAATTGTTTACATTACATGCCCATAGAATAATATAGATACTATTTTATGGGATCCAGTGGAATATGTATAATAAATAATACCGCATTTATGAGATACTTCGCATTACTAATGGTAAAAGTGCTTTCATAATTGAGATAATTAAAAAATCAAGCCATGGCATCAACAACGAACTAGCTTTTCATTATAGCACCTTTGTAAAAAGAAACAACTTGTTATAGTATTGAGTTCCATAAAGTTACTTTTCATTCATGTTTTCTGTTTTTGGCACTGGTTGTTTGCGTTTGTAGAAAAAATTTACTCATACTTTCAAAGATTACGCGTACACAAAAGCGTTCTCACAACGCAATATTCAACTCATAAGTCATGCAAACAGCATTTGTTATGCCACACCAAGAATATACAATGAAACAATACATCAAACTTAGTGTAATTAATATAGGTAGTGTAGAAAACGATATGAGATCTAGATGCTAATTACTAAGTAAATTAATTTTTGTACTCCTATTGAGGAATGCATTCATTACCATGACAATTTAAGATAAGTAATACTAACCATTCCCCACACACATGGCAAATATTTCATTCCTGGCTCCTCATACCCCGCGAGTAGTGAGAAATATTTCATTCCTCACGGCTTTAGAACCAATCACAGCTCTGGATTTTCATTTCCAAATTGTTTTGATACACTGCTTAGCGACATTGTCAAGGCATTGACAACGTCGCTAAGTGACAAGCGCACCAAACAATTTTAATCTGTTAAAATCGTGTGAACCGTTATAGTGACATACAGCCGTCCCTATATGCACGAAAATTAATTTATAAAATTTCGTTGCATGGTCGTAGAAAAAGTATAGTATTCCATTCGCAAGTAATGGCAATTTCTCACTCGAACGCTTTGCAGCACGAGCCGTAGGCGAGTGCAAACTTCGTTCTCGTTTGCTTACATTACTTGCTCATAGAATAATATACTATTACTTCAATTAATGTCTAATAGTTTTCCCTCTTTTCGTTTCTACCTCTTATTGTCGATTTTTGACAATATGCCAATATTACCTAAGCCAAGCATAATTTTGATGTACTGAGAAATTTTTTTAAGGGATCATGTGTTATTGCTTAAAGTAATTATCGACACGTTCCCTAACTAATTTTAAATTTTCATTTTTTTCCGACAATATTGGCGTTTTAGATAAACCCCCATAATGAATGTGTCTCTAGGCAAAAATGATATATCTCTCAGTCTTTGTGTATACAGGGTGTCCGGTAAATGTGTTCCGAAAATAAGGGAGCTGATAGAGCACGTCACTGCTATTCAAAACGTGTATATGACTTTTGGCTTTCGACGCTTCATTAAAAAGTTATACATAGCTTTTAATAGATTTACAGAAAACGTAATATTTACAGATTAAGCTACCTTTACCAGAGATGGGGTTTTCAATGTTCACAATTCTTGCATTTCGTCCGATGAAATCCCGCAGGCAATTGTATCACGACGACACCAGGTACAATTTTCTGTGAACATCTGGTGTGGGATAATTGGTAACGAATTGCTTGGTCCATTCGAATTACCTGCTAGACTGATTGGAGATCATTATTGTGAGTTTTTACGAAACTCTTTCCCTGATTTATTAGGCAATGTTCCATTGCATCTGCGTGTGGATCCGTGGTTTATGCATGACGGAGCTCCTGCACATTTTGCTCTTGCTGTACGACTGTATCTCAATGAACAATACCCTGGAAGGTCTCAAGATCACATGATTTAAATCCTTTGAATTATTAGTTGTGGGGTCATATAAAAGATTTAGTTTATGCACAGAAATGAATTGCTACAGCGAATAAATGGTGCCTGCAATTGAATTCGAGAAACCCCTGAAATTTTTCAAAGTGTCCGGCAGGAATTGGGATGTCTTGCTGAAATGTGCATTCATATGGAAGGGTAACATTTTGAGCAGCATTTGTAAAACTAATTTTATTTATTTTTGTTATTTGTAAATGCTTTTGTGTTTCAGTTAAAATAAACAGTGCCGACTTTGTAATCAGTTAGATTTTTAAGGGAATACAAAACTAAAAAATAAAAAAGGTATAACTTTCTAATGAAGCGTCGAACGACAAAAGTGCATATACACTTTTTGGGTGGCAGTGACGTCCTCTATCAGCTCCCTAATTTTCGGGACACCTTTACCGGACAACCTGTATAGGTAGTCTAACTAATAATAAAATTTAGGTAATAAAGGAAATGATGGTATCGCTGTCGTCATTTCCATGATTTAAAGAATACTGTTTTATGGCAGACCAGTATGATACTATTCTGTAAACTGCCTTGAACAAACTAAACAATGTTGGGACATTTCTTATCATCAGAACAATATACATATTAAAATAATCAACGAAAGTTCAAAAGATATTTTGTTAATTAATGTATCATTATTGAATGTTGATTTCTGATAAGCAATTGTCCTACCATTAAATAATACCCGTCTTTTTGAAAGCATTTTTTGATGTTAGATTTGTATCAGTCTATGATTATCGTGGCAGGATACAATCTTCTGCGTTCGTCAGCCGCTACTGTATTCAGTAGGCATGTTACAAAATCTAAAAATGCTACAATTGCTACTTTGAAAGTTTCTCACATGCTCTCAAAAAGTAAAATTAAATTTTTTCAAGGTAAATCACTGCAGACTGTGTGATTAGAATAACAAGTGTATTATCATAAGTTTTGAAAAATAGTTCTCTCTATTAGTTATATAACGGTACTTTGGATTAGAAGTTCTCAAATGGCGTAAGAAGGGTTCTCACAAACGTATGGGAATAATTAAAAGACAGCATTCCTCTCTCGTTATTTCAGTTATTTGCCTTTCTTCGTTTTTTATTTCAATTGGTTTTTTATTTTTATTTTTTTCCGTGAGCGTTGGCTGAGGGTTGGGGTGCCCTAGCACTGCATCCATGTGGCTTGTTGTAGTGCCGCCGCCCAGGTAGTTAATCGAAGATCTTCGTCCAGTTAATAAGGCTGAGGAGTCTTCCGATTAAATTTTCTTTTGGGAAGTTGGTTGAGGGCTTTCCTCTTCCAAGGTTTACTTCCCTCCAGGAGGTCAATGCTAAGCATTCGAATAGAACATGAAAGGCGTCTTCCACCTCTTCGTTGCAGAGTCTGCACACAGGTTCTTCTTTCAGAATTTTTTTTTCAGGTTTTTTATTGGTGATGAATATACACGGTAACATTATCTACTATGACGACTAATTGGGTCGCCACAACAGAGGCGTCTCAAGAAGACACATCACAGAATGGCATGTTCAAGAGTGACCTGATTTGTACTTAATGTGAACCGGGGGGAACTTCCCATAAAAGTTATCCACAAAACTTTTTTCAACCGTTTTCAATAACCGATACATTTTTGGTAAGCTCACAACGTTTGGAGTCTACAGTAGTTATGGCAACAGGATCAAATTATAATTACTACCTCAAAAAAATAAAAGATATCCATTTTTTCATCAATTTGAACATTTGTCAAACTTCATAACTCTACAAATAGTTGACGAATTTTATCAGTAGTTGCATCAATCCAAAGCCCAATCTCGCTTCCATAGTTATGGTAACTTACAATTTTACTAATTAGTGATGTAAAAAATAACGAACTTTGCACATACGTGTGCCGAGACGTAAAAATACTTACAATCGGATGAGCGCCTAAGCAGATCAGCGCTTCATAAGACAAGTTGCAAAAGTCACTTCTTTTCAATATACGTGGCAATATACACAAAATGATAGAAGAAGCCCACGGCTACCGATTGTAGTTATGGCAACTCGAAATTACGTTAATTGATGTAGAAAATTAACATACATCTTCGAAATAAAGCGGCTTCTGAAAAATCATCAAAGGACAAAATATTCTGAGAATCGTCCTAAGTCTAAGGTATAACCACTGGAATTTTAGCCGTATGTTTAATAAACAGCCTGTATGCTGTATATCATCTATATTCTATATCTTTTTATAGAAATCATCTGTTACAGATGAAATTAGAGTTTACAAATATCTTCTACAGGGCTGTTTATTCCCACACGTTTACGTTTTTCTCAAACGTAAATGTCATTCTGAGTAAAATGTTTAACATAGACTTATTTATTTTTTCAATACCTTATGAAAATACAGTCATTTGGAATAACAACTGTATTTTAAACACTCTAAGTTGTTATAGGACTTCGTGCTTTAAACGGCCCTAACTTCTTACAAAATATCGAGTCGAGTGGTCATTTTTCCACACAACTGGATCTCATAATTATTTGTAAAATGGGCCGTGGCGTATAATTGTTTTTACTTTATTATCCGCAGTATGAAGTATTGTAATCGTGCCGAAATAAATGAGATTTTAGCGGAAATAGGACCAAGGTACAAAAAAAATCTGATGTGGCCAGGCACATGACTTTATCATACAATATATAAAATTAATAGTTTAGCTGCATGAGAATCTATTTGACTGAGATAAATCGTGTCTGCATTAAAATTAAACTAGTTAGCCAGGATTTGACAGATATTTTGATAGTCAATAGTATCAATCGAAGGTATTGTCAAAGCATCAGCATTTGACACTACCTACTGTCATCAGAATAATAGTTGTTTATCTCACAAGTGCCGAAAGTACGGAATAGCACAACGAGCGGTGATGCGGCGCGTCACCGGTGGCGGAGCGTCGTCGTCGCATGTGAGCAAGTCGCGCTATGTAGTTTTCGGCAGGAGTGACATCAACGTTTTTGTGTTGCTTTTTGAGTGTACGTATTTTAAAAAAAAATCAAAAATGGTTATATTTCGGTATAGAAAATGTTAGGTTGATACCACTTCTACGAAATGTCAAGTTTAAAAAAGGCTAATTCAAATTCTGACAGATTTATATTCGTTCATGACACTGTAGATGACGTTCCATGCGGTTCTCCGAGTGTGACAGCGTGGTGACAGCCATAGACATTTCTGTGGTGACAGCACAAAAAAAATATTTGTCAAAATCCTGGCTACTATGCAGTTTCATATCAATGCAGATGCTACCGATCTCGATCAAATAGAATTTGCTCTTGCAGCTAAACTATTAATTTTACCAAAAAATGTCATAGGCATAAATTATTCAAAATTTCCTCTGCTTTAATTTATTATTTAACTATTTTGAAGAAATTACAGAAATGGCGGCTCATCTGCAATATCCTTGAAAAAAGCTTAGAATAAACTACCAGTTCCTTTGGACCCTTTTGAACCAAAAGCTTTTCAGCTCTAAGTTTAGTCATAAAACTTCTAAATATGAACTTTCGTCCCGATACCTTTAGTAGTTTCTCCGGAATCGTCGTCACAAAAATCGAGTACACACATACACACACACACACACACACATACACACACACACACACACACACACACACACACACACACACACACACACACACACACACACACACACACACACACACACACACACACACACACACACAGAGACATTTTTTTGTACCTTGGTCAAAAACGTTCAGGGGGCCCATAGAGACCTATTTCCGCTAAAATCTCAAAAATTTTTTTCGGCACGATTACAATACTTCATCATACTGCGTATGATAAAGTAAAAATCTGTGAGCGTGTGCGGGTGCGTGTGCGTCTACTCGATTTTTGTGGTGACGATTCCGGAGAAACTACAAAAGGTATCGGGACGTAACTTCAGAACCAAAGTTTCATCACCAAACTTAGAGCTGAAAAGCTTTTGATTAAGAAGTGTCCAAAGGAACTGGTAGTTTATTCTAAGCCTCTTCAATGAATTTGCAAATGAGCTGTAATTTCGTCAAAATAGTTAAATAATAAATTAAAGTAGAGGAAATTTTGAATAGTTTATGCCTATGACATTTTTTGGTAAAATTAATAGTTTAGCTGCAAGAGCAAAGTATTAGACAAATATTTTTTTGTGCTGTCACACTCGAAAACAGCTGATTTCAACAGAGATTGGAGAACCGCAACCGCTATGGAACGTTGCCGCTCTAGTGCGGCAAAGTACAAAATACAAATTTTAAATAAAATAAGATCACCAATTTGATTGGTTGTTGATAAGAAATATCATCCCGTCTTTATATCTAGTTCTAAAAATGATACATTGAGAAAATTGTAAATAAAGTATAGCCATGAGTGTAGGTTTATTTTAGTATGTTGGTACGGATGTGACATCTACAGTGTCATAAACAAATATAAATCTGTCAGAATTTGAAATAGCTTTTTAAACTTGACGTTTCGTCGAAGTGGTACCAACCTTACATTACCTATACAGAAATATAACCATTTTTTAATTATTTTTTTAAATACATATTTCTCAAAAAGCAACACAAAAACATAGCGCGACTCGCTCACATGCGACGCCGACGCTCCGCTTTCGGTGACGCGCCGCATCACCGCTCGTCGCGCTATTCCGTACTTTCGGCACTTGTGACATAAATAACTACTACCACTATTCTAATGACAGTAGGTAGTATCAAATGCTGATGCTTTGACAATACCTACTGTCAATTGTATCAAAATATCTGTCAAATCCTGGATAACTAGTTTAATTTTAATGCAGACACGATTTATCTCAATGAAATAGATTATCATGCAGCCAAACTATAAATTTTATATATTGTATGATAAAGTCATGTGCCTGGCCACATCATATTTTTATTAATATATTCATTAACATAATAGCGTGAACACCACTGATAAAAGTAGAACCAATCTTATTTACGAACAAATTGTATTATGTGCCTATTTAGTACCAACGTGCAAAAATTTAAAACAATCTAATGCGGTGCCAAAGAACTGATATTAAAGAAAACGCGCATTTTTTATCCAATTCTGTATATTAAAATTGATTAAAATACACCGGTTGAGAACCAAGATATGTTGATAAGAAATTCTATTCTTAAAATTATCCAAGTAATACCCGACAGAAGTAGCAAGGTATTATGAAACAACCTGTATAGTCTACCCCAAGAGAATGAGAGCGCAATGCCCGTGACCTTTTATGCTCCGGAGATCTATCTACATTACAACAGTTTCACATCCGAAAATATTCGAGTTTTTGTTTCGGTAGCTAAGAAACTATCATACGGTTTGATATTTTTTGGAAAAAGAGGTATGAATCATATTTTCACATAGATTAATTTCTTACTTATAAAAGCGAGGCTATTTTTAGAGAAATAACGGTGATGAACTTGTACGATACTCGTGGGATACTACATTATTACCGCACCGTCCTTCACAATACGTGCGTTAAGTCTATATCCCGCTTATATCGTAGATAACTATTAATGGTTTACTTTTAATACGTCTGTAGAAAATATGTATATTATTACACAAGTTCAATAACACGTCAATTGGCGCATGAGTGGTTTGTGGCACGACGAGCGAGACGTAAACAACCGTTGCCACCGCCTGCCGACAGATGGCCAACGTACGACAGTTACTATTTGACAGTGCCTGTGACTGCTCGTGAGTCATAGAAAGCATTAATTACAAAGTTTTGTTACGAGTCAGTTGCCAGCTTTAGAAAACTGTGAGTGTAATACTATTTTATTCTACTTTGCGGCGTTGAGTTTATATAAATTTAGACACTGCGGTTTATGTTAGCATTATGTAACATTAGGTACTATGGTTACCAATTGTATTCATTAGGTCACCGTGTTCGGTGTGCTAATGAGTCCATTACGAACGCAAAGTAGACCAGAATAAATTATAGTATTTTGAGCGTAGGTAACATGGCGGACACAGAATTAAGCACACCACCCGATGTGGAGGTAGTTAAGGACATGCTCCCACCAAAGTCGAAAGCGATATACGAAAAGGAATACCGTACTTTTAGTTTATGGTGCATTAGGAAATCCGTACAAAACATTACAGAGAACGTTGTATTAGCGTACTTTGAGGAAATGAGTAAAACCAAGAAAGCTCCAACACTTTGGGTATATTACAGCATGCTGCGAGCATGCTTAAAACTTTATCGGAATGTAGACATTTCTGAGTTCACCCGTCTGCAAGCGTTTTTAAAACGGCTATCCAAAGGATACCAACCTAAGAAATCAAGAATTTTGGAGGCTGCACACATAGACCTTTTTCTAAATGCCGCAGATGATTTGGCTTATCTATCAGTGAAAGTAAGTTTAAATTAGTAGGTAATTCTCAAAATCATGCCCAGACACAATTTGAAATAAAGTTTTATTTAAACAACATGTTGTTTTAGATCGTATTAATAATGGGCTATGCTGGAGCATGTAGCCGTGACGAGTTAACAAGAATGTCAATTAACGACATCGACTATAAGGATGACACGATTATCGTTTCTATTCCGAAGACAACCACAGGCGTACCAAGAAAGTTTCTTATCACTGAAGAACTGTGGGTGTTGTTAGTAAAGAAGTATGCAGGCCTTCGTCCTAGCGGAGTAGAAACCAAACGCTTTTTCCTCACATATCGAAGTGGACGCTGCATAAGCAGCCCGATTGGAATCAATAAAATGGGCCAAGTGCCAAGGATAATTGCAACATTTCTTAAGTTACCTAACCCCAAACAGTATACTGGACACTGTTTTAGACGTTCAAGTGCTTCTCAATTGGGAAATCGGGGGAGCCGATTGATGACCATAAAAACACTTGGAGGGTGGAAGTCCTCACCTGTAGCAAAAGGACACATGGCGGACTCAAGTATGAAGAGAGAAGTAGCAGAATTGCCAAGACCACCATCACCACTGCCGAGCTCATTGTTTCCTACCAACGATATGAAAGTTAACAACCTTCTATCTAATCAATATGTTTCCATCAGCGCCAATGACTTCCACGTTAGTATTAATAAATATAATAACTACATATGTTGAAGCCAAAAGGGCCTAAGTAAATTTTACAAAAATCAGTGACCGTTTTTTTATATAATTTAGAAACCATTTTTGATGTTTCTAAGTTTTTCTGCTAGAAAGTTTAGTTGTGTTTGTCTTGTTAACTCTATTAATCTTCATAATTTCTTGTAGATAAATGTGGAATCGATCACTGACGAGACATCAGTATCATCAAATATAGCAGGCCCTAGCGTTTCGCCCACAGCTCCGGAAGTGCCGCCACTAGTACCACTAAAAGAAGACCCAAAAAGAAGCATTCCCTCACTATCATCACGCCCAAAGATGACGTGCAATGAAAATAACGATGCCGATGACACGCTGCTGCTGGAGGCCATGCAGTTTTTGCGGGAAGGTTGCAACTCCAATACCTCAGATCCATATTTATCGTACGGAATCAACATTGGAAACGAGTTACGGAAGTACGATCAGCACACGTTGGCATATGTGAAGCAAGCCATTAATAACATAATTTTTGAGGCCGATTTAGGAAATTTCTCACATAATAAACAAGTGTAGTAATGAGGGTAGCCAAGACAATATCTGAAGGAGATCATTTGTAAGATGAGAATCAGATTATTTATGTATCTAGTATTATAAATTTAATGAATAAACGTTGACAAAATAAGAAAACGAAATAGTGATAGATTTTCGTTTTACATTTAGGTACTAATGAGCAGTGAGCACCTACAACAACTGGATATAGATTATTGAGTGTGACTAACATTTATTATATCCAGTTTTAAGAAAACTACAAAACAAATGATGGTGGATGGGCTTGAACTTTAGTATTTCTATCATTCTGTTTTAATGGGACAATCAATACGAGGTTTATGACTGATTTCTATTGAACAAAAATGTGAATAAAGTTGCTGCTTGCTTATCTATATAAGTATGCAACAAATTCCATTTCGATTAATACCCAAGCAGGGATTCCGTCAAAGTGAAATAAAATATGTACATGAAGTTCATATTTGAAAGTTTCTGATAGGAATTTAATTCAAAAGCACGAACATAGGCAACCATTTTATCGCACTGTTGCTACATTGGTTGCCTAGTTTGGGGTCCAATTGCCCGCGTCTTCGTTTCAGAAAAATACTTTCTCATATTACATATACAGCTTACTTACTTACCATTTATCTGTCATTTTGAATTTTTTTAAATTTTATACAGAAAAGATCTATAGAAAACTGTACCAGTTAGCGTTTTCAAGTTATAGGTCAAGAGTAAGAACGTATTTTTATGTGCGGGGTGATCCCTTCCGCGTCCCAAGTATTTGACATAATTGAGCATAATATTTTATAATTAGAAAAAACAATAGCATTTAGTTTTTGTGGAGCATTTCTGAGGTATGTTGTTTAGAAGGTTAAGGGTGTTTTATACATACCTTGGTGGAAATCCAACAAAATTTTTGTACCTAACGATGTATTCAAATGCACTATGCTAAAGGATACTTGTTTTGAAAAAAATCCATAAAAACAAAAAAAATATTTTTATTTTTATTCCAAATTTAGTTAAAACACTATTTTCTTCTAAAGAACATATTTCGAAAACCGCCTTTTGACAGCATGTTTATTGTTTTTTTTTGTTTATGGTGCTTGCAAAACTAGTGTCCTTTACTAGAATAGATAGTTACAGAAGTTGTGTTGCATTTTCGCAAAAAGAAACTAGCTAAGTATTAAATAAGACACTTCTTAATCATCTGATGGATATCTGGGTAACGGGCAAGAAAACAAATTTTTCCACATCCACTCCTGTTCTTCGAATATATCTTCAACGCAATCAATTCATCTAGTCTTCGGTCGTCCTTTCTTTCGTTGTATTCTGAATTTTTGTAAATATTTATTTGCTTATCCATTTTATTATTTGTGGATCTGGTTTAATATTGTGACTAGGGTTGTAACGAAAGTGACCTTTGCGGAAGCGGATGCAGATGTGGAAGCCAACTGGTCAAAATTAAGAAATTCAAGAACCTACGAAATTTACTCGTTTTCGTGTGGTGACTTATGCAACTGTGTTATTAAGAAAAAAACTTAAGAAACAGTTCAAACAAGCCTAAAAATAAAAATTCCGGCGGTAAACAACAAAAAGTTTAACGGCGTCCAGTTATCTATCAAACGTAATCGCTAACGTTCTAATGTCGGTACCGGCGGCGGCGGTATCGGTCGGCATCCCTAACTTCCGCAGCGTTTACAAAAGTACGGATGCGGAAGTGTAAAAATATGCGAAAGTTCCGCAGTTGCGAAAGCGGATGCGGAATTCCGTTACAAACCTAATTATGACGTTTATAGAGTGGCTACCCCTTTGTGGGTAATCACATTAACATCGTTAAAACTTCTTGTGGGGCTGTAGCGGAGATGGTAGCTTCCCCGAAGGGATAAATACTCCTCAGAACGATTAGACAATCAATTTATTTAGTTGCAATTGATAACTGCATTAAAACTACCTACTATTAAAATGGTTTCATATTTTATAGTGGGTTCGAAGGTGACATATCCGAATGTAGTTCAGTGGCTAAGTTTCTCTGTTTGTTATTATTTCAATTTCTTAAGACACATATCCTGGCCATGGCACATGTGTACCTACTATGCGTGCAAAAAAAGTACGTCCTGTAGCTTTGTAAATGGTTCTTTTATAACCTATACACCGTCATTCTGACATTAATTATAGGTATGAAATGGTATGAAACATGCATCAACTGTCAAGTTGACAAGCCAGAATTACATGATGTCAAAATTACCTGTACATCTTTTTTTGGCGCGCATAGTACATGAAATCAAAGCTCACCTTATTTATTGGTTATGTTCGGGGTTTAATACACTCAGTTAGACAAAGTATTTCTCTACAGAACTACTAACTGATAAGTAATATGTAAGTACATAACAACAAAAAGGTATTCATTTCATTAGCTGAAGAATACAATAAGTAAAACTTGGAGTGGTCTTTGGACTGATGAAATAAATAATTGTTAAGCTTGCTAGTAGTTTGCCAGATAATTAGTAAATTATCATTATTTTATATTCAGTCATATCTTGACAGACATTCTTATCCAAATTCAGTTATTTTCATTCGAATTCAAAACTTCAAATCGCGCCTTTTGCATTTCCCGCATGTAGTTTATAACAATATTTGCGTTTTTGTTTGCGATAACGCCCATAAGAAGAAACCACACCAGCAACAAAATACTTCATTTAACGATAATGGTTAGTATGCGAGTGCGTTACAAATGTACATTCCAAACATTTTAGTAAACCAATTAAATTGGTTAAACTAATTGAAGTTAATGAATAGCAGTTGCTTATACATAGATTATGTTACAAATTAGTGTAGGTTGCAGAGACACATTGTCATGTACAGCGGGTTGTCGTATACGGTATACATAGGTACTTATAATACGAGGTCATTCCACCAGCTGGCCAAGAAGCCGTACTCAACCTGAAACCTAGTCAGCGCAATGCAAATGAGTTCGTAATTCCGAGGATTCCCTCCTTAAAACGATTAGACATTCCCATAAGCCAAGAAAGGAAAAAAAGGAGATACCGAACAGCAGTATGGTTTACAACAAAAGTACAAGAAAATAGGGGCTTGCGTCTATGCCTGGCAGTGATGTAGGTATTATCCATCAAAAGCGAACAAAGGCGTGCTTTAACTAGGGAGGAAGGAGGTGAAAAAGAGGGCCCCTGAAGTTGGGAGAGAGAGTTATTTTAGCCGCAAAGTGTAGAACGCAGAATGGTGCTTCAACAGCGTATAGGAGGTGGCCCCAAGGCTAATGCTTTGTTGGATCGATACGGTAGAATACGGCCCAAGTGACTATGCCATGTGACTAGTCACTCGCGGGTGTTTGTGACTGAGAGGGGAGACTATCCGGTTTTAGTCAGGCGAGCCTGACGCAACGTTCTGGCTGGGTACTAACAACTCCCCTGATGCTATGTATAACAATTTTAGAAAGCATCGAGGTCGTGGAAGATAGTATTGAGCCTTTGGGCGTCCAACATCCAATCTTGTTTAATCTGCTACTGACATTATGTTCCATTAGGACGAGGCAATAATTTCGCTTCGAATATTACGCTGAACGAAAGCCTGCCGCTATGTTGTATATTATTATCAATCTTTATGATTATGACTAACGATAAAAAGCTTGCTCTTGATGGAAAATGTATACGCTCTCAAAAATATCATTACGTGCTGGATAATCATTATGCTGCTCAATGTAAATATAGAATGAAACTTGAGTAAATAAAATATGACCAACGCCAAGCCATGCACGATAAGATTACACTGGCATGCGCTACAACAGCATAAAATGCGCTGTGCTGATTTCCAGAATGTCTATTATTAGATTTCATATGTGTACACACTGATATTCTGACAAATTCAACAAACACGCCGTCCAGTTTATTAAACAGTATAAACCACATTCTATTTATTTTATGTTATTATTATGACTAACTGCGCTTATATGTTCGTTTTTTTTGTATTATTTCCTTCCATTCAGTAAGCGTGAAATAATGTTAGGCGCGCTTAATTATTCATTACACTAAGTTTGATGTATTGTTTCATTGTATATTCTTGGTGTGGCATAACAAATGCTGTTTGCATGACTTATGAGTTGAATATTGCGTTGTGAGAACGCTTTTGTGTACGCGTAATCTTTGAAAGTATGAGTAAATTTTTTCTACAAACGCAAACAACCAGTGCCAAAAACAGAAAACATGAATGAAAAGTAACTTTATGGAACTCAATACTATAACAAGTTGTTTCTTTTTACAAAGGTGCTATAATGAAAAGCTAGTTCGTTGTTGATGCCATGGCTTGCTTTTTTAATTATCTCAATTATGACAGCACTTTTACCATTAGTAATGCGAAGTATCTCATAAATGCGGTTTTATTTATTATACATATTCCACTGGATCCCATAAAATAGTATCTATATTATTCTATGGGCATGTAATGTAAGCAATTACTCACGAAAACGAAGTTTGCTACAAAACCTTCGAGCGAATAATTGCCATCACGTGCGAATGGAATTAGTTATACTTTTCTACGACCAAGCAAAGAAATATTATAAATTAATTTCTTGTATATAGGGCGGCTGTATGTCACTATGACGGTTTACTAGATTGTGACAGATTAATAGTATAATATTTGACGAACACATAATTAAGGATATAAATCGCGAGCATGGAGTTTACACGCGAGCCGTAGGCGAGCGTGTAGTCATGCGAGCGATTTATATCCGTTATGTGCGAGTCAAATACGACGTTTTATCTACGACTGATAAATTCCATTTTATGCAAAATATTTTAACTGAATTTGTCAATGATGGCGAGGCGAACTCTCAAATAACTGTCATCCACGTAGGTTTTGACAGAGTTTGACACTAGCTTTGTATAATGATGACAGTTCGTTCAAATAATGAGGTCATTATTTGAACGAACTGTCATTATTATACAACGCTAGTGTCATTATATACATTGGCACGTATAATGATGGGGCTTATACAGTCATAGATACGTATGCAATGAACTTATTATATGTGAGTCGTAGATAAACAAGTTTATCTACGATAAATCGCTCGCATGATTACACGCTCGCCTACGGCTCGCGTGTAAATTTCATGCTTGCGATTTATATCCTTAATTATGTGCTCGTCAAATAATATACTATTATTGCTCTTGTCACTTAGTGACGTTATCATTCCCTTCATTGACAATGTCGGTAAGCACTGTTTCAAAACATGACGGAAATGAAAATCTAGTGCTGTGATTGGTTCTAAAGTCGTGAGAAATGAAATATTTCTCACAACTCGCGAGGTATGAGGAGCAATGTATGAAATGTCATGTGTGTGGGGAATGGTTAGTATTACTGATCATAAATTGCCATGATAATGAATACATTCATCAATAGGAGTTGAAAAAAGGTTTGTTAACTCATGCCAAATAGAGTTTAATGGCGTAATTTAAACACTTTATATTCGTTTTACCCCAACAACAAAAAAGACTTTATTTTCGGTTATTTGACATTATTGATAAAACTTAATAACATTAATCAAAATTAATATTTGGTTCAATTTGATGTATATATTTACGATTTTTTTTCGCCGCACTTAGGTCCATTGTGCGCGCCCCTGAGGTTGAAAGACGAACCTTTCAACACCCGCTCGCTGCTATACCTACTATCATAATTGAAAACCAGATATGTTTGACTGGTTACGGAACTAACTGCTCTACGTGTTATCCGGCACGGCGAATGAAGCTTATCGCCTGGATTAACTGGTCACTAAATTAAATTTCTTGTACATAATTTTTTAACATAACTAAATGTTACAATATTTCCAGTATAAGTCAACGAGATTGAGGTAATTTATACCGCATGCTTCCATCCAACAAATGGGCATTGAATTCTATGTTGTAAATTCACGCGACCCGCAAAGTGGAAGAATGAAAGGCAAAGAGAAAGAGGCAGATCACCGGCCGATGCATGAAAAATGGAAACAAGGCGAAAAACCGAGGAGCGTGGCAGCAAGTTGCGTAGGAATCGGCAACGAACCGGAATGAATCGGAACAACGACTAAAGCAGAATAATGCTAATTACTTTCTATTAAGTTAATTATACAGCACTAACAATCAAAATACTGTTAAAAACATGAAATGTCCATTTCTAAACCCAAGGACAAATTACAGCATTGTTACTCAATTTAACAAAATATCCGTAATTTTCTGGCCATCGTGTTTGTGTTTCAAAATAGGTAGCTGTTGATATGCAGACATTATACCGCTGCGTTTTTTCCCTAGCGCATACCAAATATGTACCAATTTCACAGAACAAAATGGTGCAAACACGTTTTTTATGATGTTTATTTTTGTTTTTAATGCCATCTTATGCGATTGTATCACTTTTATCTTATCTTTATCTTATCTCCCAGGATAAAGCTAAGTTTAAAGAGTATGAGGAAAGGTGATGAAAGAGTATGACTAGCTACCAATATTTTTATTAACTTAAAGCACCATTTTAGAAGCAATTAATGACCGGCATCCAATAACATTATTGCGCACAAACAGAGGCTGATACAAAAAAAAATCGCATTTACTCCAGATTGGTTCACTTTTTGCATTACTTAATGTTCAGTCAAAACAATGTGACAAAACAATTGAATTAAAAAGCAGGTAGTGCTAAAGTAGGCTAAAAGGAAAGATTGGGCCACGAGGAATGTGTTCAAGGTACCCCATTTCAAAGAAAGTCTTCCTCGTTTTATCGTTAAAGGTATACGTTTTTATTTTAATCTACTTAGAGAATTCTGTTTGGTAGCGCTATTTTTCTGGATGGTTCGAACGTGGAGTGTTTTTATTTGATATTTTTTTGAAATTTTTGATACAACCACAAATACAATCTCAAATATTAAAAATCTAATGTGGCCAGGCACATGACTTTATCATACCATACATCAAATTAATAGTTTAGCTGCATTAGATTCTATTTGATCGAGATCGGCCATGTCTGCATTAAAATAAAAATACTAGAACTAGAGATATTTTGATTATATTGAGGGTATTGTCAAAACAGCAGCGTTTGACACTACCTACTGTCATTAGAATCAAAATATCTGACAAATCGTGACAAAACTTGGCTCAGGCAGCTAAACCATTAATTTTACCAAAAAATGCCATAGACATAAATTATTCAGAATTTCATCTACCTTAATTTATTATGAAACTATTCGAAATTTCAGAAATGGAGGCTTATTTGTAAAATCTTTCAAAAAAAACTACGGTTCCTTTGGACCCTTTTCAACAGAAAGGTTTTCAGCTCTAGTTTGGTTATGAAACTTCTAATTGTGAAGTTTCGTCTCGATACCTTTAGTAGTCTCTCGTGAATCGTCGCAACAAAAAACGGGTACACACATACACACACACGCATTTTTTGTACCTTGGTCAAAAATGTTTAGGGGACCCAAATATTTCCGCTAAAATCTCAAAAACTTTTTTTTTGGCATGATTACAATATTTTACATACCTACTACGTATGATAAAGTAAAAACCGAATTACAAGTCTGGTAACTGATGTACACAGGTTTTAACACAAGGTCGTATCAGTTTTCCTCCCTTTCACAGTCAAGAACTGTTATTTCAAAGAGTTCTCAAATAGGTTGGCGCATTATTGATTTAATGTTCAACGTTAAACCTTTCAGTCCATATAAAGATTCCATCTGGCACAATTTTAAAAAAGAAAATAACATGACGAACGAACTGTGTAATATTTTGTTTACTTAAAATTGTCATAGGAGAGTAAAAATTCTGAAGTGAAACGTATAAGCATAATACGCAATGTTTGCTGTTGTTATCACGATAAACAGATAACGAAACATGTACAAACAGTGTCATAGCAAATTCCTTACTATAATGTTGTTATATTGAACATTGCATTTTACAATGTATGCAGCTAAGCGAGTCAGAAAGTCAGCAAATATGTACATACATATGTCTAGGTATGCGTTAATTACAAAAAACAGTTACTGCAGAAAATAGTTATGCCTAGGTTATGTAGGTAGCCATAGTCTCATGCGGGTATGTAGTATGGAATGAAGGAAGTTAAATTCAAGCTTGAAGCAGCGAGGTGCTTTTGTTCGTAAGCACTACAGAGCGGCGGCCTAATATAATTAGCATATCAGCCCGGTTTTGTATCTTCCATTCCGCGCGAAGGCCTGGGTCCGCGGATCAACCAAATAACACAATAGGCATCAACCGGGAACGCAGCTGAATGCTCACATACCGGACCCACCCGGCCCAGATGGAATGGACTCGTCCGAATAGATTACATTCCATGTTTTGCCAAGTGGTTCTGCTTCCCCTCACGCCCCACCACTTCCCGTTTCGATATAACGACGGTTCCCCTCAGTTCCGCACTCGTCTACCTCCCCCGTCCGCAGCTCGCACCAGCAACCAAATGGAAGTAGATTTTGATAGCATGACCTCAAAATAAACACGCTAGCTAAGCTCGTCCCACCGTTATGTTGCCTTGGCAACGGAAATTTACTGCCATCGCAGTTGTTGGCTGGTGTTCAATTTTTTGTGCCCGCTGCCAACCTCACAACCGGTTTGTTCCACTCCTTTTTTAATTTTCGAGTGAGTTAATTCATTATAAGCTCCGACTCGACTGGCTGGTTGGCTGAATACGTTTCCGCTTCGGATGAATGCAATTAAGTTGACGTTAATTTCGTGAGCTAGCTATTGCCGCGTTAATCCACATCAACTGTAGAATCGATTGATTAATGGAATTAAATAGGAATATTCGCTGCGATGCGGGCGCTTGCAACGCGGACGCGCTTGTGATTTATTGATTTTATGATGAATCGGTGCGACTGCGGAATTGGGTTGTGGTGATGAGATCTTCTTGATGTTATTGCTAATGTATTCACAGCGGGTCCGGAGGTTTGCTGTTCTCCCTACTCCCTAGGGGTGGACAATATTATGGCGAATGTATGTTGCTACATTTCCTAGAAATTATGTACGTCTGTATTTAGGCGTATTACAACTACTTAATAACGACTTCATGATATAGGTACCTATTTGTATTAGTACTAGCACCACTGATGTTAGTTCGTATACAAGTCAATAATGAATAGAGGTACGTTATGGACGCCATTGAGCATTTGTTTGTTACTTCGGTGTGGCATTATTATAATGTTTTTTCCCACTGCACAAATATACAAATTGTATAAACTAGCCTCCAGAGAAAGCTTATGTCTAGTTTGTCCAAAATTTATTCTTCAAAACTCTATCAATTTTCAAGTATGCTTCCACATGGTATTATTCAGTCCAAGTGTGTATCCACACACTATAGCTGGAAATGTTACTGTAAGACATAGATTTATGGAAAAGCATATATTTTGTTGACAGGGATAGAATTACGCGTGTCAACATAACGTGATTTTATTATGTAGTTGAGGAATATACACTTGGGCTAATTATTGTTAATTTTATAATACGTTTCTGGTTACATATATTTCGAAAACGGTTGAAATCAATTTAATTTCTTAGAATAATAGTTATCATCTACTTTAAAATGATGTACCTATCTGAAGATAGGAAGTGCTATTTATTGTTTGCGGTTAACAATAAACATAAAAGGCTTTCTTGTCTTTGATATTTGTCGTATCCTCAAAAACTAATTGAACGTAGTTTTCTCTACTCACAACATCTAAAGCTTTCCCAGGGGGGAAATTTCGGAAGCAGAAGAGAATTATGAAGATGGCCATCATCCGCGTCTGTTAATTTTGAGATTATCGAGTAAATGTCAACTGAATGTTAAGAAAATAATGTTAACTTTAAGCATCATGGATTTTGTAGATAAAAAGTTTAAAGGGGTTGAATACAAATCCAACAAAATGTTGTCAAGAATATGGTTATTGTAACGTAGCGCAAGAACCCGTTGTTGCAAAACCTTTTTTCTACGTTTACCTAAATTTTTTCAAGGTTCACGCTCATTCAGCGCGCTTCAAAACAACAACTAAAAACGTGGAAGAACGTCACTTGCGTGTTATCAATATGGTCATCATTTTATAACTTATTAACCTATCGTATGAATAGGGTGTTTCAATAGAGATTTCAGCTGCGAAGCATAAAAAACATGAAAATTATTATTTTTTATGATAATATTGCAATGGAAAGTACTGGGCGTTTTTAATAGATGTGTTTGTGTTTTTAATAGATGTGTTTGTGTTTTTAATAGATGTATCCGTGCTTCAATCGCTTTTCTGTGTGATCTTTTCAGAGGTTCTAGAAAATCCAGTTCATTAGTTAAATTCTCAAACTAGTGCTTTTAATTTTGTTAAAAGTCTGTGGTGCAAAAAGCAAATAGCGCAAATCGACCCCCCCCCCCGTCTAGTCACGTTTCATTATCAAAATAGCACAATGTACATTTTAAAACTCAGTTGTTCTACGATAAGATAACATAATGCATACTCTTTAGATATGACATTTTGCTTGCAGGTACAGTTCTGTCAAAGCATCGGAAGAAGATTGTGGTATTATATATATAGAGTATTATCGCTCATTATTATTGCGCATATTATATCGCTCTGTTCCTATGTCGATTTATAAGGCCTACAAAACTCTTTGTTTTTAAAACTGTTTCTCCAGACTCTTTATCATCGTCCAGTTCAAGCCGGTGAGCCTAATTACATGACATTGGGCGCCTATAAGTGACGTAGGTATATAAGGTTATTATAACGTTAGGCTGCACTAGGGTTGCCAATTCCCAAAAGAACGGTATATTTTTTGCTTTTGGAAAAAAGAATTGGACAAAACCGGCCAAAACATCATTACAAAATAACCCGGGGCGGGAGAGTAGATCAAATACTTTTTACTTTATCATACGCAGTCCGATAAAGTATTGTAATCGTGCCGAAATAGTTATTTATGTACCAAGGGCATTACGCGGATGTTTACGAGCCGAGGGTGACTCGGGCCTATCGGCCCTCGAGCTTTTTAAGTCGCCCAAGGTAGAAACATCAAGTAATGCCCGAGGTGCATACAAAATTGTATGTCCTAGAATGGTGTTGTTCCTCCGTTTGAATAATATTAATAAATGTTTTGACGTTATCTAGTGACATGCGTATCTACGGAGCTGAATAAGGGTACGGACACACATGCTCATTAGTAGCACGAAAGCATGATAGTTTTGAGCACTTGCTCCTTAAAAGCATTGTGACTAGAGTAGACATTGCTAGTAATAAGCATGCTTATTTCGAGCATGATCTCACTGAGAAAACTGTTTTGTTTATTTTTAATATCTATGAAAGTGTAAGTGTATGTTAGAAACACATATTCCATTTAATAAATGGTAAAATACACGTACATATTGTAAGTATCATTTGAATTTGAAATATTATAATTCTGTATCTTAATTTTTATGAACCATTATTATAGCATTCGATAGAAACACTAAATTAGTGAAACTAAAATACGAGTATTTAAATTTTATAGGGCTACATATTAAAAGCTAAGATACACTTTCATTACCTTTACAATAAAATTCTTTAGAATTCCTCAAATACGGAATTTATTGTAGTCAGTAACAGTAACTAGTTGCCTATAAAACCACTCCTTATACATTATAATATTTTATGTTACCATTTATAATGTAGTGTATATAGGGTTTGTAGGGTTTATTAGAAATGGTACGTATAGACATTTTTTGGTAAAACTAATAGTTTAGCTGTATGAGCAAATTCTATTTGATCGAGATCGTGTCTGCATTGGATTTGACAATTATTTTCATTCTGTCAAACGCTGATTTTTTGACAATAGCTACTGTCAATATTACGAAGTATCTGTCAAATCCTGGCTAACTTGTTTTATTTTAATGCAAATACGATCGATCTCGATCAAATAGAATCTCATGCAGCTAAACTATTAATTTTATATATTGTATGATAAAGTTATGTGCCTGGCCACATCAGATTTTTTTACTTCAATTTGAATATAGATGACACCCTGCTGCGAATGCAAAAACATTCATCAAGTCATCAAATAAATTATTTGTCAATGCATAAATCTATACATTAACCTGTATATTTTGCATTTCGCAGTTGAATTAATGGCCAGCATGCATTGGACATGTAATTTTTTTTGTTAAATAACATTCTTCTTACAACGTCGCCGTCGAGGGTGCATTTTTGCACCTTTGCCGTCGTTTTAATAACCCTCTTATCTCCCATTGGATCTCACGGCACACGGCACGCTTGACCATCCTGGCGATTTGCTGCTGGAACATTTGTCCCACTTGATTTAGTTTGTTGTCATTATTTATTAACATATTACTTTGTTCGGATATCCTTGACGAATAAGTTGCAGATGTTTTCAGGTGCAATTATTTGGATGTCTCGGGAATGCATAAGTTTATAATTGGGGATTAATGCAGTGCAGGTGACTAGAAATGTGATTGTTTTCGTTTTAAAATATGCACAAAGAAGCAAACACAGCGTTTGAAGTTATTCCGGCGTAACTGTGTAATGACAACTCATAAGACGTTTGCTCCAAAAAAAAAAATAGTTATTATAATATAATATTACGTATTAATAGTAACTATTACTGTTTATGTCTTATTATTTGTTTTGTAATAAGTGGTGATGGGAATAATCGAGATATTTGAATACATGATTTTTTGTTAATCGAGAAATCTTATTAGGAGTATTGTAGGAGTAACAGTATCAGTATTACCAATGGTACTAATGAACTTAGTAGTACTAATATACATAATCGACTAATTCGATTTTTGTATCTTGATTATTACCACACTAATTGTAAGTGAAACTGCATTGCCCGACACACATACATGGTAAGAGTTATACTGGTAATTCTAAACGACTTGATTCATTTATATAGGGAGAAAATAAGGAATAATTATTATAAAATTGATATATTATATATTCCAGTCGTATGACGCCCGAAGGAGCATGCTTTACGCATTATAGGAAGCTCGAAACCCACATGGGACGCCCCACTTCGGGGTTCCTAAAAATTCACGAGTATATTTTAGTCAGAAGACAGGGTGGGGGTAGCTGAACCTTTTGCATTTTTTTTCGTGGGCTTTAAAACTTGGTTCCTTATCTCCATCATACGCAAATTTAGTTCAAGCTAATTCGGCGTAGTGGGCCCTTCAGAAGGTTTGTATATACATATGTATGTACGTTAACGACGCGACGTTTCCAAGTGGTACTCATTTAGCAATTCATTAACAACTCAATTAGACAACGGTATCAAAAAACTGTTGTCTAAATGAGTTGTATAACCAGAGTACTCGCACTCCTTCTTCGTAATTTTCTTGACTTTATATGCGGTTTATAACAATACGCTTTTCTTCGTCTGTGGACGTTGTTAATTTGGCTGAAACACGTTATGGATTAAAGTTGCCAGTGTTTGCTAACTTAATGTAATTACCACATTATGGTTATAAAAAATGCAACGAATTGTTTGATCATCCAACATGACTATGATTAGAAACTATAATATACCTATGACTTTCGAGCTTTTGCCACGCTTTTGCATTGTACATATTATTCAAGCAGAACAACATGGATTAAGCTCAGTTTGCTGATATCCTTTATTAATTGGTTTTGAATTTTTTAAATCGTGATTTGCAGCTCGCCGAAGGACTCTATCTGCAATGGGCATTAGGGTGTATCAAAACATGTTTTTTTTTATTCAAAATTTCTAGTTGATAAAAAATCGTCCCTTTGGACCCACATATACCACAAAAAAATGGCCCAGTTGAAAAATATATAGGTCTCCCGCAGAAACCCTAAAGTTTCTTAAGTAACTCGATTTTTTTTTAATTAAAGAGCTAGTGTTTTTTTTTCAAATGGAAAAAGTTCAACAATGGGGTGTGAAATTAACGTATACAAAAATACAACATTTTGATCGGCTGCAGTTTATTTAGATTTGATAGAACTTTTAGAAAAAAGCCCATTTTCGTATAAAAAAAGTGTTTAAATGTCGATAAAAGTTTATATATCCTGAAATATTTTATTATTTGCGTACATGTGGGCTGGAAAAATGAAAATATCACTTAATCTTTCATTAAAAAAACAATAACAAGAAATTGAGACCTAAATATTTTTCAATTGGGTCAATATTTTTGTGGTAAATGTGAGTCCATCTTTTTTACAACCTGAAATTTTGAATTGCGAGAAAAACGTTTTTTCGATACACTCTAATGGACATCTGCATTATCGGGCTCAGATTCCGAACTGTAATATATGTCCCTTCAATTTCGTTTTCATTCTTTCCTTGGAACTTTTTCCTTTTTCCAATAATAACAACACTTATGCAACTTTTGCAGTTTGATGTATGTCCTGAGGCAACCTAACAATAAGAAAATATGAGAATAAAACAATGGCAAATTTAATGTGAAATCAAAACTACCCTACGGTTGTCTCAAGACTAGTTGGTATGTATTTAAAAATTTAAGAAGGCCTCAATAAGAGTATACAGATTTTAAGCTTGTAGTTAATGTTGGTGTTAGAAAGTGTCTATGATGTCGAGACTATAGACCTACTCAAATCACAAAACACCAATTGACGCTTAACACAAACACAAACCACATGCATACCAGCATACAGCATACTTTAATGCTTTTGGCCTACTTAAGGTATTTTTAATTGAACATGTTACTAGCATGCACGGTTGCTAGACTAGAGCGGTTGTCGTATGCCTCATCCACCAATGAACGGAAGGCATACAATGACGTCACTACCGCTCGTTCCTTACCTAACTAACTACATGTTTAACCTCATACAACGTTACACACTGACAGGTTTATTATGGCTTAACCTCTAACAACGCTACAAACCGAACACTGACAGATTGACGTGAACGTGAGTTTGTCTCACAGAGGTGGATATAGTGATACTATAATAGCAATGCCCACAGATCTCGTGGGCATGATAAAACTAAACTAAATACACGAAGTGGCACATATGTATTTATGTGCCCTCTAATAATCCGTTGAGAAAATAGTTGAAAACCTTATGCTTTCAGAGATATTTAAAAAAACACAAGGAAAGATATTTTTTAAATATGGCTATATTTTTTTGTTTTTCTTCAGCATTTTTCTGAGTAACTTGATACAGCGCAAGCTATAGGTATGTTTAATACCAAATTTTCTGAGAGTTAGTATTTTTTGAGAAGCTCTTTGAGAAGCCAAATTCTAGAACAGTGTGCTATCTACCCATAAGTAAAGTCATTTTTCAGAATATTTATAGAAATCAGATAAAAAAGCTATAAAACCACCCGAGGAAAGGCTCAATCATTCGTTTTTTACACCCATGCATAATCTCTTTCACAGTCATATCAATGTCTTAGCTAGTAATTTACGCAGAGAATACGACTTCCCATCTCTTCAATGCATTATCTAAATAACATTGAACTCTGCCACGTAATCATTGCCACAAGGTTATATCCCAGCACGAGCAACAACGTGTATATTACCGTAATTGAAGAAGCGGACGAAGCCGCTGTTTACTCCGCTTACTCAGCTGTCCAGGTCCTCAGAACTACATTGTAGTCGGAAACGTTACGAAAATATTTTCTCCTCCCAACTTCGAAGTTGTTGTCGCCGTTTTCCCCAAAAGAATTTTTAACGAGATATTTCGATCTGATCGATTCCCCCTTTTTCTTGTGGACGCAGAAACGACAAAAAGTGTCTCAATCTGATGTAGAAAAAAAGAAGATCGGTGGGGGTAAGTTTTCCATTGGACGGGATGTTGTATTGATTTTTCGGGTAGTCCAATGGCGGGTCCGTTTTCCTGCTCCCCCTGTTAGGAGAAAATGTTGGTGTATGATCTTCTTCCCCACCAATTCTTGTGATAAATGTTCGCGAGATGGGGGTGCGTTGCAGTGGTGGGGGGAGAGTGTTATCAGAAAAGCTATTTTGGGTACCAAAGTCTGTTATTTACATAACTACAGCCCGGCTGCTGATGAATTGATGTTAGTTAAGGGGTTGCTCGCGGCTTAAGTTAGATAATTAATTTTAGCGCCTTTTTGATTCGAACCGTCATAAAAGTTGCTCATATGTCATTTTATACTGCTTTCGACAGGGTGTTTTACAGAGAGAAAATATTTAAAGCAAAATATACAGAAAAGTCACTCAAGATAAAATATAGGATAACCTAAAATTCTTACAAAATTAAATACTAAAAAAAGTATTAACTACCTACCTATAATATTTACAAAACCAAACCTTTGTTGCTAATATTAAACGATTTTCTGTTTTATTGAAACAATGTGTTTTCCCATGGGTACATATGCATATGTCAAGTAACAGCAATTTTTCAGAAGTTCATTATTTGTAGTCTCGTATATAAAGCGTCATTTTGTTGAAATTTATGTACGCTTCCATGAAATTTGTATCTTGAAACATATTTTTTAAAACATAATACGTATTTTATACCAAAGGAGAAGTGTGCTTAAAAACATTATAACTGAGACTATTTTATTTTAACACTAACAACTTCCACAATAAGCAACAAAATAAATATACTTATTTTTGCACATTTTTTTCTTAGTTCTCTGACATACTTTTCTCAACTTGCGAGCCAGTTCACATCAACAACAATATTATTACGTGTTGTATTGTTACGTATACAACATACCATCGATATCCACGATACACTGTCAGTGTAAATATCAAATGTCAAGTAAACGTGCAATAATTGGTGTTGATTTAAATCATATTTACTTCAGGATACTCTAAGATTACCATGGATTAATACCAACAAATTACTTCGACAATAACGATGTTTTCAGACATTAACCTATAATCTAAAGCGGCTATCATAATGAAAATATCATAAAAGTTTGGTTTTCCAGTGAATTTAAACAAAAAGTATTTAATTAAATTATAGAAAGAAAAAGTAAAACGCTTTCTTAACACGACAACAAATAATAATATTCTGAAAAATGACTTTACTTATGGGTAGATAGCACACTGTTCTAGAATTTGGCTTCTCAAAGAGCTTCTCAAAAAATACTAACTCTCAGAAAATTTGGTATTAAACATACCTATAGCTTGCGCTGTATCAAGTTACTCAGAAAAATGCTGAAGAAAAACAAAAAAATATAGCCATATTTAAAAAATATCTTTCCTTGTGTTTTTTAAATATCTCTGAAAGCATAAGGTTTTCAACTATTTTCTCAACGGATTATTAGAGGGCACATAAATACATATTAGGTCCATACCATATAACTCGTTTGATTTGAAAAAACTCAGTTTAACTCATCAACTTTTTGAATTTCTATTTAAAAAAAATCTGATGTGGCCAGGCACATGACTTTATCATACAATATATAAAATCAATAGTTTAGCTGCATGAGAATCTATTCTATTAAGATAAATCGTAGGTATTGCAAAGCATCAGCATTTGACACTACCTATACTACGTCATTAGAATAATAGTTATGGTGATGCGGTGATGCGGCGCGTCACCGAAGGCGGAGTGTCGCTATCTAGTTTTTGGCAGGAGCGACATCAACGTTGCTTTTTAAGAAATACGTATTTAAAAAAATAAATAAATGATTTCTGTATAGTAAATGCTAGGCTCGTACCACTTTGACGAAACGTCAAGTTTAAAGGTGCGTTCCGATTGGTAGGTAATGGTAGCTAATGGCGGTGGTAGAATACGAAATTATAGTATTTCCTACATATCGTGATAATGACACATATTAGTTTGCATGTACATAAACATGAGTCACTAGCAATTTTCTATTGGAAATACTATAACGGCGTCTGCTACCACTGCCATTATCACTAATGAAAACGCACCTTAAAAAGGTAATTCAAATTCTGACATATTTATATTTGTTCATGACACATCCCTACCAACATACTAAAATAAAACTACACTCATCGCTATACTTTATTTATAATTTTCGCAATTTATCGTTTTTAGGATTAGATATAAAGACGGGTTGATATTTCTTATCAACAAACAATCAAATTGGTGATCTTATTTTATTTGAAATTTGTATTTTATAATTTGCCGCACTACAGCGGCAACGTTCCATAGTGGTTCACCAACCTCTGATGAGATCAGGTGTTTTCGAATGTGATAACACAAAAAAATATTTGTCAAAATCCTGGCTACTATGTAATTTCATATCAATGCAGATGCGACCGATCTCGATCAAATAGAATTTGCTCTTGAAGCTAAACTATTAATTTTACCAAAAAATGTCATAGGCATAAATTATACAAAATTTCTTCTACTTTAATTTATTAATTAACTATTTTGTCGAAATTACAGAAATGGCGGCTCATTTGCAAAATCTTTCAAAAATGCTTAGAATAAACTACCAGTTCCTTTGGACCCCTCTCAACCAAAAGCTTTTCAGCTCTAAGTTTGGTAACAAAACTTCTAAATATGAACTTTCGTTCCGATACCTTTAGTAGTTTCTCTGGAATCGTCGTCACAAAAATCGTTTACACACAGACATACACACACACACACACACACACAGACATTTTTTGTACCTTGGTCAAAAATGTTCAGGGGACCCAAAAAGACCTATTTCCGCTAAAATCTCAATTTTTTTTTTCGGCATGATTACAATACTTTATCTTACTGCGTATGATAAAGTAAACACTGTTGATACCCCGTAGTGTATCTTTACTTAGCTTTATTCAATTTTTTAAATAATCCGTGTTGTCAATTTTAGCGCTTTTCCTTACCATAATTTTGTCAAATGTAAGTTTTTTTGTACCAAGTAGATTTAGTGAAGAAGTAAATATAGTTTCATCCAGAAATATTGTTGGTAATAAATTGTGGTAATCATTATGCCAATGAAACAAACTGTAAAAGTCGTGATACGGAGCTTGTCTACAAGTGTTGGAAAATATTTTACTTTATCATGGGATCGTGAAAAATGTACATTGTCCCCAAAAAAATGTTTACTATGACATATGTACTCTTATGATACGGCACTTGTAGATACAAGTAACATACTTGTTATTTGTAGATTTGTTACAAAGTGTACAGTTTGTGTTATGGGCTTCACAAGTATACGAGTAGGTATAGAAGTACAACGTTTCGGAAAAGTAAAGTACATAAGTGATTTTCTTTAATCCCATTGTAACAATAGGTACATCAAACGGAAGGAGAAACTTACTTTACATGTGCTTGTTATTGCAGCCCGACATTACGCAAATTGGTCATCAAAAAATACATAAATTCAGAGAGAACCTTACCCCACTTATATCTGCCTCCCTATGACATATGTTGCAGCCTAAATACATTGTAACAAGTGGCATACGTATTAAGGTAAACGTCCTAAATTCAAACACTGTTCTAAATTCCGAGTGTTTTTTAGTTGGGTAAAATAAGAAATCTACAAAATTGAACTGTATTTTAGGGCATTTGGTTTGTGGATTTGACATTACACATATCAACCCACAATCGTTTTGTGTTTCACCGATATTCTAACGGTAAAATCTAGAACTTTGACTGTGCTAAATGTTGAATTTTGTCTTACAAGGTAAATTCAACCTGTTGGTTCATCGCTGCAGATAATTATGATAAAAAATTAAGGTTATTATAATAGTATTTACAGGTCCGTCAACTTAAAGTTGACTCAATGTGTGCGCAGAATGAGAACAAGGACGACATTCGGCGGAAGCGAGAGGCACCGTATGCTCGGCATCTACACATGTTTGATCCCCTCCACCAAAACTATCCCGTGTCCACTGCGCATCCTAATGTTTACATTTCTCCGAACGAGTTCTGAGTGGTCGGGTTGTACTTCGGATCATTAAAAAAGCTATACTTATACTTTTATATTAATGAGGTGTTCTACTGCTCTTTTAATCACTAATTTTAACATATTTAGTGTTAGAATTAGGTCCCTTAGGTCCGTAAATCATATATCGTGTCGGAATTGTGTACAATACAATATACATATGGCTGTACTGCTATATTCCAACTGCCAACAACGGTGACTACAACAATAGGAGGAGAGTGTGGTGACTCTGGCATTAATATATAATTCTGCCAGGTATATAATGCCATCTTCATTTAAATATTCTCTATTCCGACCTGAAACACTCCAAAATAGTGATAAGAAACCATTCTTGCTAACATTCCTACTTTAGGTACGGATAATGTAATGTTAATTCTGTATGATAGTCTTAGATTAGATGACGTCGACTTATGACGCTTTGTTTATTTTGTAGTTGTATGGTTCGTATAGCAAATACAAATGTAGTAAAAAGTAATGCTTAAAAAGATAAGTAAAATTCAGTACCAACCTAACACTATGCTCAGTCATTATGAATTAGCTGATATGGAACTTTGATGGCATCGGCTTTTTTTGTTTTTGCCATGCGGTTTACAATAGGCAAACACACATGAACGGTTTTTTAAAGGATTTGGTCCGGCGGATCAAGTCTGATGATTATGTGTTGTAATATAGGAGCGTGACGTCATCTCACTTGGTCCGCCGGATCAAATCCTTTAAAAAATCACAACGGACCTAATTCCCGCTCCCGCGTGTTATGGACGTTGTTTCAAATCATCTTCGGTTTCTTCCGTTGATAATTATTTATTTTACTGGTAGGCCCATAAATGATTGGAAAAATATCCACAAATTTCCAATTCTCACATCTTCAGTATCTTCTTTCCTATTTGTATTTGACATAAGCGAGATGGAACAGCCTGTGTAATCTAATCACTTCAGGTAAAGAAAGAAACCTAATAGTTTGTTAGAATAATTAACATGACAACGCAATTAATCTGTCGTACCAACATCGAGTAGGTGCCACTAGCCAGCTGGCTCCAACAAGTCGAGCAAAACTAATTATAATAATGTCACAAGTTATTCGCTATAAAAAGTTTCGAAATACGTACCTACATAAACTATTAATTTTCATCGTCACAGTGCCGAATGGTAAAAATATCTCTTCATTATCTGTTCATATAATTACATTGTAATGTAATCGGCAATTTAACATTTTTTTTTCTTGAATTTTAAGCGTTGATTCCAATGCTGCAGATGGTGTGTTGTTGATAAACACAAGCTGCAGCTATGTAGGTCAGTAGATTACTAAGAGTCTATATGCTGGTAGTATTTAAGTCCAATGGTTGTTTTTGACCGCCACAAAAGAATTTAACACCTGATTGATGCGCTAAGATTCCGGCCTAATTATTCCGTGGTCGTAATAGCATTGGAATTGATTAGCAACTTTGTAATAATCCGTCAATGTTTGGTCCTATTCGGTTTACACGAATAGTTTTAATCTTGCACAGTAGCCAAAATGAAAAACAATGAGGCGAATATGTAGTTTTACGTTTTGTTTAAAAAAAAATCTGATCATAAACTGGAGTAGCAAACGGTGCCACTTTAACAATATCCGATTTTTCAAAAGAAAGATAACGTTTGTTTCGTTTTTTAAATTAAACATATTTAGGGAATAGTTGTTTTAAATGTAAAATATCAAATTGGAATGTAGTATCTCCAATATCAGTTGTTGGTCCTGTTCAGGACGAATCTAGAAAAAGTGTAATTAAAATACACGTCCGGAATTAAAATAGAGATCAGAAATTTTGTGTTATTTGGTTTTATTGCAAGGGTATATTGCTGGGGTATATTTTCACATCATTAAAGCAATACAGAAAAATAAGGCTAAAGAAACGACAATTTTGCTTCTTATAGTTCCTGAACACTTTCTTAAAGTATTTCAAATTACCAACCAACCACGTAAATTATCGTCAACAAGTTGTGAGGTTACTTACTTATGTCACCGGTAAAAACATCTCATGTTCGATTCCTTCGCTGTTTTCATTTATAACTTGTAAGTAAAAGTAGTAATCTACTAATTTTAATAATTACATAGTGGTAACGACTGATTTCTAGAGATTTCCTGATGAAGTACTTACAATAAAGTGCGAAACGTCGAAAGAAGTCTGACTGTTATTGCCACTGGCTGGAAAGGATCCATGACCCTTTCCCCGATATTCTGGTTATTGACTGACAAAAAATGTGTAATTGTAGCACATACAGATCGATACAGTCGATTTATTTGAAAATGAGCATCTAGCACCTAATTAAGGCAAGCAAAAGTATGTTTAGTTATTTATTATTGACATAAGAAAACTTATTTACTACCTTAAGTATTAACAAACATCTATTATTTCCATGTTTAAACTGACCGAGAGGATTTTCTTCGAGGCATAGACGTCAAATAGAATTTACATTACTAGATACAGAAGAGCAAGCGCACGGCAGGACTGACACTGCATCAATTTTATTTTGTAGTTCCATATGTTGATCTAGCTCTGCGTTCATAATTAACTTTGCAATATCATATTTCATCATTGTTTGCCTCCTAGGTGTCATTTTTTTCACAGCTGCGGCGTATCCTTGGAATATTTGATCTATTTCATCTACCTCATGGTCCTTCTCAAGAAAATTTATGACTCTATCAACGTTAGTCATTGCTGAAGAGCGAATGTTGTTGGTCCTCTTTCTTTTGGTTTTAGAAATACCAGAAGAGTGCGTAGTTTCCATTACTTTTGTGTCCTGGTCGATTGGCTCTGAATCTTGTAATATGCACGATAGAATCGTTTCAGCTTCAGTAGTTCCTGTTTCTAACTCAACGTCATTTTGCGGTGGTGGTGTGTGCAAAGAAGATATATTGTATTGCATTTTTGTAAATCCGATAAATTGTCGGAACGGTTCCATCTGCTGTGCCCACGGCCATGTCTTGTAACGGCAAATATTTTTGTGTTCTTGTCCGGAATCCGACTTCTGCGACCTTAAATATTTGGCATAATTATCCCTAATATTCTTCCATTTCTTTTTTAGGCCATCTCCTGTAACCAACAATATGCAATGAATCAAATAATCGTTTTTATGTTTTGTTCCTTCTGATATAGAAGCAGAAGTATGTCAATTAAGCTAAACAGGAAATACAACTCCTCTACATTATGTCTGGTGCAATAAAAGATCACACTCTGGAACAAATACGTTTCCGGTTTGTGTTGCTTAAAATAGATTAATACAAAAACAACGTTTGTTTCAATAACTTTGCCCACATTAGAAGAGAAATGTCAACATCACTCACAACATTGTTCAACAGAGCCGGGAAGGCATCCGATCGAGGTGCCATAAGAAGAAACCCGCAAGTACCACCTGACTCTGAAGAGTCAAGAGTCAAAGCACCAGCTTAAGTCTAGGATCTTTTTCCTTATCCAAAAGACATCACATCAGGCATGAAAAACAAAGGCGCGATAACAGCGCGATAACATGCGTGTATAGAATGTGGTATGTTGGACAGACAAGACAAAGCATGCCGAGTGAAGTAACATAGTAGAGATATCCGGCTATGCAAAGTTTAACAATTCGCTATTGTTAAGCACTGTAACGAGAGATAAATCGGATGAAATGGTCCTCGTAGTAGACCTAGAAAAAGTACATTTGTATATTTGTACATACCGTACTACCGTACATACGATTTTGAACTCTGACCCAAATGACTGCATAATAAGTGCCGGCAGAGAACGGCACTTTGTGGACATGCGCAGAGCGCACATATGTTTTATCTCGTTCATAAATTGACCCATGTGACTAGCAACGATTGTCATTATGTGGTGAGGTTATGTTTCTAAAAATTATCACCAGAATGTTAAAATTGTTGAAAGAAGTTGTATAGAATTTTGTTTCACTTATTTTTAATGATAACTTTACAAAATAGGTTTACCTTCTACGAATTGCGGCTATACGAATAGAAATAAAACAACTGTTGGTCTACAGAAGCTTGAAGATTACCCTAAAATCAGAAAAAGGTGCCGTTTATCCTAATTATATTATTATTGTTTATTTTATTTATTATTTATTTATCCGAAATGTTCTTCAGAATATATAATTACATTAATTACAGTACACGTTTCCTAATGCCAATTTAGTTTTGCATACCCCCAACATGTATTTTTCGGTGGCAGATAGTATCAAAAGTTACTTGCGCTACAGTGTAACGCACCTCGTTCTCTGGTGCAATGTGGAGGCGTTACACAATGAATATATCAATATTTAACCCTGTAATAGGTAGCTCGTAGGTCCTAGGTTCGTCGGAATAAAATACGATGGTTTAATAAAGTAATAAATGTATTCTTCACCATTAATCATTTACATAAATCAGGTAAATGCCATTTACTGGAAATGACTGGTTGCGATTATAGTTTACTTCGGCGGCGGGACTCGGATATTATTTAAACTAACATTACTACAGGAGACAGGTTAACAGGGCGGGAAAATATTCCCGATTCGGTGATATCTGGAAACAAACATATATCTGGAAAACTACCTTGCCAACTACGGCTAGCAGAGGTAAGTAGTTCGACGTATTATAAACAGCATGCAAAGGGCCATCACATAATACCTTAAGGGCTCGTATCAGCATGCAAAGGGCCAACGACGAGTTCTCTGAGCTATCTCATCAGCAACGAGGGGCCAACGAAAATAGACTGATCTCCAGAGGGAACTGGCCGGTCTTTTATACCGTCAAAACGACCCCCACTAATCACGAAAACAAGTCCGTCCGGGCGGCTCAAAAACACTATACGAGAATCGCCTAGCAAACCAGTCTCGGGACCAGTTACATATCGAACGTTCATACGAGTTCAAAAATATATAAAAACAGGATTCTCCAAAATAAATGCATACAAGTAAAAAGGTATACAATCATAAAAACTTATTACTAACAAAATAAACATGCATTTCTTTATAACGAACGGAGTTTCGTTACACCATCCCCACGTCGAGGAAAAAACTTAGAGACAAAAAAAAATAAACACTGCACTCTCGCGGGAAATTCACTCGGGGAAAACGTCACTTTCGCGTGGAATCGTCACTATCGCGGGGGAGTAAAACGTCACTATCGCGGGAGGGACAACTTATCTGGGTCGGAGGAGGTCCTTCTTTTTTATGGCCATCATCTTGCCATCCACCTTCACCATCCGGACGCGATTGAGGTGCTTCCTCCTCTTCTTGGCGGGTGGCTGGCAATTCATTGGCAAAGCTAGGGTTGACGGACCACTGATGTTGGGAATTATTTTTTCCCCTATCGGTGTTGTTGCGGACATCGTTGGCGGGTTCCCAAATAGCATGACCATCCTCTGGTGGACGTTGGTTTCTTGTCCTGGGGACCCCTTCGTAGGCGGTGGTGGGGTAGCTGCCAATGGGCTCAGGAGCTTTGTCATGGGCGAGACCCCAAACAACTCCAATAAGCGGAAGTGTAAGGCCGCTTCTGTATCTGGTGAGTCGATCGCTAGTGAAGGGTCCTGATTGGCTGGCAATGTTGCTGTCCTCGTGGGAGTGAACCATCCGGGGAACTGGGTTTGGAGATGAGCCATTGTTCCCGGAGATCCCTCCAGTTTGGGTGTACGGGGTCTCTCTGGGGTGGATGGGAACATCTTGGAGGCAGGTAACCTCTTCCTTAGCTACCACCTTCAAGTCCTTGACATGTACCCTCTCTTGTTTGCGTCCGGCAGGAGGCTGTAATAAAACAATTGAGGGTGATACAATTTTTATAACTTTGGAAGGTCCCTCAAATTTGGCAGCTAGTTTAGCTGAAAACTTTTTGGCGGCGTTTGAAAGGTGATGTGTCTTGTGATACACCATTTGTCCGATAACTGGTCGATATGGCCTGTGACGTAAGTTATAGGGCTTACTTTGTCGTTGAAACCCTTCAGCCAGCTTCACTCGTACGATCTTGTAAAAGTCCGCAAGTTTTTTTACTTCTTCGGCCAGCTGGTCGGCTTCAGGGAATTCGGTGACCAGTTCTTCTCTCTCGGCTGCCTGTTTT
The DNA here is from genome assembly GCA_964023965.1 of Melinopterus prodromus. Classification (NCBI taxonomy): domain Eukaryota; kingdom Metazoa; phylum Arthropoda; class Insecta; order Coleoptera; family Scarabaeidae; genus Melinopterus; species Melinopterus prodromus. The sequence goes on along the minus strand of OZ030391.1, from coordinate 64,176,070 downwards.
AGAGAATAAGGTGGTAACAATTCCCTACCGTAATTTAATTGGGCAGGGCTGAATCCTGTTGTCTCGTGTATGGCTGTATTGATGGCGAACATAAATTGCGGTAGATACACATCCCACTCTCGCTGGTCGTCTTGTATGTACTGAGCTAACATGGGGCCTATTACCCTATTTACCCTCTCTACTGGATTGGATTGTGGCGAATACGGTGCGTTAAAGCGTATTTTTACTCCTAGGTTGTTCATATCGTTGCAGAAATGACGACTAGCGAACTGGGGTCCGTTATCCGCCAATATAATTTTCGGGCAACCAAAACGATATATAACTTTTTCTTTCAGTGCTTGTATTACCGATTGGGACGTCGCGGTACGCAATGGTTGGCTCTCAACCCATTTCGTAAAGCGGTCCTGGAATACCGCTAACATTGTGTAACCTCTTTTAGACCGTGGAAAAGGTCCTAGCAAGTCTATGCTAACTTGTTGCCAAGGACAATCTACAACTGAGTATTTCATTTGTCCTAGCGGCTTGTTCTGGTTAAACTTATATTGGTTACAGGACCTACAATTCCTAACATATTCTCGTACATCCCGGATGATTCCTGGCCAGTAGTACTTTGATAGCGTCCTTGCAATACTTTTAGTCATTCCCAGATGTCCAGCTTCGGGTACGTCATGTATTTCTTGCAAAACTTGTTTGCGGTATGATTTTGGAATGCACAGCTTCCAAGTTCGTATATCATCCTCAGAAATACTGGTGCCAGGAAAATATCTGTACAGGTGTTCATTCCTTATTCCATATTCCGCGTTATTTTCTGGATCATTCAGCACGGCTTTGGTTTTCTTAATGTACCATGGACATCGCACATCATCGAACATTGCTAAGTTTTCTTCGGAGTCGTCGGCATATGGTAACGGGTTGCGCGATAGGGAGTCTGCTAGAGTATTCATTGAACCCTTTCGGTACTTGACTGTAAAGTCAAACTGTTGAAGGTCCACTGCCCAACGACTGAGTCTTCCTGATGGTTTTTTTAACTCTGCTAACCATCTGAGGCACTGGTGGTCGGTAATTACTAGGAACTTGTATCCTTCCAGATAATATCGGAATTTCTTAATGCCATATACCACCGCCAGACACTCTTGTTCGGTAGTCGAATATTTAGCTTCAGCTTTGTTGAATGCTCGGCTAGCGTATGCAACCACTCGTTCCATGTCTCCGTAAATTTGTATAAGGGCAATTCCCATCCCTTTCTGGCTGGCATCGGTGTGCAATTGGAATGGTCGTGTAAAATCTGGACACACCAACACCGGACTTCTAGTAAGGGCCTTCTTAAGGTCTTGGAATGCTTTAGCCTGCATTCGACCCCAACACCATTGTTCATCGTTTTTTGTAAGCTGCACTAAAGGAGCGGTTATATGTGCAAAATTTGGAACGAAACGACGGTACCAAGATGCACTTCCAAGAAAACTTCGTACTTCTTTCTTAGTTGCCGGTGGATTGATGTTCTGGATGGCGGATATTTTCTCGGGATCGGTCAGTATGCCTTCTGGAGTAACTATATGACCAAGGTAGTTGATACTGGTTTGAGCAAATTTGCATTTCTCTGGGTTTAATTGTAGTCCAGCCGCGCACAATCGTTTGAACACCTCTCTTAGGTTTTCCATGTGCTGTTCTATTGTTCTACCCAGCACTATTATGTCGTCTAGATAAACAAAAGCTATGTTATCTAGTTCGGGTCCGATAACAAGGTCAAGGTAGCGTTGGAACGTCGCACCGGCGGAATGCAGTCCGAATGGTAAACATTTAAATTGGAATAACCCTTTGCCCGGGACGGTGAACGCCGTGATTGGTCTACTGTTCGGTTCCAAATTTATCTGCCAATATCCATTTTTTAGGTCCAGTGTGGAGAAAAACTTGCTATTTCGGAGTTTATCTAAGATGCTCGAAATATACGGTAACGGATACGAATCCCTGATAGTAACGGCGTTGACTTTTCTAAAGTCGACACAGAACCTTACTTCTCCTGACTTTTTTGGGACTAGAACTATGGGTGAGCTCCACGGGCTGTTACTTGGTTCTATTATATCGTCTCTTAGCATCTTTTCTATCTCTTGATTAACTAGCGCCTGTTTCTTTGGGTTGCATGGGTAATAACGTTGTTTGACGGGTACGGTATCAGGAATCAAACGTATTACGTGTTGTACGAGTGTTGTACGCCCTTTTACGTCAGAAAACTTTCCCAATTCGTGGGTCAAGAATTTTTCTAATTCTTTGTGACCGTGTTGGACGGGATTCTTCTCTATTGCGGCTAAACCTGTTTCACTCTGTACCATAATTTTTTTATCCCTCACGTTGATGATAGCTCCTAAAGATCGTAGAATGTCTATCCCGATGATTACTTTGTATACATTTCGTGGCATAATTGTGAACGGTGTCTCTATTCGAATGCCTTCTATTTCGATTGGTATACTAATAATTCCCAAGGATTGTACTACATCTCCATTAGCTATTCGGATTGCCCCCATTGCGGGCTTGGGTTTTGCTAATCCATTTCTTCTGAATTCTTCCGCGAGCTCTTTGGCTATAAATGAAGTTGTTGCTCCAGTATCTATCAATGCTTTTACGTTTTTGTTGAATACCTTTATGCTCACCCAGATCCTTTCGTCGATTCTATGAGGGAATTCTTGCATCTGCAAGGCCTGGGGTGTACACTCTATTGTTGGACGGTTTAACCCCGGTAACCGCCCGATATCTCGTTTCCCGGACATGGGCAGTCTTTACTACGAATATCGACGCGTCCGCATCGTGCGCAAAATAGTTTCACAGGGTTGGTACAGTTACCGCGGTTGTGTCCTTCAGTGCCACAGCGCCAACAGAGTCGTCTGTGGTTTGCCAATCTTACTATTGTGTTGTCAATGTCGCTGGTCATGGTTGTTGGCGGACTTTGTTTCCTAGCAGAATACTCTTTCTGAATATTCTTTGATTCGTGTTTGACTTCAGGAGATATTTTAGCTATCGGTCTGTTATTTGAATATCTTCGCTGTTCTTCACGTACAAGCTCATACTCAGACGCCTGGTTTGACAACTCCTTTAAGGTTGTAATATCGTCGCGTCGTATAAATAGCTTATAGTCTGGTTTCATGTTGTTGAATATCCTTTCGAGTTGATCTTTATTTGACATCTTTCGACCTCTACGCATCAATGTTAATATTTCTGTTACGTAGTCTTTGAAATATTCTTGATGCTTCTGTACGCGTGTTCTAATTTCTTCCTCTATTATGTTAATATATCGGGGTGGAAGATATTGTAGCTTGAAGTCTTCTATAAATTCGTTCCAAGTAGTCCACGAAGTCCTGTTGTTTCGGAACCACAACAATGATTTTCCGCGGAATAACTCGGGTAATGTAACTAACATTTCGTTATCGGGGACGACATAGCATTCTTGTAATTCGTTGATTCTTTCTAGGAAAGATATTGCATCGCCGTCTCCATTGAAATGTAGTCCCCATTTGCGGACGCTATCGCACGTGGACGTGGTCGGTATTCTTGTAAGATTATCTTCACGTTGTCTTTCATCGTATGCCTCGTTTCCATTATCTTTGCCCACGGCTGCTCCTTTTTCCTTCAGATATTTTTTGAAACGCTTTCTTAATTCGTCAAGCGTCCCAGTAGAGTCGATCTGTAACCCATTCAGAATAGCTTCTAATTCTGCCTTTGGTAGGTTATAAAGCCAGGCTATCGAAGCTGTGGGTTTTTCTGAGTTTGACGAGCCGGCATCGGAATTCGGCATCTTAAATTCTTTAAGACGGTAATTTAACTGCTCGGGCGCCAATTATGTAACGCACCTCGTTCTCTGGTGCAATGTGGAGGCGTTACACAATGAATATATCAATATTTAACCCTGTAATAGGTAGCTCGTAGGTCCTAGGTTCGTCGGAATAAAATACGATGGTTTAATAAAGTAATAAATGTATTCTTCACCATTAATCATTTACATAAATCAGGTAAATGCCATTTACTGGAAATGACTGGTTGCGATTATAGTTTACTTCGGCGGCGGGACTCGGATATTATTTAAACTAACATTACTACAGGAGACAGGTTAACAGGGCGGGAAAATATTCCCGATTCGGTGATATCTGGAAACAAACATATATCTGGAAAACTACCTTGCCAACTACGGCTAGCAGAGGTAAGTAGTTCGACGTATTATAAACAGCATGCAAAGGGCCATCACATAATACCTTAAGGGCTCGTATCAGCATGCAAAGGGCCAACGACGAGTTCTCTGAGCTATCTCATCAGCAACGAGGGGCCAACGAAAATAGACTGATCTCCAGAGGGAACTGGCCGGTCTTTTATACCGTCAAAACGACCCCCACTAATCACGAAAACAAGTCCGTCCGGGCGGCTCAAAAACACTATACGAGAATCGCCTAGCAAACCAGTCTCGGGACCAGTTACATATCGAACGTTCATACGAGTTCAAAAATATATAAAAACAGGATTCTCCAAAATAAATGCATACAAGTAAAAAGGTATACAATCATAAAAACTTATTACTAACAAAATAAACATGCATTTCTTTATAACGAACGGAGTTTCGTTACAACAGTGTCTGGAAATGCAATTCATCCTGTTGTAATTTGTGACCAGAAACAAGCCTTATTTATGCCTTATGTTTGCGTAATGTTGTTTGATCTTATTTGCTTGTTGGACGTTTTACAGCGGTTTACAGTGAAATTTAAATTTTGTTTATTGTCAGTATCACGATCAGTACCTATAATGTAAACATGTAATCAAATAATCGTCACTATTCACTCGGACTAGTCGACATAACATCACAAGGCCTGTTCACGCGCATCGGCCCCGCCTACAAGTGACGTCAGTACGAGAAGGAAGCGGAAGTACCGTTAATTTCATGGCTGCCTGAGTAGCCAATTGTTGTTGTCACGGTTGAAGCGCTGATGTCATTGCGAGAAGTAGCGTTCGTTGCCATGCTAGCTAATATCTTGTTGCGACGTTCAAGCCTTTTTGATAATTAAAGCCTATCATGGTTGTCAACTTGTTAACCTAAATCACCTACAAAAGTCAAAAACTTACGGATCTATTTGGTGTCCGGGTCAACATCCTTCTCGCAGTGACGTCCAGTGACGTCATGCGCAGAAATGAACTAATTTGAGACGCGAAGTGAGCAGACCGCGTGCTCACAACCATACATTTTGACAGGCCGATTCGTCGCTGACTCTATTGTGCAGTGATTTGGGTCAAATTTTGCCTAGAGTGCGGTCTCCGCATATTCCTCCCTGGTTGGTACTATGCGCGCCAAAAAAAGTCGTACAGCTTGTAGCTTTGAAAATGGTTCTTTGTTAACCTATACGCTGTCATTCTAACATTAATCAATAATAATAATAATTTAATAGGTATTAAAAATGCTAAACATGCACCAACTGTCAAGTTGACAAGCTAGAATTAAAACAACAGCTTATCAGCGCGGTAAGCCGGCGGAATTCTAACCTTAAAGGGCTCGTAAACGGGCTACAAAAATTGCATCTTGCAGGATATCTTGCTGAAATCTATAGCTCAGCAATATTTACAGCAATACTCTTGCTGCAATGTAATTGCGCTATACATTGCCGTGTATATCCCAGCAACTGGATTGCCGAGCAATTGAGTGCGTACACGTGGAGCAACACTGAGACTATGTGTCTGAACAACGGTGTATACAGCAGGTTGACATGAAATGGCGGACAACGAGGCTGTTCTTGTTCCTGCAGCATTTATCATCATGCATCATCATTTAAAGAAACCTAAAAAGAGAAGAGTGTGGATCCGGCCATATTTAAATCGGCGGGAAACCATAACTAACTTAGGCAAGGAACTGATTCTCGATAACTATTTGTTTCAAAACTTCACGAGAATGTCGAAAAGTGACTTTAAGTGTTTATTGAATGAAATTGGACCGGAAGGATTGGAAATTGGAAGGATAAAAAAAGAGGATAGAGTTATGAGAAAGGCAATACCAATTAATACAATAATAGGTACCGCAAATGTACTAAACAACTAAAACAACTTGAACGAACAAAAACTGGTTTGATGTCGCGCAGCACGTGGTGAACAGCAAAACAAACTGCGTGCGCACAAGCCGGCTCGCAGCGGATGGGGGAAACGAGAGAAAAAGAGATGCACCTATACAACAGAGGAAGAAAGACATATGCATAACCGGCGATATTGCAGTATAGTCAAAATTGTTGATATTCAGTAGCAATCTAGCCGGCTAGACATCGAACCAATGCAGCTACATCAAAATATTATTGCAATATCGCTAAGCTACACTGCAAGTGTTGCGCTGAGTTGCACGATGTAGTCGCCAACTTGGCGGCTATACAATTGCAGCTAGAAATTGCCACAAAACTAGCCCGTTTACGAGCACCTTTACAAAGAAAAATTTCCTGTCAGTTGACTACAGTTTGCAATAGATGTACGAACCTACTTGCTTTTTGGTCCTACTACGAGGGCCATTTTATCTGAACATCCGTTATTAATGTATACAGTGTAGCTAAATTGTTTCTTTTTAATTAGTGGTGGTGAGTTGTTTATGAGTATATCTAAGTAAACCAAAGTAAAAAAACTGACACTCACCGTCCATCCTTTCTATGTTCATGATTTTTGCTATTTCAATCCATTTTCGGTTTTTCAATCTCGTATTCTTAAAATGTGGATGACTCATGTCGTAGAGCAGTGGGAACTTTCGGACATTTTCAATTAAAAGTTCGTTAAAATGTACGTCCTCGCTTTCCATTGTGATCCGTAAGCGGTAACGGCCGTTATGGGCTACAAGCAAAATCTGACCGCCACCGCTGGCGCTGTTGGCAGGGACAACCGGAACAGAGACCGCTCGTATCAGTCGTAACGAGCGACACGCATGCTTGTGAGTTCTATTTGGTGTGCAGTCAGTGCAGTGCACAGACTGCTGCCTCTGATCGCCACCGCTACCGCGGGCGCTGTCATCGTTCGCAGTTACGTACCATCGCGATCCAAGGTAACTAAAATATACAGATGTCTAATGTCTAGTAACTTTAGGTCAGCGGTCGCGAACCTTTTGGGTCCCACGGACCAGTAAACTAAGCTTTCGCGACCACCTGTAACATGACTTCTCATGAGGTACTTTAAAATAATGATTACACATGTTCTATTTTATGAAAGTGAACCAAGACCTACATTCTTTAATTATAAAAAGACACATTATTGCGTTGATTGTTGCTGCTTATTTGCAATAAGATTATGGATTATTGGGTCCAATGACTTTACTGCAACATAGAGAGCACTTTGTATTTCAAGCCGACAGCGGTACATATTTTTAGTTGCCGTATACCAGATGAAAATGTTCTTTCACACAAATATGTTGTTTCACTAAGTTCACTTTATACAGACAGCCAAAAGTTAGGTATGTCCTGATGATGACAACTTAAATTTAACTTTAAGACTGGCATCCGACGATAAATCGTTAGGCTTTTGTTTTCTTTTAAGCTCATTTTGCTCTCTTCAGTTTCTACCAAAAAAATACCCGTGGACTTACAATCAACATGTTGCAATGCCTGGGGCCCTCTTCCTTTGTGTAATAACAATGGTTATTACCTGTCGGTTGACGTCCCCGTCTTTCATATAATCGGCAAGATTTGAAGACATTTGCAGATCGTCTTCAGCCACACGTCCGTAACCTGTCCTTGTTGGGTCACGAGGAATTTCAAAGTATTTTGCTGCTGAAAAAGATCTTACCTCTAGCAAACAATCTGATTAAAATCTTTCCCCTCGACCGCCATTACACCACAGCATGAAGAAGAGGATGCTTATATTGAGGGCCCGGTTCTTCACAAAATGCCCCAAATATTTGAGATTTCCGAATTTTATTTCCAATTTTAACTACACCAGAAAGTACTTTGTAACAATCTGCAGACATTATTTTTGCTGCTCACGACGAATAATACAATGTGTAAACAAGTTATCTGGGTGTCCAACATCTTTCACTCTTCTAACGACTCTTGAAAGACGCCAGGTGTTGACACCACCTGTACATAATGTTAAAACATTTCCTCTACTCGACAACGTTTTTCTGTAAACAATCATTCCATGTAAACACTTGATGCACCAATCTCTGAACCGGTTGATACCAGGTTAGTTGATCGAACGGTGTTCTTCCTTTAACCCTCCTTGAGTAGCGAAATTCAGAAAAAAAATGCGGTTGTTATAGCTATTAATAAGTCGACTTTAATTGAATACAATTCATGTTACCATTTCGATCACTCGATTTGCAATATCTTTTGCCATGTTTTCGGCCCTTTACAGTGTTAGCGGACATAGGAATACTTTTAGGTTCTGGACAACCTTTGCCCAGAATTGCAAACACGCAAAGCTTAATTAATTATTCTCCAATAATAAATGGTTTTTTACTTTTCAAGATTTGAAGAGTTGTTTTTACTAGGGACTTAACTAAAAAAATTCTTCAGGTTATTTACTTTTGCAAAATATTTTCGGTTGGCACTTGGCGAAAGTTGCTTTAGATCAGTGATCTCAAACTCGCGCCCGCGGGCCGCATGCGGCCCTCACCGACCACACCAGCCTACGTTACGGCCTGCGAGCCTATGCTAAAGATTGTATTGCAATAAAATAAAATTTTAAAAAATATATATCAAACTCATTTGTGTAGGTACATTCTTTAATTATTAAGTTTGCTAGGAGCTTCGGTGTATGGATACTAGGTCTTACTTGTTAGACAACAGAACAGTAATATTTTTTATTCGGATATGCTTGTTCGTGGGCTTACTATAGTAAGCCAATAATTTAAAGTTGGAATTTCTTAAATATATCGTCCAAGTAAATTTTACGTGACAGGTATTTCATGAATGTCATAAGGACCTTTCGGTATTTTTTTACGCTGAATATGTATCCTGTGCCTAAAGTTCCCTATCATGTCACCTACCCAAAAGTGCAGACCAGGCGTCCACTTGCGTTTTTCACCGTGGCGGAATTTTATTCCCAAATATGAAATTCACGGGTTTTATGAAATACCTACTGCCCATTACTCGGTAGCAGATACAGAGATACAGCTTGTTATTCAACTGCACCCATGAAGACTATTCCACTATTTTAAGACCCAATCGGTTAATAATATGGAGACATACAGGCGGGATGTAAATTTGAAATAAATTTAAAATTCCAGCCACAGCCGGGATTTGAGCCAGGGACCTTTGCGTCGCTAGCACAATACTCTCGTAGCATTTGAACCAGGTTGAGTCAAACAAATTTCTTCTTGGTTGATTTAAAATACGATATGTTAAGGTTGCAATAAATAGCACTTTGATTAAAAAAAATTTCTCACATCCTTGACCAGTGGTTCGTCTTCTCAGACCTACATATAGTCAAGGTTAGGGTTGCAAAGTGTACGCTGATTCGGAATCGGAACTTGGACCTGCATGCAATGTGTTTTATATTGCCGATCACACAGACTTTTTAGCAATTAAGCCACACGCACGACAACTGAGCACATCAATACGTTGGATGAGATTCACATCCAACTAAAAATATATTCATTTCAATCAAAATATAATTTTTTGGCGGAAGTAAACCTACTTTTAAGCCAAAGCAAAAATATTACTTTAAAGGAAATAAATCTTTTGTGTACAAATATATATATATATATATATATATATATATATATATATATATATATATATATATATATATATATATATATATATATATATATGTATGAATCAAAATTAGATTTCTTTGGTGTAAAGAAACGTATATTTGGATACAAACAAAAATTACTTACTAATTTACTTGACTTAAATAAATATTCGAATCTCTACAAGCAAATATACAGGAGCATTCATTGAAGTAAATATTGTTGGTGTCAAAAAAATATGTTTTAACCTAAAAGAATAAACTCAAAAGAACATATTTCTTAAAATCAATAAATCTTTTCTATCTGTCTAGAGATTTGGAGTAATTCTGAACTACACTGGTCAAAAGAATTAGGGGATGATGAATATTTTGTGAACAATGGAAAGTTGATTTTCTCTCCAACCAATTATCCGATTTTGATGATTCTTACACTCATTGGTAGCCTAATTTTTAGAAGCAGTACGGATGACAAATTTTTATGGGACTTTCAGTTTTGAGTATGTACACTGTACAGGCTGTAAGGACGATATTATGTTTTTTTTCTTTGCTTGAACTTTGCAGCACTATATGGTCAGGCTATAACAACTGGCAGTAACTGGAATGAATTCGTTAATGTGACACTTTCTGAACATTTGGTTTTTGATTCACTTCATTATCTCTGCTTTTAAGGAACATACAACAAGAACAGTAATAACAAAATGCCTCGATTTCGAGATTGATTTTCTGTGGAACAGCTTTTTAACTGATTTTGATGTTGGTTTTTATTCACATGTGGGTTGATTCGTCAGCAGTAAAATGGTGGAAGGAACGTTTGCTTGACTCTCAGTCTTAATATATACAGGGAGAAGGAATTTTTATAATTTCTTACAAAAAATATAAAATTGAATTTTTTTTAAAATTAAAGTATATATCATTCGAATGGAGGTTTCAGATTAAAAGCTTACTGCGAAAATTGAATATTTTCGAAAAAAGAAGAAGTATTAAGAGTTTTTAGGTAATGCTTAATATGATTTTTTATTTATTTTTATTATTTGTGTTTGTTTTCTAATACGGTATTAGCAACATAGTATAATAATCATAATAAGGTTGCTGGTTCTAAATTTTCATGTGTAATTTAAACATCTGTTTCTAAAATACCTATGTTGCGGGTTTATGGAAACTACATTGTACGTAGTGAATTTTTTATTTTTGAGATTTAATTTTTTAAACATCATCATCGCGTTATAAAAGGCTGATGCAAAACTTCCGGAAAAAAAATCTAGAAAAATAGTATTGTACCAAGCCGAGAAAGTGGTTCTTTTCCGGGCGAGAGAAGAGTCACTTCTTGAGGCCCGGAAAACCACTTTCTGGGCGTGGTGCACACAATGTTTTATCCTACACAACAATATCGTAATAAAATCACGCGTTTCTAAAGACTAATCTCTGATATATTGGCTTGTGACAAATAAAATCCGTTGACGTTTTAATCACAAACGTCAAACCGAATCGAAACTGTGTTTTGATTGGACAGAGATATTGCATTTTCCGGGCTAGCACCGAAAAGTGTTCATTACAGGCCGGGCTGGGGCTGGCTAGCAAATAGCATCTTTCGTGTCTCCATAGAGACGCGAAAACGACATTTTCGCATCGTGTAGGATAATAGTATATTGTGTACCAAGCCGAGAAAGTGGTTCTTTTCCGGGCGAGAGAAGAGTTGCACAGGCGAGCGTAGCGAGCCTGGGCACTTGTTGAGGCCCGGAAAACCACTTTCTGGGCGTGGTGCACACATAATTTTTTATCCTACACTACAATATCGTAATAAAATCACCCGTTTCTAAAGACTAATCTCTCATATTGGCTCTCATAAACCGAATAGAAACTGTGTTTTTATTGGACAGAGATATTGCTATTTCCGGGCTAGCACCGAAAAGTGTTCATTACAGGCCGGGCTGGGGCTGGCTGGCAAATAGCATCTTTCGTATCTCCATAGAGACGCGAAAACGACATTTTCGCATCGTGTAGGATAAAAATATTATTGCTTGGCCAGCGGAAATTCTGAATAAAATTTTGTGGCCTGCGCCCATAAATGAGTTTGACACACTGGCACTGCTTTACACCAATAAGAGGCCAGTTAACAAACGCGGGAACACGTCAATTAGTATGACCGTCCAAATTTATATGAATTCCTAAGATATTAGACACCTTATACGGTCCGTTTTCAGACTCATCTCCAATAAATCTCTCAGAAAAAAAATTAAACCATTATTATTTTTTATAGGATAACCTTCAGCGTCGGTGTTGCGAAAAGGCTGACATAATATAAACAAGTTAAAAAAATTAGGTACAGCAAAGTTAAATTAGGCACTTATATTCTCAACTATTTTAGTAATCTAACTTTTACTTTGAGAATATTTGTTAGACCTGTGTGTTGACATATGAAGAAGCTATGAAGCATACAATAGCTGCGTTCTAATATTGTACACCGTTTACACTTTTTACGCTCAATAACACTTTACTGTCACTTGGTGTACACCTGTGTCAATGGTGTAAAGTGTAGACTGTAGAATACCCAAACGCAACATATGAAGTCTAAATTTTGTCCGTAAAGACAATAAGGGCAATAATAATAACATTTATCTCCTAGATCATCATAAAGTGACATTTTACATCTTAGATACAGGGGCAAAAACTGCTTCTTAACGCCCGCGAGGGCGTTAAAGATTCTTAACGCCTGTGCGGGCATTAAGGGTTACCATGGTTATATGCCCAATATATAAAATATTTGTCATTAAAATTGTAAGTTTTAAGTCATCAATGTCAATTATTGGCGATTAAGGTTATAAGTTTGACGTCTGTACTGTCACTCGGCAATGTCAATTATTGGCGATTAAGATTATAAATTTGACAATGAATTGTCTGTATTGTCACTCAACTCCGAATTGTTTGTATTGTTATTCAACTCCGTAGATACGCAAGTCAAAATATTTATTAATATTATCCAACGGCGAAACAAAACTATTGTAGGACATAAAATTGTTTATGCACCTCGGGCATTACTTGATGTTCATACGCTCGGGCGACTTAAAAAGCTTTAAACGGTCACCCTCGGGGCATAAACATCCGTGTAATGCCCTTGGTACACAAATAACTATAATGTGACATGACAAACGTAATGACATGATAGTAAAAATTTTGAGTGAACCCGTTTTTCATGATTGCGATAGTACATTTACAAGGCCATTAAAGCCTATTCTACAGAGGTTGCGCCGACCGGCATTTGCGGGGCGGGGACGAGGTATCCCAGTGACGTCACAAACGCTATCTCGTAACACGCTAGACTCCTGTCCTGACTCCACTGACGTCACTTTTTCGTGAGTTTGTAGGCATCTGCGGGGGTCGTTTGGATACATGGGCAATATAGGCGTCAGCGCAACCTCTGTAAAATACGGCTCTACTAGCCTTGGTACATTTAGGGCTGATATTTTTACCTACCGACAAAATCCTCAATAGTTATGTGACATATCTGTCAGATATGTTGCGCTATTTAAGCCCGTTAAAGTGAGACGCTGAGGTGAGCTGAGCGTGAACACTGAACACACGGAGCACGAGACGCTACCCACCCACCGCCTCTTTTCATCGGGTCAAAACACCGCAACAAATCTGCCAGATCTGTCACATAACTATTAAGGACTTTGTAGATAGGTAACAATATCACACCAATGAAGACAATAATGTTCAGAAGTTCTTCAAAAAACTCATGTTTGTCCTGTTGGGTCTAGTCTGGTGAGCAAAATTTCTTACTTGAGCTTTCTTTTTTCCCTTGTGCGGCATTCATCTCTGCGATATATGTTGCTCCTCTATAACTATCGCTTTCAACCCTAATAGTAACACTTTGAGATGTTGACTTTTCAAATGTTGCCAATACAAATGAAACAAAAGAGACGTGTTTCAATTATTTATCTTCTTAAAATGAGCAATGGAAGGATTTACAATGAAAAACAATATGAAAAAGAAAAATTGTTTATGAATTCCATTATTTGTCATGACTTTCTTCTAAACTTTTCTGCAACTGTTCCAGTGTGTGTCGTCTTAAGTATCGCAGGTGGTCGAGTGTGGTAGATAATCGTGGCTACTAATCTGAAGGTATCTAGGTCAGTAGATTACTACGAGGTGGTCGTATGCTGGTAGGATTTACGTCAAAGGGGTACCTCTGCTGTTATCCGGATTTAGATTATTTCTTGATGAGGCGATAGTCCGTATTAATTAATAAGGGAGATTAATTATTACTCATGTCATTACTAACTTACATATCATTAAACTTATCTATTTATATCATCTTATTAAATATCGTTCGTGTGTGGCTGTAGTCTGTAATTATGCATGTATGTAAATTATTACATATATTTATAATATATATGTACATGAAAGAAGAAGCCATTTGCAGTAGGTAAGGTGTATCATCTTGCTACCAGTTTTATCTTGCAGATAATCACGGTAAACCTAGAACACGGTATGCTGGATAGGATCCTTAAACGCGTTCTCCTAGCGCATGACGTCACGTGAGTTCGCATTCACATTGTTCGCATTGAACCAAAAGCTTTTCAACTCTAAGTTTGGTCATAAATATGAACTTTCGTCCCGATACCTTTAGTATTTTCTCCGGAATCGTCTCCACAAAAATCGAGTACCTACACACATACACATACGCATACATTACATACATACACACACACAGACCTTTTTTTTTACCTTGGTCAAAAATGATCAGGGGACCCAAAAAGACCTATTTCCGCTAAAATCTCAATTTTTTCTTACTGCGTATGATAAAGTAACAAAAAACTGCAATTACCGACAGGTACAACTTGCTGCAGTTGAAAAGACAACTTCCTTGGTAATCATAATATGGTATGAAATACAGCCCATCCCATTGAAAAAAAAAAAATCTGATGTGGCCAGGCACATGACTTTATCATACAATATATAAAATTAATAGTTTAGCTGCATGAGAATCTATTCTATTAAGATAAATCGTAGGTATTGTCAAAGCATCAGCATTTGACACTACCTACACTACATCATTAGAATAATAGTTATTTATGTCACAAATGCCGAAAGTACGGAATAGCGCGACGAGCGGTGATGCGGCGCGTCACCGAAGGCGAAGTGTCGCCGTCGCATGTGAGCGAGTCGCGCTATCTAGTTTTTGGCAGGAGCGACATCAACGTTTATTGTGTTGCTTTTTAAGAAATACGTATTTAAAAAAAATAAATAAATGATTTCTGTATAGTAAATGCTACGCTGGTACCACTTTGACGAAACGTCAAGTTTAAAGATGCATTCCGATTGGTAGGTAATAGTAGCTAATGGCGGTGGTACAATACGAAATTATAGTATTTCTTACATATCGTGATAATGACACATATTAGTTTGCATGTACATAAACATGAGTCACTATCAATTTTCTATTGGAAATACTATAACGGCGTCTGCTACCACTGCCATTATCACTAATGAAAACGCACCTTAAAAAGGTAATTCAAATTCTGACAGATTTATATTTGTTCATGACACATCCCTATCAACATACTAAAATAAAACTACACTCATCGCTATACTTTATTTATAATTTTCTCAATGTATCGTTTTTAGAATTAGATATAAAGACGGGTTGATATTTCTTATCGACAAACAATCAAATTGGTGATCTTACTTTATTTGAAATTTGTATTTTATAATTTGCCGCACTACAGCGGCAACGTTCCATAGTGGTTCTCCAACCTCTGATCACTATGATGAGATCAGCTGTTTTCGAATGTGACAACAGAAAAAAATATTTGTCAAAATCCTGGCTACTATGTAATTTCATATCAATGCAGATGCGACCGATCTCGATCAAATAGAATTTGCTCTTGAAGCTAAACTATTAATTTTACCAAAAAATTTCATAGGCATAAATTATTCAAAATTTCCTCTACTTTAATTTATTAATTAACTATTTTGTCGAAATTACAGAAATGGCGGCTCATTTCCAAAATCCTTCAAAAAGGCTTAGAATAAACTAAAAAGCTAAACTATTATTTTTACCAAAAAATGTCATAGGCATAAATTATTCAGAATTTCCGCTACTTTAATTTATTATTTAACTATTTTGACGTAATTAGAGAAATGGCGGCTCATTTGCAAAATACTTGAAAAAGGCTTAGAATAAACTACCAGTTCCTTTGGACCCTTTTTAACCAAAAGCTTTTCAGCTCTAAGTTAGGTCATAAAACTTCTAATTATGAACTTTCGTCCCGATACCTTTAGTAGTTTTTCCGGAATCATCGCCACAAAAATCGTTTACACACAGACATACATACACACACACACACACACACACACACAGACATTTTTTTGTACCTTGGTCAAAAATGTTCAGGGGACCCAAAAAGACCTATTTCCGCTAAAATCTCAATTTTTTTTTTCGGCATGATTACAATACTTTATCTTACTGCGTATGATAAAGTAAAAATAAAAAATTTCACTTATCCCTTATAAGTGAAAATAATTTTCCGTTGTACCAAATGATGGGCCAAACAACTATGTCTAATATTTTTTCTATCTATTAAGATAAATACCGTATCGAGCACCGCGACTGTAGTGGCTCACCCTGTATACGTGTATACTTACCTATTGTACCTACCTATCAATAAAAATTAGAGCATCGGTCGGCGTATTACAAATTGGCGCGAAATGGGTGATTCAAGCTTCTGCCGTCGGATGGCGCTGATGTCAGCTATCGACACGTGGTTCTCACAGCGTAGCGTACCGATCCGCTTGTTGTCAGTGCGCGTCTGTTTGGCAGATTGTTTTCGTTCTGAGTTTCGGAAAAACATTACCAAAATGATCGACGATGACGGTGATGATATAGACGACGTTGATTATATGGATGACGCTGATGATATCGATGACGAAGATTACGTTCCGGAGGCCGAGGGAGTCCGGCGATCCGGTAGAACGAAAAGGTCGAGGCCTGTGTTTCCAACCTTCGCAGATATCACAGACCATGCAGAATTAATAGAGGTTGTGAAGGAATACGATTTGCTTTACAACCCGGCAAATCAATGGTACGCTGATAATTCGAGGAAGGAAAGGGCCTGGAAAGAAATATCTTCTATAATCAACATACCGGGTAACTACATACTTCAATACAATCTAATAGTAGTACTTAAAGTAAATGGAATTTCTTCTATTTACATACAAACCGGTGCGGTGCGTTGCCCGATTATATCGGAAAACATAACCTAACTCAACCAAATGTAAACACTTGCTTTAGTCCAGTATTCCGAATTTAATTCTTATGAAATACATTATGTATCTGCAATAAAGTGGGTCATTCCGTGATTACACAGGTAATTACGTGTCACACTCGTTAAACGACTATATATAAATAAGCAGTGCGA
Source organism: Melinopterus prodromus (assembly GCA_964023965.1). Taxonomy (NCBI): domain Eukaryota; kingdom Metazoa; phylum Arthropoda; class Insecta; order Coleoptera; family Scarabaeidae; genus Melinopterus; species Melinopterus prodromus. Next base: position 64,158,968 of record OZ030391.1, on the reverse strand, counting down.
GCATTTTTATTCTGATACAACAATATAACAAAACGATAACTCATCTCTTAAAATTGTTGGAGATAGACGTTCAACTTGATAAGTTTTATGGAAACACTCTTAAATAGCCGTAACGGTTGTTACCAACACAGTTGATCTTGGTTGTACCACCGACATGGGTGTATCCAGCTTAGAACAGAAGGGGGCAGTTTTCTAAATTTAACTTGCTGTATCGGTAAGGTGACCATATTTTTATTGAGGTAAAGCGGGACATAGGGGGGGGGGGGGGGGCGTACTAATTACAGCCAAATACATGCGTTGTAGTAAAAGTCTAAAATCGACGCATTCTAGGGGTTTTAAAAAATATTTGTTTTATCCATATGACTTTGAGTTGGGACTTGGGTTTGATCCACAGATATATATGATGCTGATCAAAACATATGTAATTATTTTACACCAACATTATTGTAGGCACTCTTCGTTATAGGTATATTTATTTCAATTAGATAAATGTTTGAAATTTGGATTTTTTTTTAAAGAAAATTGTAAATTTTGGGCCTCTTGCGGTGTGACCTATTGTGTAACTATTTGCGGGAAGTATTAAGTCTATAAAAACAACATTATATCAAGTTTTTGATCACTGAATTGATTTGGAAAAAAAAATATTTTATAATTCATCGACAACTTTTGAATAATTAGCTTTCATCAATCGTTTAAATAATGCACGTAGTATATTTTAACTCTTTTCCTTACCATAAATACCAGAAATAAATATATTCTTGCCTCTAATGAAGTAACTTAATTATTTTAATTATACAAAATACCGCCCCAGTGTAAGATTGCCTTTTAACGGAACACCTAAAAGCTAATTTTGAGGTGGAGGAGACTAATAATAGTATATTATTTGACGAGCACGTAATTAAGGATATAAATCGCGAGCATGAAGTTTACACGCGAGGCGAGCGTGTAATCATGCGAGCGATTTATATCCGTTATGTGCGAGTCAAATACGACGTTTTATCTACGACTCATAAATTCCATTTTATGGAAAATATTTTAAATGTATTTGTCAATGATGGCGAGGCGAACTGTCAAATAACTGTCATCCACGTAGGTTTTGGCAGACTTTGACACTAGCGTTGTATAATGATGACAGGTCGTTCAAATAATGAGGTCATTATTTGAACGAACTGTCATTATTATACAACGCTAGTGTCATTAAAATCATTGGCGCCTACAATAATGGGGATTATATAGTCATAGATACATATGCAATGAACTTATTATATGTGAGTCGTAGATAAATATTTTAACATCCAAGGAGATGGTAAACAAATCTTCTAATTCGCTGGCTTGGAATAATACAACTAAATATGCCAAATTAACAGGTACGGTCTAAAAAACAGCAAATGCGTTTGTCAGATTCCATTACAGATTAAAAACAAAAGAAGATGAAAATATAAAAAAATCTACAAGAAAAGTTAAAAGAAGTCTACACACTATCGATGCAATTTTAATTGGGGTTTAATCTATGACAGGATAACAATAAAAATAAGTATAAAAACCCAAAAACGCAAAAAATAAGTCAAAAAGTGACAGACAGAACAATTATTTATTATTATTTACCTCTGACTACTACCTATTTCATAAAAAACCATCAAAGCAAAGCAGTGAAATGAAAACGGAGTCGACTGTATTTTTGTGAGATTATACAAAAAAAATCGCAAATTGCAAAAAGAACCACGATATTATTTATTTATTTTATTATTAACGTGTATTACTAGAACTTAAATTGCTAAATAGTGCGAATTCTACCATTAAATTTAAAATTTTAAACCATATTCTTGGAATACTGTATGTGTATTATTACTGTTTTGTTTAGTTATTTTTGATAATTTTACCAAACTGCTACGCTTGGCTTTTTAACCAATTGACGTACAAATGGTACGTGAGGTTTATTGTCATTCAACCGAGAGTATTAGATTTTGGCAAAGTAACCAACTTTTATTATTGTTAACATTAACTTATTTTTATAACTTAGTGTGGTATGTAAGTACCTATGATGAGTTATTTAAAATTTTATGTGGAAAATATTTGCAATAATAAATGCAATAATTGTGACTGCTTTTTATCGAACGCTCTGAAAAAATAAATTTGACAAATGTAAATGTTTCGATCAAACAACGATTTTGCTATAGTTTTTTTTTTATGAATGCTGTTTTCTCTTTTACATATGTTCAAACACCGGAATAAAAATAAAAACAAACTAAATGACGTTTCAGATCAGCAATGTAAGAAGGCATGGTCAAATTTGCGGGACGGCTTCAGGAGGAGCTACAAGAAAAGGAAGGAATCGGATGGGCAACCTGTAAAGCCATGGAAATACGATAAAGAGATGGAGTTTCTTGCTCCCTTTATAAAGTTTGTCGAGAAACCTCCCGAGGCCTTCTCATTTATATCTACCGATACCATAGACACGACCACTGCTTTTAATTCCGACGCTGAAGTTCAAGTTGAAGCTGATGACGATATTGAGGAAGAAGTACAGACTCAATTCGTATCCCTCGATAAGCCTGATTTTGACACTCCCAAACAGCCGTTAAAACGACAAAAAATTGAAGACCAAAATAACGAGGAGGAGAAGGAGAAAAAGACTAACGTGAGATCTCGTAAAGATTCTGAGTTTGAGAGTCCCAAACAACCGGTAAAGCGAAAGAAGATCCAAAAACCGAAAGAACCCGAACCGATTGTCATTCCGCAGGCAAAAGCGCCATCACCTGTGACAATGATGATACCGTCATCGACGACGACGACGAGTACATCATCTCATGATGAGATAGACATGTTCTTTTCGTGTATCGCAGCGACAGTTAAACAGTTTTCGCCATTAAACAAAGCTATGGCAAAGTCTAGGGTCTTTGCTGTCATCTCGGAAATGGAAATGATGGAGATTTCAAAAAATGAATTGAAATGATAGTATGAACGCGTTCTTAAGTATTTTTTATTGTGTGTAAGAGTAGTGTTAGTGTAAATATACGATGACGGTTACTGAATAAGTAATAAAATATTAATTTTTATTCTTGATGTTTTATTTTCAATATTTATAATGGAAGAAAATTGATCAAATGTCAACTATAGTCATGTGGAGCAAAGTTCGGCAAACTTTCTTTAACTTTGTCCAAATTAAAGTAAACTTGTCATTTTATCACGTAAAGTTGGTATTAAAATGTACAGTAGAGCGTCGATTATCCGAACGCCCAAAAGGAAATGATAATAAAATAAATCACTGAGTAACTTAGGGAAAAGCCATTTTTGTCGGTTCCTATTTAGAGACAAATGTTGCTTTTGTACTCGTATTTTCCACTATTAAATAAATATATAATAAATAAATCATAATTAAATTAAAAATAAATCCCTTCGTTTTTGAGTTTTTGGCATTCTTATAGTTTATGAACAGCGGAATCGAATGGTGTTGGTTTTATTAAGATTGAACTTCTATCCAATACTCGTATTTTCTACTATGTATTTGATAATCCGAACAATTTGATAATCCGAATCACCTTCGGTCCCAATTAGTTCGGATTATCGACGCTCTACTGTATTTCTGTAATTGCAGGCGCAAGCCCGTCTGACTTATCACTCTGCTTAAAATTGAACAAGGTTCTATGTGTTGGAACATGTTTTTCGTTGTTGTTCAACACAAATCCCACTTTGTTTGACCGCGGTTCTGGTCTCCTGTTTTCTGGATAACGACAAAAACTACTATCGGTTGCAAAAGTATCGCGCCCTGTGTTTGAATGCTCATAACTCTGAAAGGCCTGAACAAAATGAATTTAAATAAAAAAAGAAAAAGTAACAAAATTTGTTCCCAGCATAAGCGCGAGAGAAGTATAAAACCGATTTTTTGCGGTTTTAAAATAACACTAGACTTTCAGATTTTTTTTCTCCCTTTAGCACGACAATTTCAATTTTTGTTTAGACTACGTTTAGAAAGTCTGTAAGTGAGGCTTTTATGGACGCGGATATCTCGAAAACTAACGATAGCAGGACAACGCAGTTTGGACGTAAATAATCCTCATTTACTGTGATACGCATCCATTGAATACAATAAAGTTTGAGGTATTCGTAAATTTGTAGGTTGGAAATAAAGATCAACTACCCTATGCGGCGATGACCTCGCATCGGGAAAGGAGGAGTACACGCGGGCTTTGCTGGGCCGAATTGAGTCCTCCGCCCAGTATTCGATGTGCGTTTTTTAGCAATTTTTTAATGCGGTTGATTCACACAGACAATTAAAAACCATTCTCCATTGAGCAGCCGACATGAAATACATGTGTTTTTTTGTTGGTATTTCTAAATTCACACACGTATTGTTCTGCGGTTCTTAAAATTTGAAAATTTTATTTATAAAAAGATTGTTGTATCATGATGATGTACATAGAAAGAGGTTGCTGTTTTTCTGCTGTGTAAACCACTTTTTGCTTTGCAATGGTCAACTTTTGCTTTTTTTAGCAGTTTGCACAATCACTTACCAACGTGAACAATATTTTAAATGTAAAGCATAATTTAAATAAGAGAGTGTTTGTTCGTCAGCATATCCAAACGGTAAGAATGAAAACCACATGACAAATAAATAAGTTAAGACCATATTTCATAATCATGCTGTTTAATTTTTATAAACATACTTTAATAAACAAAACTAAAATACAAATATACTTTAATATATTTGTATTTTTTTACTATCAAATAGTGCAAGTTTGTCGGTTTCGATAAATAAAAAAATCAGCGCGTTTCTTGTAGGAGTTCGTGTGTCATGAAAATACCTTTTGCATATTATAGCAGCAGAAGCAGTCAGTGTCAAATTACATAAATTGTCATATAACCTAAAAAGACATCGGCGAAAAAAAATCTATGTAGACGACGGCGGCGCTAGAAGAATACGATCGACGGAAAAATTTTGTAACCAACTCGAATATTAAACAGCGCTTAATGATCTCGACAATTAACGCGCTCGCTTCGCTCGGGCGGTAAACGGTCTCGGTCATTAATCGCTCTTTTTAATATACTTGTTGGTTAAATAACCATTTATGATTGCCAAAACATCAGCGTTTGACACTACCTTCTGACATTAGAATGAAACTACTGGGCAAATCTTGGCTAACTAAGATGCAGACACGACCGATCTCAATCAAATACAATTTGCTCATGCAGCTAAATTTTATCAAAAAATGTCGTAGACATTAGTGATTCAGAATTTCCTCTACTTTAATTTATGATTTAACTTTTTTGACGAAATTACAGAAATGGCGCCTCATTTGCAAAATGCTTGAAAAAGGCTTAGAGTAAACATCCAGTTCCAATTGCAAATCTGACATGTATAAGTTAAGTTGCAAAACCGAGTAGATTGGTACCTATGTTTAAATAAAATATTGAAAATAAGGTAATATAGACCAGTGCTGATGCATTTGAAAATATTAAAAAGTGAAATAAAATAAAAGTAGAATGAAACCCATTGGAAAAGGAAGAGAATATAACAAAAATGAAAGGAAAAATAATTTACGGGCGATCCTATGGAAAAAAGTTAAATGGCAAAATTGTAGATAATGAAAAGATCTACAACTTTTGTATTTACACTTTTTTCACATAACCTCAAAATTTATGTGAAAAATTCAAATAACCAAGTTTTTGGATTTTATTTTTATCTTTTACAAAAAGAACTTTTCTTTCACGAAATTTGGTGAAAACTTGCCTTGTTATGTCCCAAATACACTGTAATTTTTTTGATTTAAATTATTTATTTTTTCATTTTATTTTGACTTATTATCGAAAAAGCAGCTTAATTTTCAATCGAAAATTCTCACGTCAAAATATCTCCTTTTTTAATAAAATCGGTGGGCTTTTTGTTCGTTGAAATCTCTACTTTCTGATGGTGAAAAAAAAAGTATACATTACTATGATAAATTTTCTCAAAAAATGCAAAGAAATGAAAAAAAAGGTGAAATCCGATTTTTTTATCGTTGTGTATAATTTTGAGCGATTTATTAAAATTTATACTTTAATTACTGGATAAACGTAAGATTCCATGTTACATTGATAAACAGAAAAATTACAAATCCATAAAACACGAAGATTGCAAAAAATATGCGAAAATAGTTGTTCGAAATATAATTAAAGCTAGGATTTAAAGTGTAGTTCATCTAAAAAAATGTGACTTTTGCTCTTTTTTTTCAGTAAAAAAGTTAATTTATAACATTCTATTTACATTTGTTAGTATCAATTACTTTTTGTCTCTTTGATGGCATGTCTTCATCGTTAGATTCGAGTAGATCTTCGAAGTCTTCAAGACCAATATTATCTCCAATATTAGTTCCAGTCTGCATTGGTTCATCATCCACAATTTCATCTGAATCACTAAGTTCTTCGTAGCTTTTTTCTTCTACATTGGAGCATTTTTCAAAACAATGACAATTTAAGCATAAATTTGTGCATTTGAAACCATGTTTTCGGCAGCCACATTTTAAAATTCTACATCCAGTTGCACAGCTGCAGCAAATCGTTTTAAGCAATAGTTCCGGAATTAATTCCGTTTCTGTAAATTTGGGCATAATGCCACGTTGATGTTGCTTCCAGCCCCAAGCCGTTGCATCAGTTCGTTACCCAGCCAAGTTTGAAGCTGATAATATGCCCTGTAACAATGTTGTTCTTCTGCACCTTCTGTGGGTGGGAGATTTGCCAATATGAAAGATGATTTAATTTTCGCCAATTGATATTTTCGAAATCTGAATTGATTCAGTGTTATATTATTATTTTTACATTTATAAATAGATTTGATTATTTGTATTCCATTTTTTCGATATCTTTTTTCAAAAAAATATTGGCCAAATTTGAAAAATCTTTATCGTGTAATAATGAATTTACGATACCATTCTTTCCTTTTCCGGCAAATCCAGATGCTGTATGGCAACCAGAAAAACAATGCAGAAATGCAACGATGTTTTTGAAGGATTCATATTTGAAACTATCAGAACCTGGCTTGTGAAAATAAATGTCATTATTATTTGAATTTAATTGATTAAAAGGATCAAAAGATCAATATCTTGACCCACAACAACGACAGTTTTATTAGTATCTCTGGCAATTTCTATCGAGGTCTTAATTATGGTAGCATCGCCTACGAAAAAAAAGCTACGAAGAACTTAGTGATTCAGACGAAATTGTGAATGAAGAACCAACTGGACTAATATTGGAGACGAAGACGGTGATGGTCTTGAAGACTTCGAAGATCTACTCGAATCTAACGATGAAGACATGCCATCAACGAGACAAAAAGTAATGGATACTAACAAATGTAAATTGAATTTAATAAATTAACTTTTTTACTGAAAAAAAGAGCAGCGGTCACATTTTTTAGATGAAGTACACTTTAAATCCTAGCTTTAATTATATTTAGAACAACTATTTTCGCATATTTTTTGCAATCTTCGTGTTTTATGGATTTGTAATTTTTCTGTTTATCAATGTAACATGGAATGTTACGTTTATCCAGTAATTAAAGTATAAATTTTAATAAATAGCTCAAAATTATACACAACGATAAAAAAAAATCGGATATCTTTGCATTTTTTGAGAACATTTATCATAGTAATGTATATTTTTTTTTCACCATCAGAAAGTAGAGATTTCAACGAACAAAAAGCCCAACGACTTTATTAAAAAAGGAGATATTTTGACGTGAGAATTTTCGATTGAAAATTAGGTTGCTTTTTCGATAATAAGTCAAAATAAGATGAAAAAATGAATAATTTAAATCAAAAAAATTACAGTGTATTTGGGACATAACAAGGCAAGTTTTCACCAAATTTCGTGAAAGAAAAGTTCTTTTTGTAAAAGATAAAAATAAAAAACCAAAAACTTGGTTATTTGAATTTTTCACATAAATTTTGAAGTTATGTGAAAAAAGTGTAAATACAACAGTTGTAGATCTTTTCATTACCTACAACTTTGCCATTTAACTTTTTTCCATAGGACTTGTAGTTTTGCCGGAAACCGAGATAAACCGTTTCTTACCCTTAAAAACTCACCCTCTCCCACTTCCCGACCTCAGATCGGCCGTAAATTATTTTTCCCTTCATTTTTGTTATATTCTCTTCCTTCTCAAATGGGTTTCATTCTACTTTTATTTTTTTTTTGTTTCAAATATTATCGACCCTGGTCTAATATTTAAGGTAAGTAATAATTTATTAGTTATTAACTTATTACGATCAAGAAAAATAAGATATTTTGGACACATTATACTTATCAAGCGACACATTTCACAGTTATTAATCTTTTGTAAAGGAGGTTATATGACACTTTATGACACCGGTTTTTTTTTGTGTTACTGAATGACCACATCATGTGTTGTTTTTAGAAGAAGAATAAGACATGACGTCTCAAATATCCAATACATTTCTAGTCTATTGCTCCCCAAACCATTGCGTTATCGCTGCTTTTATAGGATTTTAACGGGGTGCATATAATTGAAATTTTAGTTTTTTTATTCTTTTATATAATTCAATTTACTTTCTCTTATTTGTAACTGGTCATTTTATCTGAGAAAATTGTTATTTATGTACCAAGGGCATTACACGGATGTTTATGCCCTGAGGGTATAAACAGCCAGCAATGCCCGAGATGTATACAAAATTTTATGTCCTACAATGGTTTTGTTCCTCCGTTTGAATAATATTAATAAATATTTTGACGTTATCAAGTGACATGCGTATCTACGGAGTTGAATAATAATACAAACAATTCGGAGTTGAGTGACAATACTGATAATTAATTGTCAAACTTATGATATAACCTTAATCGCCAATAGTTGACATTGACGAGTGATAATACAGTCAATTAATTGTCAAACTTATAACCTTAAGCGCCAATAACTGACATGACGATTTAAAATTTACATATTGAATGACAAATATTTGATATAAAGGGCAACCCTTAATGCCCGCGCGGGCGTTAAGAAGCTGTTTTTGCCCCGTTATCTAGATGTAAAATGTCACTTTATGATCATGTTGGACATAAATAAATAAAGGTTATAATATTGACACCGGTATATGTACCAACTCTTATTAACTCAATCTTGACAGTCTCAAAATATATAATGTATAATGACAAATACCAGCAAAATACGACGAAATACTTGGTTGGCATGCTCGATTCAAACCATTCAAACGGGTTATTTCTCCGACCGTACGCTAGAGGCGTTGCACCAGATGTACAGCCGCGCGGTACCGAACATACCCGATTGCTGTCAGTATTAACCGGAAAATAGTCGTGGCCTGTGACATCGCTGTCCATACCGTGTGTTCCTTGTTTATAACCTGGCATTGTTTACTTGTTAATCATATTGTTACTACAATGGACGAAGAAGAAATCCACCCAGCCACTCGCCTATCACCGCGGTTAACACCAGAAGTAATACCGGCGAAGACGCCGGAAAGCCGGAAACCATTCACGGATACCGACAGACTAGAGCTAATAACGGCTGTAAAGGAGTACCCGTTTCTTTACAACACGAAAAATGCATGGTTTGACGAAAACCCGAAAAGGCAGATGGCTTGGCGGGAAATCGGAATGATGATTGACCAACCCGGTAATTATACAAATTTATAACCTCCAAACGTTGGAACGTTCAGTTTTTAACAGTTGGATTATTTTTATGTAATAAACGAAAGAGAACTACCGGTAGAATATAAATGATTGAATCAAATTTATTGGTTAACATCTCCGAACACGATTTTACAACCTATATATTTGATGGAATATTTTTAGGTTAGGTGTTCATGTTATTGTAAACAAGGCAGGTTTTTATATGTATAATAATTGATTCAATAAGTCATAGCCGAAAATCAAACCCTTAGAACCGACTAAAACAACAATGATTTTGAAGAAACTTGTTATAATATTTGTTATACTACATTCCCTCGAATCAAAAACATCCCGGTTCACAGTGATTCATTTGCAACTTTTAGCTGGATAAAATTATTTTTCTTTTAGATGAACTTAAAATAATAATTTGGTAACTAGAAAAATAGTGAAAAAAAATCTAAACCTTAAGGGGTTGAAACGCTAAATGTTCGTTTAATAATTTGAAACGCTAAATGTTCGTTTAATAATTTGAATCTATCTAAATGTGATAGTATTGTACCCACAAAGACATATAAATAGCAGATAAAATTTAAAGTATGTTTGAAGGGGTTGAAAAATAAAGTATCATTAAAATTTCTGAAACTTTGCAAATGTGTTAATATTACATCTGGGAACTCGTTAAAAAAATTTTTTCAAATCATTTGATAAGACGGGTGGTTTTGGAGGGGGTTGATAAATAAAGTATGTTTCTTGGATATTGCAGTGGATCAGAGATAATGTAGTAAAGAAGGTCGTAAATATGTAACTTATAATGAACGTTTTCTACACAAATAAACTAAAACCCATCACAGTACAAATTAATTTATAAACCACAAATGTTTAGGTGTAGGGTAGACTGGGTACGGTTGTGCCAAATTTCATATGACCGCCCATTATTTTGTTACTATGCTAGTTAGCTGGAAAACATAAGTGTTTTATAGTAAAGGGTACATTTGTCTATATATGAATACTAAAAGTTTCGACCTATGTACAATGCTTAGCTCATATGAGAAAATTAGAGAAAAAAGGAAAAATTGTCACAACCGACCACAACCCAGGAGCGGTTGTGACAGTGCTTGGGGTCGGTAGTGACAGGTTTAAAAAAGCACCAAACTAGCCTAAAATCACTTTTATTGCAAGTAATATCTAGCATAGTGCAACATATTCTTCTTCTGGAAAAATTTTACATTTCTGTAACATCAGCAATATAATCTGGTTATACGTTAATCGCTTGAACTAATAAGGTACTGTAGTATCTACAGTTATTGTAAATATTCATATTAGAATCAGTCAAAAAGTTAACTGAATATTTCTAATTACACATTATGGTAACTGTGTCAAAATACAAAACAAATTATAATAATGTTATATCAAAATTAGTGAAACAAAAACTGAAAAAATCTCCTGCAAGAAAAAAATAAGGATTTGTGTAATGACACACAACATCAAAAAACACGAGAAGGTTGATTAAAGTTCAAAAGACAAAAAAAAGATACAGAGATCTAGTTAACTCATCACCGTTATGACTCAGACTCAGACACAAACGTAATGGCGACTACCACCTGCGCACTCAAAGTGGGACCAGGGAGTCTACTCTCGTCATCTTTTTGAAGCGAATGCGAGACTTTTCGAATGGAGTGGGGATATCACCGGTTGCCCTCTGTTTGGTACGTATCTATGAGCAAGTTTGCTTGTTGCTAAGAACAATAACATACGCGCCACGCCCATACGTTCCCATAAGTTTGATTGAAAGGTATAGGCGTGGCGCGTGCGTTATTGTTCTTAGCAACAAGAAAACTTGCTCATAGATACGTACCGGAGGGCAACCGGTGATATCCCCACTCCATTCGAAAAGTCTCGCATTCGCTTCAAAAAGATCACGAGAGTAGACTCCCAGAGCTCACACTTTCCTTGGCATTGGATCCATTTTTCCCCAGTTTTGCTTTCAGAATATGCGTCTAAACAAGCAAGACATAAATAGTCTTCGTCCGATGACGGCGGTGATGTATTCCTTTTCTTTGCTTTCTTTTGGCCCTTTCTATTGTTGCCTCCTTTTGGTTCAGAAAGATCTTTCCTTCAATCGATTTTCTTTTTTTTCATGTTCTTGTCTGACCGCCTCTATTTTATGCGTGTCTGTATAAATGGTTGACTTTTTGTTTCTGGACAACTGCTGTTCTTGCTCCTCAGAGAATACTTTATTATGAGCAACATACCCCGTTCTGATGTTCTCTTTATTGCGATCTACCGCGGCTCCATCGCATTTTCGAATGTATCGTAGCAAAAACATGCCTTTAACTTCGTGCATTTCCGCAGCTCTCCGTAAGGGCACGGACACACACCGAGCGCGGATACAGCCCAGTGGAAAGCGAAGCGTAAAAGGTTTCGACCCATTTTTTTGTATGTTCGAGCGTGTCGGAACCTTTTATGCTTCGCTTTCCGCTGCGCTATACCCTCGATGTGTGTCAGTGCCCTTAGGAAGACCCGCGTTTCACTTCGCTGTAAGCAAATTCATATTTTTTTATGTCACACTGCCCTCATTCTGTGATTCTGTCTTCCTCAAGCGTTTCCTTGGCATCTAAAAACAAACATACAAAAATTACGTATGTCACAACCGTACCCAGAAAATATGTCACAACTGTACCCAACGCACTCCTTCGCATATAAACAATCACTATGACAACACAAAATAATCTACGTTCAAAGTAATCACTGCTATTTAACTACTAATGTTTAACTTATAACGAGAAAGAACACTCAGAGCTCCATCTGTACATATGTAACAAAAACTACTGAAAGAAATCTAATAAAAATACTTACTTTTGACAGTTAAAAGTAATGTAGACCTCTGATAGCGTTAATGTCGTGGGATAACTGACAACACTGTCAAACACGTTCAGACGAGCACGCTGTCTCTCTCTCCCCTAGCACCACTACGTTATTCGTCATAGTTTCTCTAATATGGCGACTGTCACAACCGTACCCTGGCACAAACGTACCCAGTCTACCCTACTATCGAAAACACTGCAAAAATACAACTAAACCGGTTATGGATGCGTTACCATTTCACGTGGTCTTCCTACGTCTATAACTCCTTCATGTGGAATGTATTTCACACTAATTACCTAAAATTGTCACCTCGGGGGGTTTGTTTATAACATGTGATCATTAATTAATCGATTCTTATAGCCGATTCACGGTGCGGTTGTCAAACATGAGTATTTGTGTTAACATTGGAAAATGTAAAATATTTGGGTCAGAAATGATTAATGTTGGTCAAAAAATGAATAATTTAAAAAAAAAGTTCTGCAACCTTTTAGCAGAAGTTTAAACATCCATAGCACTGTAGTGATGGGACATCGATGCAAAATATCGATGTTGACCATCGATGTTACCATCGATACCAACTATCGATGGTATAAAAACATCGGCTATAAAACATCGATGTTTGAAAACATGGATGTTTTCAACGGACAGCGTTTTTGTCTATAATTTTCTATAATAATACATCATAATAACTTCTGTTTATTGAGCTCATTTTAATTTATTTTTGTTTTATTTTCCAATTGTAAACACAAAATGCGAAGAAATAGAAAAAAAAACTAAAACACGCCTAGATTTCTTTTTTTATAGTTCCATATTATTATTCAACATAAAATGGATTCAAACTTTAAAGCGGTATCATACAAACTAATCTCTATAAAATTTTTACATTTAGTGTTTTGTTTTTTTTTACTTACTTTTTTACTTACAAAGGGTAAATCAACGGGCTTAGTATGTACGTAACACTGAATGTTCAACTACATAGATAATTGTTTCAGCTAAATTTTCACCCTTACACAACAGTATGCCTTACACAACTAATTTATCTCTAATTTTGCAGAGTACAGTAAAAATATCACTAGTCTAAGTAAACACAAACAGCAGCAACTCATGTCGGCGTGACCTAAACGGCCGGGTCCTATATCTAATTTTTGCTGTTGTTGCTGCAGGATGTTTGCAAAACATCGACTTATTTTCTAGGATTATCTTAAAAATACCATTATGATTGCATAATTTCATGTTTTTCGTTCAGGTTGTTTTTATTTTTAAACATCAATGTCAGCATCGATGTTCAAAAATAAAAACATCGATGGCAAAAACATCGACCATCGAACCATAACATCGATGTTTCTGAAACATCGATAAACATCGCCCACCACTACATAGCAGTAACTAGAATATCCTAGTATCAACTTATACATTTTAAACAGCTTATTTTCTAGGATTATCTTAAAAATACCATTATGATTGCATAATTTCATGTTCTTCACAAATTAAATTTCCCAATTTTGCAATTATTTATGAGGATATGTTCTCTTAGCTGATTATTATTTTTGTTTAATATTGTGGAAATATTTCCAAAACATTGCCCTAATCAACAATAATATTAACTGATCTGGCATTGAAACCTCTATACTGTGATTTTATATTAGTATTTGTAATTCCGCCATTTCTACTCGATTTTAAATTTTTCTTTAAATCTGTCTAAACATTTAGAACTGCAGCAATATAGTAAAACTGACATACGAATAATGTGCACATGAGAATGAGCTGTACAATTTACTTATTGCAAAGGTATGTGCCGATGAAATAATAAAAATCAGAAAAGCAGTTATAAAGTTGTTGATCATATTTAGGCAAATCAAAATTAACTACTTAGTTAAGGTGCGCAGAGTATTTGGGGTCATTTTAACGAATGTACAGTGTAGTAATTATGTTCAAAACTAGACGAATTAAAGATTGTGTTACCAAATTGTCTCTTTACATTTTACTGCCTCAAAATTTGTTTAAATCCAGTTAAAATTTGCAGTTTGCTAATATTCATAGAAAAAGTGTTGTTTTATATATATATATATTGGTTTTTTTGTAATGATTGTTTATCATAATATAAACGAATATATTGAAAATTGTTAAATTGAGCCACAATGTCTACCTCTACCCTATGGGTGTCATATAAATAAAAATATTCCTTTTCAGCCAAAACCTGTAAGATGTGCTGGCGAAACCTGATGCACAGTTTCAAGGCTTATCGCAAGAGGAAGATGGAAGAGCCCGCATTGAGTCCATGGCAATTCGACACTAATATGGATTTTATAACGCCGTATATTGATATACAAGAACCTCCAAGACCAGAACCCACGATTAGTGGTTTTGTTGATCTTGTGGATGACGACCTCGATGAAGAGAAGACAATCGAGATCGCCGATTCACCAATGAATGAAGAAATGGAAATAGATGCAGAAAAACAGCATATTAGTACTTGCAAAGTAGAAGAAGAGTTGACGACGAATGGCACAGAAGAACAGACCATAACAACGAAACCTGTAGGCAAAGTAAAAACGGTTCTTTCAGGTAGTGGAGGATTTTTCTCGATCTGTGATGCTCCGGATGTAGTCTTTGATGCTCCGGAATTACAGTTTGATGATCAGTCACCAGAGAGAGAAGATGATAACAGAGAAGAAGAACATCGGAGTGTTGATAGTCGGGTAGTAAAAAAGTACGCGAAGAAAGACAAAAAACAGCGGAACATACTTCAATGCAAAATATCAGATTGCATAAGTCTGGCGAAAGAGTCGGTCGCTGACACTACACTATCACCTTTATCACCCACTGGGTCTCTAGACCTCGATGATCCCATTCCTTATGATAGCCCAGACTCATCAGAGAGTGACGAAGATAAAAGAGAAGAGAGGCAAAATATTGATACTCGGAAAGTAGAGAAACAGACGATAAATAGCATTCAACAGAATATGGTATCTCAAATAAAGACTGAGCCAGTAATTAATGATGATAACACATCTACTCCAGTCATAATATTCGATCACGCAGAATTAGATTTCGATGACCTACGTCTAGAGAATGAAGTAGAAACGAGCGAAGATGGAGATCAGCGGAGCAAAGAACATGAGAATAGGACGGCGCCAGTACCTGTAGTAAGAGACGATATAGATTTGTTCTTTTCGATAATGGCATCAACGGTAAAAACGTTCTCACCATACAACAGGACCATGGCCAAGTCGAAAGTTTTTACTATCATTACTGAAATTGAGATGAAGGAGCACATTCAGAAAAATCAGCAAGAAACCTAATGTATAGTTCATTCTTTTTTCAAGACTTTACTGTAATTATACGTGATAAATATTTAATTTAAGTTTATAATCAATATATCTATTTTATAAACATGGAGTTTTATGTTGAAAAATCTATGTTTTGACTGGAGTTGCGGTTTGGATTTGATAAAGTATGGATCCGTTCAAATATATCTGAAATGTAGATCATGATTTACGAAAAAAAAAAAAATAAGTTACGATCATTGTACATGAGTGACGTAATTGTGAATGTGCATAATATCATATATATACCGGATGCAGAGCATAGAGCGGAAAGAGCTATCGATTACAACGCTCGCACGGGAGTACCGTAGAAATAAAATACAACAAAAGATTCTTTGCTTAGCGGCACCAGGCGCTGTTGTTGATAAATGCTTATCGTTTACCTGTTTCGGGTCACCGGCCTGAACCACGAAAAGAAACGCTTCTTAAGTTACCTGTTTGATATACTACCGGTGCAACACCTGCAAATTCTAGTAGAATGCTAATTATCTCTTATTTTTTTGATGGACATATTGCGAAAATATAGTACACAAACAAGCAACCTAACTTTAAAAAATTCTAGTGGTCATTTTTTTGTAACGGGTCAGTTTATGGTGTGACCATACAACCACTGCTTGGAGGAAAGCTAGACTTAAGGTGGGCTTCAAAATGATATAAAATGATATACTTCTTAATTTTGTGATCACTATTTCACCAAAATGATTAGGTATTTACATTCAAATTATACGTTAAACTGAACTTGAAACCTTTGCTGATAATACTAAAAATATTCGGCTCAATTCTATCAAGTGAAGGTGACGAATTCTGTGAATATCGGCGTTTTTTTTTGTTGAACGCGGGAAGACTACGACATAGCCACCAACAATCATAAAATCCGTCACCTACATTCGACACACTGAGCCGGATATTTTTTGTATTATCGGCCAAGGTTTCAAGTACAGTTTAACGTATACATAATTTGAATGGAAATACGTAATCATTTCGGTGAAATACTGATCACAAAATTATAAGTATATTTGGTTGCCTACTGATTTTGAAGCCCATCTTAATGTGGTGGGGAGGGAAGCTGATGGAGTTGTTGTCTGCTGAGTGCTTCGGTGATATTCCATAGCGGGGTGGCGGCTGTAACTTCAAATCCCTTCCGCTCTTAAAAAATGAAAAAGGAAGGAAAAATAAAAGACATTTCTGCATTGTACTCGCAGGTGTAGCGATACGAGAGCTCCACGATGACATATTCTAGCTAAAAATACTTCATACTTCGTTCCGAACGTATTGTTTTTTTTTCTACAAAGCATTTCCTTTATCTAATCAGTGCTAATACTCTTTTGAACAAACATGTGCGAATAGAAGATGTTGACAGTTTTGAAAATTTGTTTTTGTAAGGAGCTTGTATTAATTGATAACAACATTCCTGCACTGTGCCCAATCGAGTCGAGCAATTGTTATAATAGGAACCACTCTAATCCCTATCCGTGAATTTTATCCCAATTCTATATAAACATTACTTTTTCAATTGCAGTTTTCACCCATGCTTATTTTGCTACCTTAAAATATCGAAAATTAAACACTATGCTGAAAACATACTTAATTCCCTTGAATATATATATACCTAAGTCTTTTAAAATAAAAAATGTTTAGGACTACAATTTAATTAGCTAAATACATTGTGTAGTAACTCAATATCTCATAGATATGAACGTGATATATACAGAAATGTTCCTTTTCAGCTGATACCTGTGAAGAGGTCTGGCGCAGTCTGGTGAGTAGTTTCAAGAAATACCGCCATAGGAAGAAGGAAGAGCAGTTATTGAGACCATGGAAATTCGACAATGCCATGAAGTTCTTAACGCCGTATACCAATATACGCGCACGTACGCGTCCACAACCTTTAACGAATGGCACTATAAATATTCAGCCTGGCAACATCGATAAAAAGCAGGCGAAAAATATACCATCAACTCACTTTGTAGAAGGAAATGCAGAGCAAGGGCAGCATATTGATATTCGGCGTACCATAACAAAAATACCTCAAGACAAACCACAGATAGACATCAAACAACCTCAACAGTCTTGCAGTTTGCCATTCAACAATATTAATCTATCGACTACATCTGTAATACTCGATGCTCCAGAACTTCATGTTGACAGTCTGACGAAAGTACAAACGATTCTTAATACAAACACCAAAGAATTGGAGAAATTGTCGGTCGATAACACTGCTATAACAATAACACCCACGAAGCTATCACCCTTCGTTGAGCCGATCATTGATGAGGCTGATTTACCAGAGAAAGAAGAAGAGGATATTGATCAGTTGACGGCAAATCGCGTTGATGAGCCGTTGACTAATAACTTCAATTTCTCAGAGAATCGAGAACAGCATAATATTGATACTCGAGTATTAGAGAAACAGTCTCCACCAACCACTCAGATGGCAGCTATCTATGACTCCTTGATTGATAAAGCCTATATATGTGAGCAGGAAGAAGATATTACAGAAAAAGAATCTAAAATTCCGAATCTGAAAGTAGAGAAACAGGTTGCTATGAATGACATACCACTCCCTATAACAAAGGTAACTCAAAACAAGATAGTGAATCTTTCTGATACAAACAGCATAGAACTAGATACAGGTTTGGGTGGATTGACTGCCCATAAGTCTACAATGACAGAAACGGCTCCAATAGACGAAATAGACATGTTTGTTTCGACCATATCCAAAACAGTAAGAAAGTTTTCACCGTTAAACAAGGCCAAAGCAAAGTCAAAGATCTTTGCTGTACTTTCGGAAATTGAGATGGCGAACAATGGGCAAGACGACAACGGGACCAAATCGGACGTTTCTGAGTTGTTTCGAAACTTGTTATTGTAAAATAGGATAAATAATGTTCCTTTGTTTAATAAAATAAGGAACCTATCTCTTCTGGTGTTTTATTTATTAAAATCGCTTATCTTTGTGGATCTTTGGGTAGGTACAGATGAACAGTATATCTGAATGCAATTCATTATTTTTTATTATATTACAAACCTAAACTAAAAAGATACGTTTTTCTTTAATACCTGCTTTTAAATTACGTTAACTTACTTTAAAGAATTATGTTGACAATTTGTGACGAATTAAACCACCAACTAAAATAATAATAAGGTCAGAAAGCCTTCAAGAATGATTGATTGTGGTTACCAGAGCACTTGTTGATGAAAAAAAAGGCTATATCTTAGGCCTGTTGGTGTAGCTCTGAGGTTTTTTCAATAATAAACTAGATGTAGTTGTTCATTCGTTGTTTATCGAAATAGGCCAAACTTTCGACTTGAATCCAAGTCATCTTCAAATGCATCGAAGTTAAAAACAACCCTCGTAGTAGGTAGGGCGGAGGCGGGCAACAGTGCCGGTCAGCACAAAGAAAACTTATTAAACTACACAATTGAATTAAAATTTTTACAAGACGGCTACAAAATAACGCATAAGGCGAACGCACACATGCCAACCAAAACCTCAAGAATGAGTCAAAATGCAACTTGTATTTCAGTTTGAAAAGTACGAGCAGGACAATTCGTTTTATGAATGTGGAGCGTTAACCATATTGACAAGTCAATGAAAAAAGTTTGGTTGTTCGGCGCTGCCATCGACAAATGTTCTATTACACATGTGAACAGAGAAGTCGGTTTGAAAGAGGTATGTTGAAGAAACGGTTTCTGTGAATATGAAATAATTGTTCACATAACTAAAAACAATTACGTATGTTAACGGGGCGGGCTACTACGGGTAAAATTCTATGATGCGTGGGCAAACGGGTATCAGTCACTATTAGAAAGGTATTCTTTTATATACTTGCCCAACCGTCTTAGATTTGTAACATTGTCGTGTAGTACCAATATATACGTATAGTTCAGTCATTCTAGATTTTTAATATACGTTGTATTAAGAAGATTAAATCAGTCGATGAACTGATACCAATCGATAGTTTATGGTTCCAGGAGTAACATTAAAATGCTTAGAATCATAGTTAACAGGAATTAGAATATATAATTAATTAAAAACCATTGAAAAATTGTGCATTTCAGACTTTAATCCTTCAATCCTCGAATCTCATTCGCTTAATCGCAAAACTAAATCGTTTGAATCGGACGGGTATTTCTAATGTCGACGTAAAATCTCATAAAAAATACTTCCCGAATTCTTTTAATGGTACGATTAATGGACGTGTCACCTTCAATGTGGTATTTTTCTTTGTACGATTCAGTGATTGAGATAAGAGGAATGAAAGCTTAAAGTTTTTATTCAGCTTATTTTTGTATTATTATTAATAATTAATTTAGTTTTATTAATGTAATTCGTATCGTTTGTGACTTACAAAATGCGACAATACCATTACACTGTTGGGCAAATGAACAGAGAATACTCAATACTTTTTTATGACTCATGACTAAATTAGTCTTCGTAGCTTTAACGAATCGTTAAGATGTTTACTCAGATTTACTTGCCTACTGACAGTCTTCTCAAAGTCAAACGCTATAAATAATTGTATATTCATTGAAGTTACAACAATACCAGGAGCGACGCAAATGGTGCCGAAGTTTATGGTAAGTTTGAAATGAAAATACCCTCTTGTTTGTAAATGTTTTTGTTTCTATAGAAATATGTATGCGTTTTTGCCATTTAATTATAAAAAATTCCTAAAAGTTCCACTACTTTAATTTATTACAGTGCACGCCGCTTATTGTAACACAATTATTGTTATCAATCGGTTATTGTTATCACTTGCCAAAAACGGACCTTCCGTGTATTACCACATAGGAAAAACACCGCTTATTGGAATCATCATATCGGAGTATGTTATCACTTTTTCTTACGTCGTTGCTTCCGTTGAGCAACGAATAAGCCAAATTAATAAATGCGCGGCGAAGAACCGAGACGGTAAAATCAAATATGCTGTGTTTGTTTTTGTGATTCGAGCGGTCATTCGTTTTGGCTCGTAAGCATATGCACCGTAACTACCGCGGCGCATCCTACACAAAATGAAATTTGTTAATCTGTAATATTTTTAATCTCCCAAACAGAATGTGAACAACAGGAAGTGACGAAGATACTATAGAAATATTGCCAGCCCCAAAAAATATTGAAATGCGGAATGCTTTAGAAGTTTTGCGTCGTGGTGTCCAGCATAGATAGTCAAATTTTCAGCCGCGTTACGGGTACGAACTCTACATAAACTTCTTCGCAACCACATGAGACAAACAAGTATGAGGATTATTTCTAATTTTGTCTGTGTGCCTACATACCTCAAGTAAAGCATCAATATTAATTTTATTTTATGAATAATATGTATGTAATATTAACTTTCTGAATAAAGATTCTTTTTTCGAGTTTTTGTTTTGGTTCGGCTATTATTGTCAATCGGTTATTGCTATCAAAAACTCTGAGTCCCGATGTGATCACATTAAGCGGCATGCACTGTATTTAACTATTTTGACGAAATTACAGAAATGGCAGCTCATCTGCGAAATCCTTGAAACTTGCTTAGAGGGAACATCCAGTTCCTTTGGACCCTTTTGAACCAAAAGCACTAAGCTTGGTCATAAAACTTCTAAATATGAACTTTCGTCCCGATACCTTTAGTATAGTTTCTCCGGAATAGTCGCCACAAAAATAGGGTTGTCACACACAGACATACCTACACACAAAAGGGCCTTTTTTGCATTTTTTTGCGTTTTTAGCGGCGCGGACGACTTACATCTTAAATTTACTCAAATATTTTGCATTTTTAGAAAATATTTCATGAATAGTCACGGCAAAAGAAATTGTTTGATCGAGTCAAATTTTTCATATCGATGCCAATAAAACATTTTGACGAATTTTTGTTTTCTTCTTTAAGATAAAATTGGATAACTTTAGAATTCATACGTCATGGATATTTATTCAAGTGAAGACGTTATTTATAGTTTAAAATTGATAAAATATTCAGTGCAACTTCTTAGAATATTAAATATTCTATTTTTGTCACGAAAAAAAAAAATAATATCACTTGTACGCCTTTTGGGTTTCTCAAATACAGTTCCAATAACCCAACCCACATTATAGATTTTTTTATCTAAGTGCACTTTTTGCGAAAATTTTCCCACTAAAAAAGCGAAAAAATCGATAATTGTGCGATGAAGAAATGTAAAAAAAGAACCATATTACCTCTGTCACAGCTCATCACAAACTCGTCCAATATATTTGATTTTTTAGTTTATTCTAAAATCCTTAAACTGGAAGAACTTTTTCGCTGTATTTTATTACCTATTAACTAATTTTATATTTTGTGGTCACAGAATCCAGGTAAAGAAATCCGCCACAAATTGTTTTATTTTTACGTTTGTTTTTTTGTGTTCTAAATGCAGCCAGTATTTTTTTAGGGTATAGTAACTAAAAAACTTCAGCAAGTTGAAAAGGTTCATGTTTGTCTCCATATTGAATTATATTATATCTAGTTCTTGCAAAATCTTTTATTCCTATTATAGCAACATGTTGGTGTAAACGAACATTTTATGCTTGATACTTAATTTAATCAGAAAGGGGAATAACCGAAAACTCAAAATATTTTAGTTGAGACGATCTTGTCATATACTTTCTAATGGCAGCTCGTCGTGGGAGACCCTGTATATTTAAACGAGCTTGTTTAAAACCAAAAAACTTTTCGAAGTTGTTTACCGTTTGTGAATTATTTAGGTATTCCGGCATTTTAAAGGCGTTAAACAATTGTTTAATTAAAATACATGTTTTACCCCATAAGAAATATTTTATTTAATACTATAAGGTAGAATATGTACATAAATAGTATACAGAAACGAGATTTACTTAACACGAACCATTTGCAGATTGGTAATATTGTTCATAATCTTGTCAGTCATTGTTATCGAAATGTGTTATGCGTGTGTTAGGAGTTAATGAATCCAATGAACCTTTGAACAGAATCTCGTTTATTAACGCTTCCGCCAAACATGCTTGATGTGAGCTCATCTCCTGCAACTTCGCGGTGACATACATTCCTATTGACTGGAATTTTGCGGGCTTCTTCGAATTTGTTGCTGTATCCATTTCTTTGCTACCACGACTAGCAACATTTGGTATATTCGTGATATTGGCAGAGATCGTCTTTAATCTTTTCGCTTGGTGGACGATGGGTGGTGGTAGAGGACATTCCAAAAATTCCTGTAATTAAGGAATTTAAAATCAACTAAATCCAGTTATGATAATAAAAAATTGATGAAAGAACAAAAATATCATGCCTGTGGGTGGATTTGAGACCCTTCTGGTGTAGCTGCTGAATCGTCATATTCTTGTTTTAATACGGTAATTTCAGTAGGTTCTTCTTTAATCTGTACAAAGCTCGGCGAATCCCAACCTTCATTGGCTTGAACTGCGGGATGTGTTTCTTGGACGATCGTACATTTTGATGAATCGTAATTCCTGCAAGAGTAAAATGTAGTACTTTAGTAAGATGTTTGGTTTTTGTTTTATACATATATACGTGTTTTGACACGAAAGACTATATGATAGTGTGTTGTAAATTGTAATCAAGTTTATTAATCGTTAAGAAAAATTCAGTGATATGCTAATGACATATGCTAATATAATTTCAGGAAAGTCAATTTGGGAGACCTGCTGATGAAAACTTGGGAGTAGCTGCTACTTACACTGTATGTAATTGGTCACCAACATTGGGGAGGAATGTTTTCTTCCTGCTTTTAATTATATTCCCGCATACGTTCGCTCCACTTTTAGCCGTTGTTGCCAAGCAACGCCCCCTTTCGAACCTGTAGCGGAACCGTTATACATCGCCTGCGTTTTCTTGTATGTCTTTCCTATCTGCCATAGCATACGACCAACCATCGTCACATAAAGCATTATTTTGGGAAACGACTTGAAGGCTTTTCAAGGAGTGGTAAGTAACCATTTGTAAAGCTTTCCCAATAATGTTTTTGCAACGTTCGGCCATAATTTTGAAATTATAATGGCTATATAGGCACATATGTATGTCTTGGCAAATTGCGTAGAAACCCGTAGAAATGGTTTATTTATTATCAAAATGGGTGTTCCCAGGCAGCAACGTGCGTTATGTGATATTGTTGGTGTACACTCGGGGCTGTTTCAAGTAAAAGAACGCTATGTCCATCGAGAGTCAAGAATAGAAGCGAGAATAGGCTTTTGAACGCTATCCTCTTCTCTTTAGTATGTAAGTACCTTTAGGAGCTTTGTCATTAGATTAGTTTTTCCAAGGTTGCGCGGACTATGGTACATACATATTGGGTTTTGTCAATAGTCCAAGAACGCGTCAAGAACTAAGGACACGAATGCTTTTAGAAGAAGTGCCGGTTCGTGAAAAAGGTAGCAATCAAGCAAAAATCAGTATGAATTGAATAACAATTACAGCTCTTTAAACGAGTCGACACTGTGCACCCTCATGTTTGCCAAAATGTCATTGAAAACTGAATCTCTCCATTAAACGACAGTAGTGGAATCGGGGCAGCCATGTGAGTGTTTTATAAATAGCAGTTAGATATGCTAGCCGTAACCATGGTTACCGACGCGACGGTATTATAATTATTATTCATTAAGAAACCGAAAACAGCGTTACAGTGTGTTCATTATGAACCAAAGTAAAAATGGATTTAGTTTTTACTTAGAAACTATTTTGCGATAATTAAACAACTGCGAAAAGAATGCGGCTTGGACGGTCTCTCTGTTGGCGGAAGTAACTTTATTGCCAACAACATGTGTGATGTTCGCAATAAAATTACTTCCTAAACTTACTAGACATGTAAAGACGACAACACATATTTTAGACTATCTAAACTTTTTTGGCAAAGTGGACCACGACAGATAATATTCAAGTTGTGGATTTGTTAAATTATTTTATATTTTAATTGATACAGAAGAATTAATACTGGTATGACGAGCTGCGATTGGGGTAACCAACAGCTACCAATGATGGAGTCGAAGCAACCAACGCTGTTATCAACAAGGAACACACATTATAAAAAAGTTCCAGCGAGATTTTTTTAAAATAAATCTTAACACCGTTACATAAATCTTCTAATGATAGAGACCCTGAAAAGAAACTCCGAAATTTTAAAAAACTTCTCTGAAATTGTATGAATATCTATTCAACAATGGCTTATCAGTGGGCAATGACGAACAAAAAAGTTTTGCAAGAACTAGTTAGTGAAAATTGTTAATTGTACTATGAATCCCCGAAATCAACAAAGCAGCTAATCTCCACACAATTGCTCACTACTTACAAAGAAAATGAAGGAATCTGGGAAACGTTTGATGACTTTAAAAATTATAAATACAGTGTATGGTTTATAACTGTTATCTATCAGTACTTAAATGAATCGAAATGCACTTATTCCTATTTTTTAAAACATCTACAGTGCAAATATTGCTTGGGGATAAAAATCAGCCTTAAATTGGTAGAAGCACAAAACGAATAATATAAAATCGTAAAATATAAATTATGTCACTTGACAATAACAGTTGGCCAGACCACACTAAAAAATGAAGTTAGTTAATTTGAAAACAAATTTATTTAAAATAATGTAGGTTTATTATATAGCTGGCCAAGCTGCACTACCACGTATCACCTATACTTTAACCAGGTTGATATAGATGGCCTAACTGCAATAACAATCAAATCCATATGTATGTAGTTGTTGGATCCGGCATGTGCGCAGACGCAGCACCAGAACCAGGACCCCGCTACAAGCTGCGACAGAAGCTCAAGCCAAGCTTGGTAGTACGCCTCGGGCATCGAAACGTTTAACATCTTGTATTCTTGTTTGAAATGTGACCGTATTATTTTTGAATAGTATTATTTTATCTTTGCCTGCGTTTCATTTAACACGATCCCACAAAATTGGGGGCTCAACCGGGATAGTGTTTCAAAGGTGCGACGCGAGGTGTACCGAGTAAGAGTGTTTGGAACAATTGAAGTTGTAAGCGGCGGCGTAGGTCGTGTTGTGTGAACAGTGAGGTGAACTGACGGTGTGGCAACGGGGTTGTTAGCTGGAACATTAGTGCCGATAACGTTATTAGCTGTGTGCGGGTGAATTGTAACGTTATAGCGGTGTGTTTTTTGTGGTTGTTCGAGAGTCTGTGTGACGACGCCATGAACATGAACGAGAACGGGTCGGTACGCGAGAGCGGTTCGGGTAACGGTTTGCGCGAGTATGATTACGATGACGTAGCAGCGGCAGCGGGAGGAACGCCTATTGGTCAAAGCGGGGAACGGCCAATAGAAGCGCGTGAATTTGGAATAAACCAATCGGGTGGCGATGGCAGTAGTGAACTGAAATTATTGATCTGGGAACGTGAACTTTTGGCGCGAGAGAGACAACTTTTAGCGCGAGAACGTGAACTTTTGAATAGTTCTGTGAATAATAACTCCTTTTTGCAACAATCTAATTTGATGGTGCCGAATAACAATAAGCGGGAAATCGCGGATTTAATTCCTGAGTTTAATCCGGCAAAAACATCGACGCTGACGTCAGTGCAGTGGATCAAACGTGTAGAACAAATCGGATCTGCGTACGGCGTGGAAGACGTATCGTTGGCGCTCTATTCGGCGGCTAAATTTCGCGGCGCGGCGCGCGTTTGGTACGATAGTGCTTCAGACTGTGCGGTAGACTGGAGACGGTTCAAAAACTCTTTCTTAACGGCATTTCCGACAACGAACAACGAGGTAGCAGTGCATGCGGAGTTGATGCGACAGAAGAAAAGGCCTGGAGAGACGTGCGAAGAATATTTTTATCATATGATGGCTATTGCTAAGAAGGGAGATATTGGTGAGGATGCTATAATAAAATATATTATCAACGGATTGAACCAGCCTGATTTGATGAGGGTTCTGTCACTGCAGTTCTACGACAGCCCTGCTGATTTGTTGAAGAGAATGAAGAGCTATGAAGATACGATGACACAAGAAAAATTTAGATATGGGAATCGACCAATACAGAAACCTGAGCCTAGTAGTGTCGTAAGTAGCAAAAAATGTTACAACTGTGATGAGATAGGGCATATTGCCACGAAATGTGATAAACCCCGTAAAGTAAGAAAATGTTATTCCTGTCAGCAAGTAGGACACCTGGCTAACAACTGTCCTACAAAGCAAAAATCTAGTGCGATGTTGATTTCACCTAGAAGACAAACCATTTGGGTCCAGATTGGTATATCACAGAAGCTAGCACTGCTGGATACAGGAAGTGGAAAAAATTTAATGAGGTATGGAGACTACAAAGACACCCATCTAGGTCCGCTTATTAAAGAAACCATTTCATTAACCGGATTAGCCTCAATCGAAGTAGACACTTTAGGGTACTTCAATGGAGACCTCGTAATTTATGGCGAACATTACCAGACCGAGGTGCATGTAGTTGCTAATGACGTCATCAACGAGGCAATGATCATCGGAAGAGATCTACTGGCCCAAGCTACAGTGGTCATTGAAGGAGGAAGTGTGATAAAGTTTGAAAAGAAGACAGAATATAAAGAAAACAAGACAGAATTTGAAGAAAAGAAGATAGAAGATGAAAAAGAAAACGAAGAGAATGACATAAAGAAAATTATGGTGATCGAAGACGACGATTTGGACCTTTCTCATCTAACGGATCCAGGAATTACGGCAGAGATACGGGCGTTGCGAGACCTTTACAATCCTGAAAAGAACCATACTAAAAATAGCCCTGTGACGGCCAAGTTGATACTTAAAGATGAAGAACCGATTTATACACGACCAAGGAGATTGGCTGAAAAGGAACGACAAGAAGTCGCTAAGCAGTTAAGAGATTGGCTCAATGATGGTGTCATTCAGCCAAGTTGCTCAGAATTTACCAGTCCAATTGTACCAGTCAAAAAGAAAGATGGATCATTGAGGGTATGCATCGACTATCGAAAGGTAAATGAAAAGGTTGTGAAAGATAGATATCCCCTTCCGATTATCGAAGACCAACTAGATAGACTGAGAGATGCAAAGGTGTTCAGTACGATTGATCTCAAAAACGGATTTTTCCATGTACAGCTAGAACCAGAGAGCCGTAAGTACACATCCTTTGTCACTGCTGATAGCCAGTACGAATTTTTAAAAGTTCCCTTTGGCCTGTGTAACTCACCTTCAATTTTCCAAAGATACATCAACGATGTGTTCCGACAACATATTCAGAAAGGAGAAGTATTGACTTATATGGACGATTTGATCATACCAGCTAAGGATATCTCTGAGGGTTTGAAGCGATTACGAAGTATTCTGAAGACAGCGGAAGAATATGGTCTACGAATACAATGGAGAAAATGCCAGTTTCTTAAGGACAGTACAGAGTACTTAGGACATCAGATCGAACATAACCAGGTACGACCATTAAAGACTAAAACTTTAGCTGTAACGAAGTTTCCAACACCAAAGAATCAGAAGCAAGTTCAAAGCTTTCTAGGACTAGCAGGATATTTTCGCAAGTTTATACGGAATTATTCACTAATTGCTAAACCTTTGAGTGATTTATTGAAAGCAGAGACCTCGTTTGTATTTGGTGATGAACAAAACAAAGCATTCGACAAATTAAAGACAATTTTAGCAGAACGACCTGTCCTTGGAATTTATCACCCTGATGCAGCGACGGAGCTACACACAGATGCTTGCAGATATGGCTACGGTGCGGTGCTTTTGCAGAAAGGTGAAGATGGTAAAATGCATCCGATCTATTATATGAGTAAGAAGACGACGCCAGCAGAGCAGAACTATTGCAGTTATGAGCTAGAGGTTTTAGCCATCGTGACAGCAATCAAGAAATTTAGAGTTTACCTACTAGGAATTTCGTTCAAGATAGTTACGGATTGTGCAGCATTTACTCAAACATTGAAGAAACGGGATTTAGCAACCAGAGTCGCTAGGTGGGCCCTGCTAATGGAGGAATTCGATTACACCATAGAGCATCGGTCAGGGAGTGCGATGAGGCATGCAGACGCGTTATCCAGGAATGCAGTGATGACAATTTCACATAACGAGTTCTTAGAGAAGTTGAAGATTGCCCAACAGTCCGATGAACACCTTAGAACGATAGGTGAGTTATTGAATGAACATAATTTGTCTAATGAAGGTTATTTCCGCAGAAATGGACTACTTTATAAGTCTGTACAAGGCAAGGACTTACTAGCCGTTCCGAGAGGGATGTACCACGACATCGTGAAGAAGTACCACGTGGAGAATGGTCACTTTGCAGTGAGGAAGACCGAAGAGCTTATTCTTCGAGAATATTGGATACCCCAACTGCGTCAAAGGATAGAGACCGTGATCAAAAATTGTATTCCATGCATATTGGTCGAGCGAAAAAAGGGCAAACAGGAATGTCTACTCAACCCGTTGGACAAAGGCGACACACCACTGCATACGTACCATGTAGATCATCTAGGACCATTGGAAGCTACGGGAAAAGGGTACAAGTACATGTTTGTTGTTGTCGATGGATTTTCCAAGTTTGTATGGATCTACCCAACTAAGACGCTCACGACCGCTGAAGTACTACAGAAGCTAGAGCAGCAAAAACAGGTATTTGGAAACCCAAAACGAATTATCGCAGATCGAGGAACAGCGTTCACATCCGAAGAGTTCAAAAGCTACTGCGAAGACGAAGTTATCGAACTAATCCACATTACGACCGGAGTACCTCGAGGCAATGGCCAAGTCGAGAGAGTCAATCGAATGATCATACCAATACTCGCTAAACTGGCAATGGAAGACGAAAGTAATTGGTATAAGCATGTTCCTAAGGTACAGATGTTTTTAAATAGAACATTCCACCGAGCAATTGAATCAACGCCAGGACAATTGATGTTTGGTGTGATACCACGATTCCAAGATGATCCACGATTGAAAGAAATAATAGAGGTAGAATATATCAAAAGTTTCCTGAATAATAGAGAGCAGATAAGAAATGAAGCAAAAGATAGTATAAGGAAGATACAAGAAGAAGGCAGACGTAATTTTAACAGAAAGAGAAAAGAAGCAAAGAAATACAACGTCGGAGATCTGGTAGCCATACGACGTACCCAGTTTATTACCCAGGGAAAAACGAAGACCAAGTTCCTAGGGCCCTATAAAATAAAAAAGGTAAAACCACATGATCGATATGATGTTGAAAAAATAGGAGTTCAAGAAGGACCAAAGAAAACTTCTACGGCGGCTGACTATATGAAGTCATGGTCAACTTACTACAACGACCCTGATGATTCTGACCAAGAGGTAGAAGGACGACCCGAAGAAGGAATAAATAGCTACGAAGAAGACCACGAACCAACCCCAGAAGAAGACGAAACCCCAGACAGCGACCAAAGCCCAGAAGAGGAAGAAGAGCAAGAAAGCCAAGACGACCCACAGCATGAAGGTGAAGAGAAGATCGAGGACGACCTTCCTGTCAGGACTGGCCGAGTTGTTGGATCCGGCATGTGCGCAGACGCAGCACCAGAACCAGGACCCCGCTACAAGCTGCGGCCAGTCCTGACAGGAAGGTCGTCCTCGATCTTCTCTTCACCTTCATGCTGTGGGTCGTCTTGGCTTTCTTGCTCTTCTTCCTCTTCTGGGCTTTGGTCGCTGTCTGGGGTTTCGTCTTCTTCTGGGGTTGGTTCGTGGTCTTCTTCGTAGCTATTTATTCCTTCTTCGGGTCGTCCTTCTACCTCTTGGTCAGAATCATCAGGGTCGTTGTAGTAAGTTGACCATGACTTCATATAGTCAGCCGCCGTAGAAGTTTTCTTTGGTCCTTCTTGAACTCCTATTTTTTCAACATCATATCGATCATGTGGTTTTACCTTTTTTATTTTATAGGGCCCTAGGAACTTGGTCTTCGTTTTTCCCTGGGTAATAAACTGGGTACGTCGTATGGCTACCAGATCTCCGACGTTGTATTTCTTTGCTTCTTTTCTCTTTCTGTTAAAATTACGTCTGCCTTCTTCTTGTATCTTCCTTATACTATCTTTTGCTTCATTTCTTATCTGCTCTCTATTATTCAGGAAACTTTTGATATATTCTACCTCTATTATTTCTTTCAATCGTGGATCATCTTGGAATCGTGGTATCACACCAAACATCAATTGTCCTGGCGTTGATTCAATTGCTCGGTGGAATGTTCTATTTAAAAACATCTGTACCTTAGGAACATGCTTATACCAATTACTTTCGTCTTCCATTGCCAGTTTAGCGAGTATTGGTATGATCATTCGATTGACTCTCTCGACTTGGCCATTGCCTCGAGGTACTCCGGTCGTAATGTGGATTAGTTCGATAACTTCGTCTTCGCAGTAGCTTTTGAACTCTTCGGATGTGAACGCTGTTCCTCGATCTGCGATAATTCGTTTTGGGTTTCCAAATACCTGTTTTTGCTGCTCTAGCTTCTGTAGTACTTCAGCGGTCGTGAGCGTCTTAGTTGGGTAGATCCATACAAACTTGGAAAATCCATCGACAACAACAAACATGTACTTGTACCCTTTTCCCGTAGCTTCCAATGGTCCTAGATGATCTACATGGTACGTATGCAGTGGTGTGTCGCCTTTGTCCAACGGGTTGAGTAGACATTCCTGTTTGCCCTTTTTTCGCTCGACCAATATGCATGGAATACAATTTTTGATCACGGTCTCTATCCTTTGACGCAGTTGGGGTATCCAATATTCTCGAAGAATAAGCTCTTCGGTCTTCCTCACTGCAAAGTGACCATTCTCCACGTGGTACTTCTTCACGATGTCGTGGTACATCCCTCTCGGAACGGCTAGTAAGTCCTTGCCTTGTACAGACTTATAAAGTAGTCCATTTCTGCGGAAATAACCTTCATTAGACAAATTATGTTCATTCAATAACTCACCTATCGTTCTAAGGTGTTCATCGGACTGTTGGGCAATCTTCAACTTCTCTAAGAACTCGTTATGTGAAATTGTCATCACTGCATTCCTGGATAACGCGTCTGCATGCCTCATCGCACTCCCTGACCGATGCTCTATGGTGTAATCGAATTCCTCCATTAGCAGGGCCCACCTAGCGACTCTGGTTGCTAAATCCCGTTTCTTCAATGTTTGAGTAAATGCTGCACAATCCGTAACTATCTTGAACGAAATTCCTAGTAGGTAAACTCTAAATTTCTTGATTGCTGTCACGATGGCTAAAACCTCTAGCTCATAACTGCAATAGTTCTGCTCTGCTGGCGTCGTCTTCTTACTCATATAATAGATCGGATGCATTTTACCATCTTCACCTTTCTGCAAAAGCACCGCACCGTAGCCATATCTGCAAGCATCTGTGTGTAGCTCCGTCGCTGCATCAGGGTGATAAATTCCAAGGACAGGTCGTTCTGCTAAAATTGTCTTTAATTTGTCGAATGCTTTGTTTTGTTCATCACCAAATACAAACGAGGTCTCTGCTTTCAATAAATCACTCAAAGGTTTAGCAATTAGTGAATAATTCCGTATAAACTTGCGAAAATATCCTGCTAGTCCTAGAAAGCTTTGAACTTGCTTCTGATTCTTTGGTGTTGGAAACTTCGTTACAGCTAAAGTTTTAGTCTTTAATGGTCGTACCTGGTTATGTTCGATCTGATGTCCTAAGTACTCTGTACTGTCCTTAAGAAACTGGCATTTTCTCCATTGTATTCGTAGACCATATTCTTCCGCTGTCTTCAGAATACTTCGTAATCGCTTCAAACCCTCAGAGATATCCTTAGCTGGTATGATCAAATCGTCCATATAAGTCAATACTTCTCCTTTCTGAATATGTTGTCGGAACACATCGTTGATGTATCTTTGGAAAATTGAAGGTGAGTTACACAGGCCAAAGGGAACTTTTAAAAATTCGTACTGGCTATCAGCAGTGACAAAGGATGTGTACTTACGGCTCTCTGGTTCTAGCTGTACATGGAAAAATCCGTTTTTGAGATCAATCGTACTGAACACCTTTGCATCTCTCAGTCTATCTAGTTGGTCTTCGATAATCGGAAGGGGATATCTATCTTTCACAACCTTTTCATTTACCTTTCGATAGTCGATGCATACCCTCAATGATCCATCTTTCTTTTTGACTGGTACAATTGGACTGGTAAATTCTGAGCAACTTGGCTGAATGACACCATCATTGAGCCAATCTCTTAACTGCTTAGCGACTTCTTGTCGTTCCTTTTCAGCCAATCTCCTTGGTCGTGTATAAATCGGTTCTTCATCTTTAAGTATCAACTTGGCCGTCACAGGGCTATTTTTAGTATGGTTCTTTTCAGGATTGTAAAGGTCTCGCAACGCCCGTATCTCTGCCGTAATTCCTGGATCCGTTAGATGAGAAAGGTCCAAATCGTCGTCTTCGATCACCATAATTTTCTTTATGTCATTCTCTTCGTTTTCTTTTTCATCTTCTATCTTCTTTTCTTCAAATTCTGTCTTGTTTTCTTTATATTCTGTCTTCTTTTCAAACTTTATCACACTTCCTCCTTCAATGACCACTGTAGCTTGGGCCAGTAGATCTCTTCCGATGATCATTGCCTCGTTGATGACGTCATTAGCAACTACATGCACCTCGGTCTGGTAATGTTCGCCATAAATTACGAGGTCTCCATTGAAGTACCCTAAAGTGTCTACTTCGATTGAGGCTAATCCGGTTAATGAAATGGTTTCTTTAATAAGCGGACCTAGATGGGTGTCTTTGTAGTCTCCATACCTCATTAAATTTTTTCCACTTCCTGTATCCAGCAGTGCTAGCTTCTGTGATATACCAATCTGGACCCAAATGGTTTGTCTTCTAGGTGAAATCAACATCGCACTAGATTTTTGCTTTGTAGGACAGTTGTTAGCCAGGTGTCCTACTTGCTGACAGGAATAACATTTTCTTACTTTACGGGGTTTATCACATTTCGTGGCAATATGCCCTATCTCATCACAGTTGTAACATTTTTTGCTACTTACGACACTACTAGGCTCAGGTTTCTGTATTGGTCGATTCCCATATCTAAATTTTTCTTGTGTCATCGTATCTTCATAGCTCTTCATTCTCTTCAACAAATCAGCAGGGCTGTCGTAGAACTGCAGTGACAGAACCCTCATCAAATCAGGCTGGTTCAATCCGTTGATAATATATTTTATTATAGCATCCTCACCAATATCTCCCTTCTTAGCAATAGCCATCATATGATAAAAATATTCTTCGCACGTCTCTCCAGGCCTTTTCTTCTGTCGCATCAACTCCGCATGCACTGCTACCTCGTTGTTCGTTGTCGGAAATGCCGTTAAGAAAGAGTTTTTGAACCGTCTCCAGTCTACCGCACAGTCTGAAGCACTATCGTACCAAACGCGCGCCGCGCCGCGAAATTTAGCCGCCGAATAGAGCGCCAACGATACGTCTTCCACGCCGTACGCAGATCCGATTTGTTCTACACGTTTGATCCACTGCACTGACGTCAGCGTCGATGTTTTTGCCGGATTAAACTCAGGAATTAAATCCGCGATTTCCCGCTTATTGTTATTCGGCACCATCAAATTAGATTGTTGCAAAAAGGAGTTATTATTCACAGAACTATTCAAAAGTTCACGTTCTCGCGCTAAAAGTTGTCTCTCTCGCGCCAAAAGTTCACGTTCCCAGATCAATAATTTCAGTTCACTACTGCCATCGCCACCCGATTGGTTTATTCCAAATTCACGCGCTTCTATTGGCCGTTCCCCGCTTTGACCAATAGGCGTTCCTCCCGCTGCCGCTGCTACGTCATCGTAATCATACTCGCGCAAACCGTTACCCGAACCGCTCTCGCGTACCGACCCGTTCTCGTTCATGTTCATGGCGTCGTCACACAGACTCTCGAACAACCACAAAAAACACACCGCTATAACGTTACAATTCACCCGCACACAGCTAATAACGTTATCGGCACTAATGTTCCAGCTAACAACCCCGTTGCCACACCGTCAGTTCACCTCACTGTTCACACAACACGACCTACGCCGCCGCTTACAACTTCAATTGTTCCAAACACTCTTACTCGGTACACCTCGCGTCGCACCTTTGAAACACTATCCCGGACGAGCCCCCACATAATCGGTCAAATTCTTCCTTGGAATGTCTTCTACAAGTCCTATAACTTAAATCTTAAATTTTCCCCAACCCCGAACAATTATTCGAAAAATACCAAAAAATTTCTTTTCTCATGTAAATTTGAGATCTTGACAGACCATTAAAAATCATAATTTCGAAAAAAAAATTCGAGCCCACTTATTTTATTTGGAATCGATTTGGGGGGGGGGGGTTAAAATAGCCAATTTTAACCACCCTAATGTACAGGCCACCCAACGTTAAGTTGTACCGACGCCGACGCACCTGTGCTGACCAGAACGCGTCACGTACTCCTTATATTCACTCCGGTGTTGTTGCGGAGTTGTCATATTTTTTAACTCTACTTCCTTCCAGGCTATCTGCTAAGCACTTCTGGCCAAATGGGGTCAGACTCACCAAGTTATTATGAAAGTTCATAATTATACCTACTATATTCTATGACGCAAAAAATGATTCAGAAAGTTGTCTTTTTATAAAAATACTGGTTTGTCAGGCATTTTCCGCCATTTGACCTTGGGCAGTCCAAATTATTAGATGACTCTAAATACGGAGTATAGTGTTAATGTCGGAGTGTTAGAGGTGTCAAAGGAGACCAACTTTTAAATATTGTAAATCGTTTGGATGCAGAAGAGAAATGCTTACGGTAGGTACGTTTAATAGGAACTTCTAGAAAATAAACAACTTAGTTGGAAGATTATTTATTATACAGTCACTGCATATGGTCACATAATAAATACTTACACTACAAGAATAGTCGCATGTATCTAACAACAATTAAAAGACATTAAACACTAAAACCTAAACTATAAACGGGTGCGTCTGAAACTTATTACGGTTGCATAGAATTAGGTGGATAATTAGCTGGTTCCGAATACTTCCCCATATCCGCTTCGAAGATAATGTTAGATATCATATGCTCGAACATACATCTCGTATAATCGCTGTATTTTCGATGTTTTGACGCTACGTACTCGCCGAATATAGCGCTTGCATCTCTCATGGACGTACGGTCCGAAGTGCTTCCCTCCAGAGCGTCGTAGGAATGGTCCAAATTCGGCTCAGTTATCAGAACTTGTTCCGGATACCGGTATTCACTTTTCCGTTTCAGCGAAGTGGATGGCGACTGTGTGGCCGTCTCATTTCGCTCCGTGCTGTTCAGCATCCAGTCAAAACTCGTAATTGCTGGTTTCTCTTCTGTGTTGTCGTCGTCGTCGTGAGACTCGTGAGGCAATATTCCAGAGTCCTAAAAAGATAGATTTTTCTATTCCTGTAAACTTTACATGTCAAGGGTAATGGAAAATACGCGTTATTAGTCCCAACTGGTGCATGGAATTCCTCACAAACTTCTATTTATCTGTCTCCGCAAACCCCCACGTTTTCCACTTTAACAAAAGTCTAATTTATTATCCATTAAAGCCTGTGAATTAGTGAATTCCTCCCAGTTCTGTGCACATACCTTACAGACATCGTATATATAAAATTTCAACTTATTTAATCAACTCCTAAATTATACAAATTCAGTTGCAAATCAAAGCTGGAAGAGAATAAATAAAATGGAAATATATTCAAGGCGGAATTATATTTGCACAGAATTTGGATACAATATGATTTTGAACATGCTTTTTTTATATAGTACTGCTGGAGATGGAATAATACTTAAATCTGTTTACTTTGTATTAGAAGGAGGAATTCACTAAATGACACCCTTTAATATAATAAATTAGAGTTCTGGAGTGGAAAAATTCGATTTTTGCGGTGACAAGTAACATACGCCAATTTTCAACAATCGCTCGAGCCCGAACGTTTTGTCGGTGAAAAAAACACAAACAGTAAAGTTTGTAGGATATTTCATTCACTTTAAAGTTAATTGTTTCCATGTTATAAGCAAAATATCCGCCAAAATGAAAATGTTTACCTTTTTTGGATTTTTTTCAATATTGCGTCAAGTGATTTAGTTAGCAAACCTCAGATTCGGATTCAGCACCCCAAGAAACATAAAATGGAAGAAATCAAAACTACCCCACAACTTTTCTGGTAAAAACACAATTTGACTGGATTACTGGGTGTCTTACGCCATACGAGAGCTGTTTATTTATTTATTTATTTATTTTTAATTTGAAGTTAGACAGATAAAATAGGCTTCATGAATAAAAAAAGTTAATAATTTTGTCCCGATAGAATCTCAAAATCCTACAATGTGCGTGGTTGTTTTAAAACTATTTATGGTTTGAAATGTGATGCGATGTGGGAAATGATATCAATTTTTGGGCGCCAAATATTCTGAATCTATGGAAACCATCAATCTATAAAATACACTTACGCGCAAAAATATCGGCCCAAAAATGTAAAATGTATGTCAACTTTAAAGTTAAGTATCTTTTGAACCAATTGTTAAATATTTATGATTATTTTGTTTAATAGAATTCATCAACAACTGCGGATTTTGAGCATAGTAGGGTGTTGTCAGGTCCCGATCTTTTCTGAACATTTTGATTTTAATGATCCACAATATTTTCTCTTTTTTTAATAAAGAAGAAATAAAAAACAATAAGACAGTACTGACACGACGCAAACGTTAAATAACGTAGGAAATGAACTGCATCAGATTTTATTGCATTACTCAACTAATGGGGAAAGAAATATTGCAAGAACAAACAATATTTTATTGTAAAAGAAGTGGGAATCATAGCGATACATTTTAATTCTGTTACCGCCATTTTTAGCTCTGGAAGAGCAGCAGAAACTCTGACTCGTGCTCTTGGGTTTCAAGTCGGTGCTGTATGTTGGCCAGTCCATAATCCCGATACTTAGTTCTACTCATCATTTCTTTTAATTTCTCACGGCCCAGTTACTACTGCTTGGTACGTTTTTAGCCTGTTCGCGTCATTGCTGTTCTTATTATTAAATATACGTTATTATTATTATATTATTATTATTGTAACTTCTTTATTAAGAGAGAAATTGATGTGAATTATTAAAATCATAATTGATTCTCCCCTATTCATAATGATTCATAACAGATTATTGAAAATCGATTACTCATACTCGATTATTAAGAATCGATTATGAATGGAGAACAACTCGAAACCAAATCATACCATTATGAGAATCACTCGAATACTGATAATCGATTCTTGAAATAATAGGATTATGCCCATCACTAATCAAATGGTTCAGAAAAGATTAGACTACTGCTTGATCCCAGTTGATACTTATGGTTGTATCAGGTACAATCCACACAACGCTGCAAATATAGATAAGAACCACCTTTTCACTCCCTGTATATGCTTGATACTGAAATTTCGACAAATATTACTACCCCCCAGCGCTGTTGTTGAGGAAATTGCCTTTAATTAAACGAAACAATCAAAAATTAAACAATTCGTTTAAAAGATACGATAAGATCAATTTTAAAGTTACATACATTTTAGGTGGGCCGATATTTTTTTTGCACGCGGGTTTATTTCAAAAAGGAATCGTTTAGCATCTATTAATACTCTTCCAAATTTTATTCGTCGAGAAATATAAATTAACAGTCCCCCAGTCTCCTAAGACGTAGATAACCAGGTATATTATAAAAATTGGATGGTATGTTAAGGATAAAGAGTCGCCAAAGCTTATTGTTACAAGAATTTGGTATCTACAGGACAAACAAAGGCCGATTTGTAATTTATCTAGAAAGTTTGAAATAAAGGTTTTCTCTGGCAATTTGCCTATTTTTTGCATGTAAATAATAAAAAACAATGATATTAAATTGACAGCTGTGAAGTACCAGATAAAATAACGACATTACATTCCACAAAATGTCTCAAGCCATATTCTTATTATGGTATGTGCTATAATCATAGATATGTGTCATTGGTTGTACTTTCCTTAGTATAGTAGGTTGAAACATGTCCTTTGCTGGATTTTTTATTTTTTAAACGTTGTTGAATCAAATAGGACTGGATATAGGCTAATGATTCTAGTGCTAAACGTTCTGGCAGTTTTTTAAGTTGTCTTCCAACATTTACTCCAAAACAATCCCATTCATTTTTGACGGGAGATACTTCTCCGACCTCGTTAGCAAATTCTTGGACATACTGCATCGGTGGATCAGTGCTAGTTGGCATAACTTTAAACCGTTTTGGTGCAATGTTGTACGTAATATTAGTTGAAGTCGAAGGCGCTGCGCTTAGCGAACTATCATCAACTGCTAACTCTGTGTTATCAGGATATCCAGGATATATTTCCTCTTCTGTGCCTTCCACAGTTTCCTATATAATGGTAATGCCATCGTAAACAAAAATGATATGCGTGCCTATAATTAATAACTTTACCTCTATTTCTGTAGACTGTTGTTCTCTAGTTTGAATTACATCTCTTAATATCCTATCTGCTATAGCAAACCAAGGTACTCTTGGCTCATATATTTCACCTGGCTGCTTGCTTTTTAAAATTTTAATCCGTTCCAACGTGTAGGCATTTCTAATGGATCGAATTTTTGCTCTTACCGCAATCGAATCAAACCCTTTTATATTCATCACTTCGGACAGTTTCGTAAGAGCTGCTTCCCTAAGGTCTCTGTTCTTATATTCCTTTATAGATACATCCCATAGACAAGGATTTTCTTCGTACGCCTCCAGAAACTTAATAGTCATTGCGGAACACCACTTCTTCATTTTAACAGCAATACACGCGAATTCACCGAAATAGAGACACAGCTGGCGCGGTGAAAAGTTTGAGCTCAACTAATGTGCGCTTCCAGGCGCAATGTTTACTGGCGCCAGTCAACTGGCGGCAGTTCATGCACGCGTGGATGCACTCCAATTCGAATGCGCCATATTATATTATGTGACACGCACTTATCTTCGCGGTGTCTTTCATGATGTGATGAAATACTGATGATCCTAATACTGAGTACTGAATAGTTTATTTAAAAAATTAGTAGTAAGCAGTGTAACTTTTTGTTAGCGGAAACAATATATGAAAAGTTGTTCTTTTTATGAGGGGTGGGGGTAGAATGGTAGTATTCACCAATAATTCGTAAATTGTGAGTTAAATTGTATTTTCAAATTTATAGCTGGTAATATTTTCTATATGAAATGGTAGATTCATCAGCAATTTCGCCGTTTAGAGTTTTCAAGATATTTGACGTTAAAGTTTCTTGACCGCGGATAAATTAAGAAACAAATTTTAATATCAGCATTACTTTATTTTTCGCCTTCGAGTTATGAATCGTCCTGCATACGACTTTTTTTTCTATGCACAATCTTTCTAACAAAATATCTGCCAAAGTAACCAGATGACGAGGACCATGATGCGAGAAGTTCAGGACACACCAAACCTTGGAGAAAACTAATTCATTTTTCTGCCTTCCCAGTAGACAGAAGTTGTTGTCAGCTATTTTGCTAGATGACTTTTGTCAAAGAAATCAAATTTTGATTGAAATTAAAAGTATTGACAGTATTGTTAGTGTGAATACCTTATCCAACTGAACTGTTAGATAGCGCTGTAATCGTCTGCTCACATAATGGCCTGGCCCTCAGTATATAATATAGACTTGTGAAAGTCCTCCCCATTCAGTTGACGTCGTGCGAATTGAAGTCTGGTGAAATTGCCAAAATGGCCGTGTGGTTGGTAAGATTGGAAAAGCAGTACGTATAGCATTCAATACGCACGGAGGACGCAGGTTCTCTACAAAATCTGAATAAGTATTCGACCTAATAAATAATGATCCTTATAGTATACAAATAGTAAATTTTAACTCAAAACATAAATTGTTCGACTCGAATAAACATTCTTCTATCAAACAAATGTATTTTTATCTGCAAATAATATTTCTTTGCCTTTATTGAAACAACAGTTATTCCATTTTCCAGTTATTCCATTTTATATCTCTATGTGACAGTAAGTTGTTTTCATTTGGATGTTTACCAGATTAGAATGTTTTAAGTATGTATTGACACACGTTATCGTTAATTTTGAGATTTAGGATTGATAATGCCTTGAAGGCAAAACATGTCTTCTATGTAAATTAAACTACCTTTGCAAATAAAAAAAAGAAGTTTTATTTCTTCTCCACTACAATTGCCTAATATTTGCAAGCATGGACCACGTATTTAACAGATTTCAGTGTATAATTATTTGAATTAAATGGCTGTATAGCAATTTTGACAAACTATAATTTTGATAACAATAATTTTATAATATAAAAATGTTTGTAGCAGTGGTAGCGATGGGGACTTTTCATATATTGTTTAAAACGTCTAAATAATTTAGGTCAAAATCATACTCGACTCTGGTATACACCCAGATGTCTGTGGCTTTGAAATTAGTTATATGTAGCATATAATTTTATTTGAGTGTCAGTAATAGTTATAATTCTGGTCCGTTGTTGTTTCCTGTTGCTGTCGCCGCTGTTGTCTTGGTTTTTTGTTTTATTGCAATTATTTGTAACTTCGAAGATCATATACTCTTCATTAGTCCCTTGTCCACATACATAAAAATTTATTTTTTGCCACTTTGATTAAGAACTTTTGCACACCAAAATGTCGAGATTTGATAGTAATATTTCCAATCATCCTAACATATTATTATTATATATTTTAAACCAAATAAACGGAGCTCTTTAATAGTATAAACAATTCTTATTCTTGCCTCCTGTCTTGAAAATTGTAAATCGGTACCCGTTATTGCTCCTGCAACAACCATTTATGCAATATTTGTTGTCTTCTGACAACACACATTGCATAAATGGTTGTTGTTTACGCTATTCCATATTAAAATGTCGAAATCTTGAGTACAAAAGTCGTTGCATTGGTTGTTCAACACAACACGATAAACTGTATAAGTGGAACAAAGAAAACCCACAAAACAGCACTTACTAAAAGAAAACTATCAGTTATTTACATAATACAAAACTGGTATTTTCGTAACTCAAATAATTTAATAAAATATATTTACCACGAATTAAATATTTAGGCGCAACAATCAATCAAAATTGCGTGAGAAAACCCTTAGTATGATTACCAACGTTCTATGCAATTACCCAAATTACCAAGAAATCAATTCGACCAGATACAGTCGGTGGTAGTTCAACGTATACTTACATAACCGTTAATATTCTGCGTGTTCCTCATAGCAAACTTCTCTAACAGGAAGTTCATGCTTTCGTACGCAAACCACGAGGACTTCGGTCGCAGGCGTTCCCTCCGAAATGACGAAAGCACAGAATCCATCTTCTTTCTCACTTCTATTGAACTACAATTCATTGCGTCCGCAATTTCAGCCCACCCATCGATCTTCCTCGATTTTACCTTGTAATCGTTGCTCCTCGGATCCCACAGATATTCTCTAGCATGGTATTCTTTAATTAATTTAAGAACCATCGAGTTTGTCCACTCCATAACGATGAATTC
This sequence comes from Melinopterus prodromus, assembly GCA_964023965.1. Classification (NCBI taxonomy): domain Eukaryota; kingdom Metazoa; phylum Arthropoda; class Insecta; order Coleoptera; family Scarabaeidae; genus Melinopterus; species Melinopterus prodromus. Next base: position 64,116,665 of record OZ030391.1, on the reverse strand, counting down.
TCTTGTGAATGTCTGCAAACGCTTTGTACAGCTGTACGCGCATCGAACGCTAACAAACAAGTGAGAACGGCAACGAAAGTGGACGAACCTCGATGGGAGCGGATCGCGAAGCCGTTCGTTTGCTTTCGGTACCGTTTGCCGGTAGTCACGTCCGACAAGTCGCTAGGATAGCCGCACGCGTTCGCGACCGTGACGTTGACGATACGATGAATGCGTGATGCACGCAATACCAATAGAAGGTATTGCGTGCAGGTGAGTGCATTGAGCGAACAACGAATTTTGTCTGTGTGGGCACACATGTCGTACGTGTAAGACCGTAGATTTGAAGGGCACTGTTCAGAATGTATATCGGAGAGATTTAAAAGTCTGTCTGACTAAAGACGCATGGATGTTCGAACCTATACCATATTTTGAAGTATCGGTACTTTACCGTGATGAAATGGGTCTACAAAATTATTTTTCGAAATCAAATACTCAAAGAGTGGGAGCACTTGTTTTGAAAAAATAAAGTTTAGTTGTGCCAAAACTATAATAAAATAAACAGATGTGCAACCATATGACACGTATGTGTGTGTGTATAGCAGACACACACATACTCCCACATGTACGGTATTTCTCTTGTTAATATTTATAAAAAACTTATCATAGCCCGCATAGCCGTAACATTTGTTACGTTTACGGTTATAGTTGACAAATTAAATTTTTATGCGTTTTTTGTTGCCAGTTTTTGACAATTGCTTAGCATCCTCTTCTACTGTAGTCTTCTAGTGGCATTTTGACTTTGGTCATTTATTTTTGTTTGTGCTAATTTTCTCTTAAAAAGAGTCTTTGGACCTTTATCTGGTATTGCACTATGTTATTTAGAATAAAATTGAGAATAGTTATTAGCTGACTTACTGTACACTTTTCGCATATATAGTCTTCTGTGGTATAACTTCCTCTTCCTCAATCTTTACCAAACTGGGTCCGGCCATATTTTCATCCCTAGAAGTTATTAAAGTATTTTGATTTAGGTAGTCGTAACAGTATTAATGCCATAACTTACGCTTGAACTCGCTCGTCTTCGTTCCAATCCAGTATTGGTCTTTTTTGGTCTTGCGAGACTCCACGAGCAGCAGCTTTACGACTGAAAATAATAAAAAATCTAGTGTTCATGCACAATAATAATGCATCAAATCAATACAAATTATGAATTATACGAGGAATACACATATTCTTTGCTTCTGTTTAAACTTTAAGCATATACATACGTATTTACACAAAGTCCTTTGCCTGTTGCCATGGCCTTCCACGCACATAGCGGACAAAGCTTTAAATATGCATTAATTACTTCTCTTGTTATATTGCAATATTTCTTTTTCAATACTACTTCCATTGCTTTTTCTTTTTTATGACCTAATTCATGATGTACTGATTCTATGATGTCAAACATCTCCCCGATTCGGCAATAATATTTTATTTCTGAATGAGGTTCTTTCCTTGCATGAATCAATTTGTCATTTCTACCAGTGGGAACGACGTCGAAGCGTTTCATACGACGATAGTCTTTAGTCGATAATGGCATTCCATGCATTTTTCTATCCCTAGCCCCTTTCGTCTCTTGCACTATCTGATTGTAACGGTCATCGCTCATTAAGCTCGATCTATCACCTCTATCACCCATAAAATCGCGTATTTTGCGTTCAAATACTGCCCTCATCGCGTTAAGCCTGCTTGAAATCAACTAAAGTCAGAACCGTCGATGCTGTAATACCCACAACGCGTTTTGTATAGTCGCATTCGTTCATTGCGCATTGGCCGAGTACAGCGTCGCGTAAACGCAGATATAGCTAGATGTTATTATAGAAATAGTAGGGTTATTCATCAGCCATGAACGGGTATAATTCTTATAATTAAAACACTGTTTACTTCAACTAAAAACGTTTTATTCTCTTTTATTAAATAGGTGTGTCATAGCAGTCTCATAACAGTTTCTTGAACAAGCTCTGCTTCTTTTTATGACCTGCCCGAACCTTCGCTACACTTTAAACATAATAGATGGCGGAGTGGTTCCAAAATCGAACATCCAAACAGACAATTAAACATAATATGTATCTAAATAATTTTAATCTATTACAGCCAGTTTACATATTCAAAGATCCCTGTGCTACCATCTCAACCAATATGATAGTTCTTATTTTTATGACAAAAAATCTGATTGCTTTTTGAGGTTATGGTTTATTGTAAGTGTTTATTTCCAAACCTTTGGCATTCGCGATTTCCGCTGTTATCCTTGAACGATCTCCGATATTCTTCATCTTCTTCTTCTAAACAAATTGCAACCATGGCTAAATCGCAATTGTTAAAATTTTTGAACATTTTACGCACAGAACCTTCCGCGATATTATTTGAATCGAGACTGTCGAGTGTATCGAGCCGAAGCCGGAAATGCGAGAGGATCTCGTACCGGTCCGATTCCGGAGTCGGATCGGAGGGGTATAGGACAAGTGTGTCCCGGTCTTAAGATGGCGTTCGAAATGAGTAGACAACCAAATATACCTCGAAATATTATTCTGAGTTGTTCAGCGAAATGATTAGGTATTTCCATTCAAATTATACGTCGAACAGAACTTGAAACCTTTGCCGATAATACAAAAAATATCCGGCTCAATTCTGTCATGTATAGGTGACGAATTCTGTGAATATGGGCGTTTTTTTGTTGAACGTAAGAAGACTACGACATAGCCATCAACAATCGTAAAATCAGTCACCTAGACCCGACAGAATTGAGCCGGATATTTTTTGTATTATCGGCAAAGGTTTCAAGTTCTGTTCGACGTATAATTTGAATGGAAATACCTAATCATTTCGGTGAAATACCACGAAATACTGAACTCAAAATTTATAAGGTATATTTGGTTGCCTATCATTTCGAATCCCACCTTAATAAAACGAACAAGGATCACGACTGGTATCTAATATCAGATAAAGTCTATCTAAACTGCAAATATGATGATGAACTGTAAACAAGCATAATGACACTGACACTGATTTTAGTAACAAGACGCGTTAATTACAATTTATTTGGTTCAGAAGGACATGTTGGCTTTTATCTCTATTTTATCTCCATTGCATTTATTTTATGCAGTTATTTGAAACTTAAGAATCATCAATAGCTAGAGATAATTAAAATGAGATGTTCATTAGAATCATGCCAATTCAGATATTAAATTAATTGTTTTTAACGAACGCCGATCATGTAAAATCAAAAAATAGTAGATTTTGATTTTACATGATTTAAAAAAAAAATATTAAAATTATTAAAAAAAAAATTCACACTAGTTGCAAAGAAAGGTCCAAGGAAGTCACTGCAATCAGGGGAAGTCTGGTAAATTGCTGCAATACAGGAAATTACGAAAATCCAGGACTCAACATAACCAAAATAGAAGCGCTTTATGGAAAACTGATTGAAGCCAAAAACGGGGAGATACAGGCTAAGGATGAAGTAATCAAAGTGAACAATCAATTAATCAAAGAACTATATGAAAAGATTCAGTATCTAACTGAAAACACGAACAAAAGAGGCCCAACAGATGACATAACCTATGCATCACAACTCGCAAGGAAAAAAATAGACAGCGGTATGAAGGACGATGCCGATAATGAAAGAACTCAAACAATGCAGAACAACAATACACAGAGAACCAAGCAGAACCCCCAAATGCAGGATGTTCGGAGATTTAATTCAAACGCGAACATCCAAAATAAACCAATAACCACCCAACAAGCAAACCGTGCAATTCATGAACACGAGACAAAAACCACTGCCCAGAGAATAATAAATCTAGAAGACGATCAATTTCAAGAAGTTTACAGATCAAGGAGAAAGCCACAACATAAAAGACTTGGTACGGCTGAAGTAACTGACAACAACAGCAATTTCCGCGGAATTGACAAAAAAGTGTGGATATACATGTACAGAGTAAAATCGAGTGCAACAGAACAAAATATTCTCGACTACATGAAAGCCAAAGAAGGTTTCAACAAACATGAAGTTGCTGTAAAAGAAATTCCGGGACTCCCAGGGCAACAGAAAAGATTTGTCATCACAGCACCGTTCGCCCAGAAGGATGAGCTGTACGACATGAACTTTTGGCCTAAGAACATAGGAATACGACGCTTTGACTTCAGATTACACCAGGACTTCTTGAAATCACAAGGCGCAAATTTTTTATAAATCCCGTCACACTACCTGAGAAAACCATCCCCACAATAAAAATACTCTCCGTCAATGTACAAGGGATCACGAATAAGCTTGCAGCCCTAAACGTGTTGGCTCTGAAAGAACAACCAACAGTAATTGCCATAACGGAACACTGGTTAGAAGAGCCTGGTTCGGGTATGTACGATGTAGACAATTATAACACTGCTGCCACTTACTGCCGGACTCGAAGAAAGCACGGAGGCGCAAGAATCTACACAGCCAAAGGAATAGCCTTCACTAAAATCTCTGAGATTAAAGAACTGTCCCAGGAAATTGATGGCGAAATAGTAGCTGTAAACCTACTGAAGGAAAATGTAGTGATTGTCTGTACCTATAGATCACCGCTGGGTTCGTCTGAACTATACCTTCGCATAGTTGAAGACGCATTAACGATCATAGCTGCTAAAGCTCAAGACAACATGAGAATTGTTTTTGCAGGAGACTTTAACATACACTTCAATAAAGAATCACAACTATTAAACGACTTTGAAGGTATCATGAGTTCCTTCGGACTTAACAAAACTATGACCTCAACAACACGAGTCGGCAAAACAACAAACAGCTGTATAGACAACATCTTTTTATCTTTTGATAACTATACAGAAGGACGCACGATGGAGGCTGGTCTTGGTGACCACCTGGCTCTCCTTGTGGTTTTCCCGCGTAACCCTATCCAAAAACAACATAAACAGGAGTATAGACGAACTTACTCACAAAAAAACAGAGATCACTTTAAAAACTTAGTGCAAAATTACAACTGCTCAGACATACTTACCTATGGCGATGCTGACAAAATGATAGACATGTTCATGCGTCAGCTTACCAAACTCCACAATGAAGCCTTTCCAATGCTGAAGAGAACAGCTAGGCAACAAACTTTCAAACCCTCGGAGCACCTGGTTCAAATGAAGGAAACTCTTGATTTTCTCTGCAGAATTCAGGATAAGAATAAAGATACGCAATCATTCAAGAATCTCACACAGTTCAGGAAACTCTATCTGGAATGTGCAGAAAAAGAAAAGAAAAACTTCAACATAAAGATGATAGCAGATTCTGATAATAAATCCAGATCTATCTGGGATGTTGTCAATAGAGAGCTAGGCAGATCCAAGGCAAAAACAGAACAGCACAAACAGCCCTCTGGTGAGAAGTTTAATGAATATTTCGCTCCAGACCTCTCAACCCAACAACCAACCCAATTGACCAGCCTGGACCACATACCTATGAACCCAGTTTCCTTCTTTTTCCTACCGACTGATAAACACGAAGTCCTAACCATCATAAGAAACCTGAAGAACAAAAGTTCAAAAGATATCTACGAACTGACCCCGAAGACAATAAAACTAGTGGCAATCTGGATATGTGACATTCTTGCAGATATCTTCAATGAGTGTTTTAAGGCGGGGATTTTTCCAAGTAAGCTCAAAATTGCCAAGGTGCATCCCATCCACAAAAAGGGTGATCCCCAGGAGTGCGGGAACTATCGTCCCATATCAATTTTACCAATTATATCAAAAATTCTCGAACAATTAATAATGTCAAGAATCACAACTTTCTTTGAATTACACAATCTTTTCACACCACACCAATATGCGTACAGAACAAACCAAAACACTGAAAATGCTATAAAAGTAATGCAAAAAGTGGTATGCGAAGCCCTTGAGAAAAAAAAACAAATGTATGAGCCAGTTCTGTGATCTCAGCAAGGCATTCGACACAATGCCACACCAGAGTTTCATGCAGAAAATGAGCAACTACGGATTCCGAGGAAAGGCAAAGCAATTGATACAATCTTACCTAACTGGGAGACAACAACTCGTTACCAGTAATGGATATGAAAGCAAACCACGGACCATATACCAAGGTGTACCACAGGGGTCTCTTCTAGGAGGTCTTTTTTTCATCATCTACCTAAACGACCTCCCTCAGACTCTCAAATGCCATGTGACCTGTTACGCTGACGACACAACACTCACCACCGTGTCAACTAACGATCACATACTGGCTGACGAAGCCCGCAAAAATATCAGAGATGCAGAAGACTGGTTCCAGACCAACGGACTCAAACTTAACCGAAACAAGACTGCTCAGGTTAAGTATGAAATGGATAGGTGGCAAACTGCTGAGGACCAAACAAAATTTTTGGGTATAACCATCGACTCTCGGCTAACCTGGAAACCACAGATCCAGGACCTCTCCAAAAAACTGAACAAAGCTATATTTGCTATTAGGAAAATAAAAAGTACAGTCGGTGAAGAAGCAGCAAAAATCACCTACCATGCTCTCTTCCATACCCGGATGGCCTACGGTATCGAGGTGTGGGGTCACTCGGTTCATACTCAACAAATACTTGTCCTCCAAAAACGTGCCATCCGCGCTTTATGTAACGAAACAACGAGAACTCATTGTAAACCCCTATTTACAAAACTGAAGATTCTGACAACTCCGGCGGTATACATACTCAGAACCTTGATGACACACCGTTCGGAGAATACTCATCAACAACAACCAACTCCGATCCACAACTATGACACCAGAACCAAAGGACTCCCGCAAATCCATCATACGAGACTCCAAACCACAAAATACCTCGAATCAGGCAATCACCTGTACCACAGATGTCCGCAAGCATGGTATGTGCTAAGAAACGCAGCATTTAGAAGAACGCTAATAGACCACCTAACGAAATATCCACCCTATACGCTCGATGAATTCTTACCAACATGAATATCTTGTTATTATTATTATATATAATCTTATTGTTATATTGCAGTATTGACGTTGACATGTACATGTTCGAAAATAAATTTCTATTCTATTCTATTCTATTCAATGTGGTCAGATTAATCGGCGCGACTCCGCACACGATGGCGAGTCATATTGATGTGGCGCGGAGCGCTGGGTCCGATACGGCTTGTAAATACATAAAAAAATCTGATGTGGCTAGCACATAACTGTATCATACTATAAAGCAGTGTCAAATGGTGTCAAACTGGGTCAATCGCTGATGTTTTGACAATCGCTGTCAATAGAATAAAAATATCTGTTAAGATCGTTGAAAAATGCTAAAAGTAAACGTCCAGTTCCTGTGGTCCCTGAACAAAAGCTTTTCAGCTCTAAGTTTGGTCATAAAACTTCTTAATATGAAGTTTCGTCCCGATACCTTTAGTAGTTTCTCCGGAATCATCGCCACAAAAAAAAAAAACGGGTACACAACACACAGACATACATACACACATACACACCTCACACAGACATTTTTTATACCTTGGTCAATAATGTTCAGAGTACCCAAAAAGACATATTTCCGCTAAAATCTAAAGATTCCTAAAGGGTGTTACAAATTTGGCAAAGCAAATAACACTACCCACAGTAATTATGGGTATAAAATTACGAAAAACAAGTTATGACTATTTTTCATTGCTAATTTCTCGCGGTATTTGCTTAGAACGTTTTTCTAGTTACTAAAGAAAAGTTTAAAATAGCATTTACACTAACTAGGCTATAATATAGTATTTACCTAAATATTATAATGTAAGTGAACACAAATAACTTATATAATTTCTATCTATTTTGGTGGTGTAAAATGTGTAAATATTGGACCCTCAATAGAGCAGCTTTCACTTCTCTAAAAAAACACCGTCTGTTACGACAAATTGCGGTGCAGGTTTTTATAATATTATTTATTTATTTACAGGATACCGATAACGGGAAAATCCCATGTAAATCTGGTCCGAAATACACAATAATAAACTCAAAAAATATTCTCAAAAAAAAGAAAAAAAACGCAGTAGCAGCAAAACAAACAAGAGTTCGTGTGCATAAAAAATAAACAATAAGTATCTAATTAACAAAGTACACTAGTAACTCAATAATTAGCATTGACAATATTTTCAACAATAATATGACCTGGCTATCCATTGTCATAGTAAGTTACAAAAATGGTCATTTGGTGATTTTTTTTTCTTATGCCTTTCCTTTTCTGGAGCCTTTGTTTTGAGTCCTTTATTCATTTCGTAGCAAAGATCGCTCCAGTAATTATGCAGTACTATCTTTTCTCATTATTTTCCGGGCTAATTTTGGAATTTTTAAATAAACTCTTGGTGTTGAACTTCATCATCTTCAGTTGTGTATATAATAATTTTCGTATTGACTATATTTTTATCCTCATCAAGTAAATTTCCACGAAGTTCCCCAAATATCTTTATACATCTATATACATATTCTCTGTATTTTCAATCTCAAAAACATGAATTCTGTTTCTGATATCTCCACATTTTGGTGTTAATTATAAATACTCCGTTTTTGTCTTCTCAGCTCATTCTGTGATAGTTTCATAACTGCAGCTCAGTTGTACTTGCTAGAAAAGAAAAAAAAACGTCTCTTTGCGTAAAAACATTGTGACTAATATATGGTAAAATACTCAAGCAGAAGATTCTTCATTCGATATTTTGAAAGCCACGAAAAATCCAAAGGTAGGTACTTACCTTTTCTCTAATTTTTAGTTTCCTGGCAAATGTTCCAATTGTATGCCAGTGTTATTGGTATCATACTACACCTGTTATGCAAAACATTACTTACATCGCAAACTGGGAGATATTTTTGCGATGCTCTGCACTGCGTTAATATACGCATCCATTGGTGACAAATGTGCGGTCTAAGGTCTATGTTATTGAAGGTTTACGCATGGCAGAACAATATTGGTTAAACGTAAACGAGGTGAGAAATGGAGTTGTTGGATAGACTTGTTCCAGCACGCACCAAATAATGTATAAACGATGGAATGCGATATCCTAATCCGGATATAAAACATACCTGCAGGTGCGTAATGGGACTGGAATTGCTATGTCTGCCTTATCGTCGCCTTGTAATTTCTTCCTTCGCATTGCCCTATTGGAAATAATGATGCACTTTTAACTGGCTCCCCTCCATTAATAATTGAAAATATAATTGTGCTTACTTCAGTGCGGTGTATCTTCGATTTTTTCGTTTGGATGAAAGAAAGAGATGCTTAGTATTTCCTCCTGATTTACTTCTCCCCATTATTCACGAAAAATGTAACCAAATATCACCGATTAAAAGTAACAAGCATCGCCTGCTGCAGCCTGCTGCCTGCTCGATACTGCGCATTCGTCTAAAATTAGATCTAGAGTCTAGACCGATCATTGTGCGCTCTCGTTTAGGGGCGTGTCTACGCCGTGGTTTGTGTCTCGGCTAAAGCTTTTGGGGCCTGTGAAGAGCTGCCCCACGAGACAACCATAATTTTTTGCAATGATTGTAATTTGTAGAATTATAGAAATAAACCTTTCACGCCACGTGACTAAAGAAATATTTGGTTACCAACTTTTCTTATCACAATTCAAGGCTCGATTATGAAAATGCAACTAAAAAAATATTCAAAGTATTGAAGATGGTGATATCCAGGCGGGATGCAAATTTTAAGTAAATCAAAAATTACAGCCACAACCTGGATTTGAACCAGGTTGTGGCTTTAAATTTGCATCCCGCCTGGATATCACCATCTTCAATACTTTGATTATTTCATCATTACGGTAGTAATTCCGTATGATACGGTATTTCCGTATATTCAATTCTAGGTATAAAAAAATATTTATATTTGATGTTTTTCTGTCGGGGTCCGCGACTAAGCCGTGGTTTAGGTATCGATTAAAGCTTATCGAGTCTGCGATGAGCTGCCCACACGTAACAGCCGAAATATGGCCATTGTTTACATATCTGACAATTATCGCATTTTTCGGCTAGCGGAAAAGTTATAATGTTTGGGTTGAAATTGTACCTACATAAAAAATAAATTTTTATAATGTGAGTAGGGCTATTTAAACTATATCTGAAAATAATGAAAGCTGTCGATGTAATCTTATTTTTTAATCCCTTTTTTAATTTTCCCATGTTCTGCACTATCTAAGAAGTTACACTGAACATATCATAAATTTTGAACAATAAGTAACTCTATGATTATAAAACTCGTTTTTACAGAAGTAGAACTCATGGTTTCTTTAATGTCTGATCCCTCATCAATAGCCGAGTTGAACGGCTTTATTTCACTACAATATTGTGCTCGAAGACCGATCAAAAATTTCCAACTTTTAAACTGGATATGTTATTTTTATGTTAAAATTAATTTTTTTAAGGAAAACATTTATTTTTTAAATAGCGCTACTCCTTATTCAACTAAGAAACTCTGCTGGAAATTTTATTTTTATATTGCCAGTAGTTTTACAACACTACTCAGGCCCAATTTACATTGTTAGTAGTACTAGTAATAACTAGCTTGGTTAGTAGCCTATTTAGACAAGGTTATAAGGTTGCCTGTGCTGCCAATGTAAATGGGTCTTAACAGTGTTGTTATGATGACATTCGGATTGTAAACGTACCTGTAGGTACGTAGTGCGACTGGAATTCCTATGTCAGCCTTATCATCGCCTTGTAATTTCTTTTTTCTTGCCCTATTGTAAATAATTATGTATTTCTAACTGTACCTCAGCCTTCCCCTGATAATCATTCAATTGTCCTTACCTCAAAGCCGCTAATCTCCGATTTTTCCGCCTTGTGCTGAGAGGGAGATTCGTCCTGTTACTTCGTGATTTATGCCCCATTAAGCCACACAATATAACAAACAATATGTAGCAATATTGAGGAAGCTATCTTTCAATGTAAGAAGGAACGTTTGGTCCAGCCTGCTCGATAGTGCCCATTCGTCTGAAGTTAGATCGAGTCCGATGGCCGATCCAAGAGACATGAGTATGCGCGCTTCGGATGCGTAAAACGTACGAACACGAAGACGTGGTATGGTTGAATCAGTATTAGTAGTTGATACATTATTGTGCTTTAAGAAGACCCAGTTCTGCCTGTCCTAAAGCGCGTTTTCAAATAACACCGTTATTTAATATTCAGTTTATAAAGATGTTTTGGGAAGACAAAAATGAATTTTACTTCTACATCTTTGGCTTTTTTCAAATATAAAACATCTAGCCCAACTATTTTAACCCAAACATTATAATCACGATAATAAAGCGTAATTGCCAGAAATTTACTTCTTTTCCTATATTACTACTGCCTGGTTTAGACAGCAGACGTCAGGAGCTCTAAACACCGCCTATAACAGGTGTCTACCGATTCACGTTAGTGGGGATAGGCTGTCCACCCCCAGCAAACAAAAACGCCGAAACAAAATATTCCGTGTCGGATATTGCGATGTTTTTAGGGCGTAGCCTTAACATTTACATTAAACTATTGTGAAAAGCTACTCATCGACCAAACTGCGAAACTTTTCACCTCCATTTTCACCGCAAATAAGATTGTAAAATAAATATAAGAGAATCAACAATTGTTTGTTGTGTTTTGAATTTACTTTGTCAATGAATAGTTATAAAAAGATGTAATGTGTTCTAAGAATGTCTTTTGCTTCTTACGCGATTATAACGTACGATTTACGTGTTCTCGACTTATGACGTCTTTAACATTATGATTTAGAAAGATGTTAAATTATTTTAGGGGTAGCATAAAGATTTTATGGCCTTACGTCGGAAAATGTTTGACAAAAAGTCAATTATAAAAAATATTGATAAGTTTTGGAAACATGAATTTTGTGAATGTGGATATTATGCGTTTTGTATAGAATTCTTTGCAATGGAGACGAATCCACTAGAAAGTTTCCTATCATGCAAGGTTTTCTGAAAAAATGATGTAAAAATGTAAAAAAATTGCATATTGGTATTTTGCAAGTTCTTTATAAATCGATCTATTTTTTTTAGGTTAGAAGCACCAAATTAGTTACTATCAAATGACCTCCCATTTTTTCACTCCCTTCGAAACGCAATTTCCAAATATCTTTCATTACTTAAAATTACTGTTATTAACGGACAAAGTGCGTCGTATTGTATAAAACAAAAAAAAATTGGAAAACATATTTCCAATAAAATAATAATAATTTATTCTACCTCATTCTTTTATGTATATTCTGTAATAATATTGTTGTTCTCAGAAACTTTTCACTGGACATTTCCCATCGATAAAACTGGCTTTTAAACTGTCAAACTTTCTTTATATTTATTTCACTTCTAGCTCGTAGAGAAAGATTTTGATCTTCCATCTGCAGACGTGGATGTAGCACGACGTAAACCTTTTGTTCGGATCCGGTTACCTGCCGCCTGCCCTCGCTGCCTGGGTTGAAGGTTACAAGCATCTGTTCATACCAGATTGGAGCTTGGAATTCCCCAAAGCAGGTACAACTTTCGGATTCATACATCACACATTCTAAACAAGATTGTGACAACTGACAATCAGTATCCAAACATGCTTATATTTAGTCATAACACACCTATAACTTGTCGGGTCATGCAAAAAGTATATTAAAGTCAAGTTTATATTTCGTATACGCGAGTTTTGTTATTTGCATTACAACTAAACTATTTCAAGAAATAATCAGTAAAAAATGACATTCCCTAGCTAGGCTTGCCAATCAGCTGATTCACCCGATCCGACCGGTATTTTGGATTACCTGCCAGGTAAAGGCAGGGGACAAGGGTGCCACCTAAGGGGTTCTTCAGCATTTCTATAGTTAAATGTGATGATGGAGTTCTCTAGTAGGCTGTTATAGAAGCTTGAATTTAAACAGTGGACATTTTTGTCTTTGTGCAGTTTGACAATAAGGAAATAGTATTTCACAGAATTGTCACTGACTTCTTTCTTCATAGCTTTGATCTTCAAGGTATATGTGACAATGCATTGCAGTGGTACTTCCTTACTGTCAACAGCTGCCAAGAAAACTGGTGCTACTGCTACATCACTTCAGTCTGCACAGAGTAGAGAAGGGGTTTTGCTGCATAGGTACGAGTGTCTAAGGTAGTAACTAAGGTTCGAAATCATTCATTTGTGCATACTCTAAGAAGTCTATAGCGTCTTTGAAAATAAAAATGGTACTTTCCAGAAAACGCCACCCTCCTTGAAACCATCAAATAAAAGCTTGAACCTCAAAGCTGTGAAGACAAACACCAAACGCAGGACAAAAGACAAGTTTCCAATGTTGTCAGATGGGTTCAAACTTTCATTTAAGCATTTTTTTGTAAAAGCATCACAAAGTGGTAAATGGGCTATGCGGGGACACAAGCAAGAAAGGATATCTAAATAAGAGCAGTATGTATTATTAAGTTTGTTCGAGCTGCAGCAAAATTAGTAGTCAATTAAACGTATACTTTGTCACGCATGGGAAATGTAACGATTGAGGTGGAGGGAGAAAACAAATTAGTTCATTATAAACTAATTTGTTATATGAACTGTTCATAATTCAATTAAAAAATGCTGCTTGTCATTCCGAGTTTAACTGTCAACAATTCACCTTTTATTTATCGTATTCACTTACCTTGTCATATATTTGATTAGATTTTTACACTTCTTTCTTGGAACTGTTTGCCGCAACTTTCCTGATTTATTTAATCGCCACATCTTCACCCTTTTACGTATCTACTCAAACAACGATTCTATGTTGCCAATCTAACTCTCGATGAAATTGATTCACGTCTAGTTAGACTGTAAACTATAGACTATACAAAGAAATAAATTCTAACAGACCAATATTTGCACTGATTAGTAGTAGCGGGCGCTGTGATCGATGAACGTCTCTCAGTTATTTATCGATTTAGCAGCAGCTGGCGCACATCAAACGAAAAGAAAGGATTTTTAAGTTTACCGTAAACAATTCTACAAACATAATTTGATAATCACTCGATATACAACGGGGGACTAAGCTGATATCGAAGTTGCGGCCACTAGAGGGCGTTGGCGTCTTCACCCAACGCGTGCATCGAAGCAATGCAGACGCTGCGTATCGAACAGCCACCTCCACTAACTTTCCGCGCTTGTATCTTGTCGCGTTAGAGTGCGTAACACGGCAGAAAGTTCCGAGGGAAAAAAACGTATCAATTGTTGATAGTTTTTCGTTAAATTTTGTATATGTGTAGAGGACGGTGTAACTTAGATCTGTTATTTGGTACTTTTTGTAATGTCGACCTGTGTCGACCATAAAAGACAGCACAAAACAACAAACATGTCAGCGTTGGACGGAAAATTATCGACTCTTTTCGTTTATTCATAAGTATTGCTTTTAGGATTATGTATACAAATAATTATATTTTTTGTCACCTTAGTTCTGTTCTAGCTACGGTCTGCTGTAAAATTAAATATGCCCAGCGAAGTACCTACGATTTTTTTTATAACAGACCTTTCTAACCTCCAGTATAAAGGAACTGCAAATGGTGAAGACTAAACATGACAGTAATTTGCTTAAAGTAACTTCTTTTTTTATTTTTTCCCTAATCATTTTAGATTTGTAAGTCGGTTGTTTTGTTGAAAAAAGTTTAAAATCTTATTGATTATCACATTTTCCAGTATTTATCCATCATTTCCACACTCGACCCCTAGCAAAACTAAAGAGAGACGAAAGATACCATGCCCCGTTTGACAGAAAAAGATAGCGCATGTAATTATTCATCTCTCTTTTCGCGCTGTCTTTTTCTGTCAAACATGACAAGGTATATTTCGTCTCTCCTTAGTTGTGCTGGGGGGCGACCGTGGAAATGTTGGACAGCATATTTCTTATTTTTACAGGGCATATTATAGTGCAGAAAACAGTATGTGTAGTATATTTTTTGTTGCCCTAAAGATTAATATTTAATTAAAACAAATAATACCCGGTGTAGTTTAATTCCGATAATATGTCAGTAGACTACATATTTATTACGTCGAATGTTCGATTGCCTATCTTCGAAACACTGTACTGTTCGTTTTATTTCGTTGAGTAGTGTGGACTACGGCATAAATTCGCGGTGACATCAAATTCATATAGGTAATATAATCCTTGTGATGGGTATGGTATACGGCCTATACCACTTACCAGTAAAAATTGAATTAATTCTAGATCGACACAAATATTTAAAATTCTTGGCTCAGTTTTCCTGGCATTATCACCGGGCGCCGGCGCCGTGCCGCTACTGCAATGAGTGTAAATCTTTAATGACTTATGTCGAACAAAAAAAAAGCACAATTTCCTAATAATGCGAAGCGTATAACATCTCTGCTTAACTGTTCGTTTCAAGTTGCGCGATTTGGAGTGGGGCATAAATTCGCGTTGACGTCAAATCCATAGGCGTGCCTAATAATCTTGTGATGGGTGCCATCAAACTTTAAATCAACAGACAATATATATGCTTCTCGCATTATGTCAAAACTGTATGAGCAATATACAAAATAGTTATCGAAAATATTAAAAACAACCCTTGCAGATTTATTGTACTAAAAAATATATTGAAATGTCAAAGTCTTATTAAACGTTTGAGGTTAAATAAATAAAAATACATACACATAATAACAACATTAGTTGTTAAAAATGACCACGTGATGTAATCTGGAACGGAAAAACCGTCGTAGTTTTCTTGGTTAATTCCAGCCGTGCAGCTACTGTGGTGAGTGGTAGTTCTCGATGACTTATAGCTAAATAAATCACAACTGCCCAATAAAGGTAAGCATATAACATCTCGGCTTAGTCATACATTCGAATTCGTATGAATAATTGGACGTGCTCTAGTGTGCGGAATCGTTTTATTCTCTTCCTATCATTGTTCTAAAGATGTATGGAACAAATGAATAAGACTGGTAAACTTAGGTACATACTGTTTTTGGCGAGAAGTGATTTACAACTTTCCTGGAAATGACTATAGGTGATTATGGCAGACAAGATACGTGACTACTATTGTTGCCAACTCCAAAAAGTAGAGTAACCGGACATGTTTCGCTTTTGGGTAAAACAAAACCGGGGACACCCAAAATCACACGTTTGGCCCAACTGTACCAACTTCTTTTTAAATTCAAGTAAATTCAAATGTTAATTGATTATGTTTTTATTAAGTTTATAATTGTGGACTGAAAATGTATTGTACTATAAAAACTTTTCAATGCAAAGCAATCCCTAAACACTTTTCTTAATTATAAAACAAACAGTGAAATTGTGAGTCTGATAAATTTATTTTTTAAGAATTAAGAAGCTCCTATAAATGTGGGCGTACCAAATTAACACAACAAATTGCCAATTTCTGCCAACACTGCTACCGATGCGTAACAACGGCTGCTGTCAAACAGACTGAAAGATAACTCGGATATGAAGCAATAGCATTTGTATGTGGGAATACACTTTTTAAAACAATTTATAAATCGTCTAGAGTAATTTCTATTTATTAAGAAAGGTTTCGAGGTAGATGGAGCAGAGGATTTATTAAGAAAGGTTTCGAGGTAGATGGAGCAGAGGTAATCACAGCCTGTAACTTGCTGTTAATATTGGTAAGAGGTCAATCCAGTGGCTTTTAGACTCCAATATGCTGATCTTTCCTACGTGAAACTTGGCTACGTAGTAGAATTTGGATGGTGCGTTGCTTCACTGCAGCATATCTACCACAGTGGCAATTTTGATGGCCAGGTTGCTAAATGCTCTGATGAGTTGTTTCAGATTGTTTTGAAGATGGGGATTGGTTGATGGATTTGTTGTTAGTGGAAGATTGCTGACAATTTGTGAATATGTAGGAACGGGATTTTCTTTGTGGGCATGGTTTGGTGGTTGCGTGGCTTCGGTGCGTTACAGCATCCCTTGTAGCTAGCCCGGTGACTTCCGCCGCAGATCGCGCACTTCGCAGGCTCGTCTAGGGCCTTGATGTGTTGGTTGTTACCGCAGTGAAGACACTTATGCGTCGCGTTGCAGTGTGTGGAGGCGTGGCCATACAGGAGGCACCGGTGACATTGTCCAGGAGTTTGACGTCGCTTCAGTTCTTCCATGCTAACCTTTACGCCGTCCAAGTCGGTGATGTCATAGATGTGTCGTTGATCGCAGGTTACTGACACCAAAACCAGTGGCATTTTAGCCCTCGTTTTGGGGTGTCTCATTCTGAGCTTGCTGGGCTTGATGCCCTGCGAGGTTAGTTCTTCTTCCACATCTTTGAGCTGGAGGTCCAGGTAAGCGCCACGGAGCTCTCTCTCCCCAGCGGGGGTGTAAGTGTGGTGTTGGATGTTGTTGCTGTTGAGGTGGTGCAACATATGTTTGTAGTCCTCCATGGACGAAGTGGTCACTATGATCCCATGGAGGGTATCGGAGGCGGAGATGATTTTGACGTTTTTTTTCCGTCAGAGCGCCGCGGACAATTGGCCATCTAGACTTCTCCCTGACCACAATCGGTGAGACGTTGACGGAAGCCTTCTCGGTGGTTGGTAGTAAGGGAGTGGCGGGTTTATTTGTTTGGGTGTTTTGGATTGGTGCCCCGCATGACTTGGGGGAGTAGTCGGTGGTAGTTGCTGTTTTGGACGTGTTTTGCGTGGTTGGGACTTTTGGTATTGTGGGGGTATTTTCGATGTAATTTTTCGTGGTTGGTGGTTTGGTATTCATTTTGGTTGGAAAGTTGGAAAAGTCTGAAAAATGTCTCGGATATTAAGCAATAGCATTTGTATGTGGGAATTCACTTTTTATAACAAGTTTTAAATCGTCTAGAGTAATTACTAATTATTAAGAAAGGTTTCGAGGTAGTTGGAGCAGAGGCAATCCCAGTAGTACCATTTTTTCTGCAATTATAATAGATTTCCGGCGAATTGTTTTTGTTTTGATTAACTTTTCTTCCGCATAAAAAGACATTCAAATAAATTGAGAGACAGGAATTTGTGTTTTCTTTACTCGTATATTTTCGTCTCTATGATGTTCAATCAATAATAATACATGTTACTAGGATACTAGAATGAGCTATCATCACTAGATTTCTACATACCCCCGCCCTTGAAATACCATTAGGTATTTAAAAAATACAACAGTGAAAATAAAAATAATTACGTAAATATAGCTTTTTTTAAGGTTAAACTTCATTTAAATTACTGTCTTCTATTGGCAATATGCATAGCTTTGAAAAGGCTCGTTTAATGATACCGTTAACAGTTTTTATAGTTGCTACACGGTTTATGCCGTCCTTGCCGGGATGTACGCGCACTACTCTACCAAGCGACCACTTTAAAGGAGGTAAATTATCGTCGCGCACTATAACCATCACTCCTTCATCTAGGGTTCCTGTGGTATGAGACCATTTTGCACGTTGTTGTAACTGACTTAAGTATTCCTTATGCCAACGAATCCAAAAATGTTGCCTCATTTTCTGGATCTTTTCATAGGCGTTTAGTCTATTGTCAGCAACAGTTGTTAGATCTGCTTCAGGAAATTGAGTCAATGGGCGACTAATTAGAAAATGTGCAGGCGTAAGGCAAGACAGGTCGTTGGGATCAGGTGAGATGGGAGTGATAGGACGTGAATTAAGTATAGCTTCAATTTGTATCATGAGAGTACATAATTCCTCATAAGTTAAATTTGAATTTCTAGCTACTCTGAGGAAATGAAATTTTACAGACTTAACCCCAGCCTCCCACAATCCACCAAAATGTGGTGCGTACGGTGGAATGAAACACCACTCTATTGAAAGATTGGAACAATTTTCAATTATTATTTCATGGTTATTAATTAGAAATTCACCTAAAGCATTCAATTCATTTTTTGCACCAACAAAGTTTTTACCATTATCCGAATAGATTTTACTTGGCATACCACGGCGAGAAATAAAACGTTTTAAAGCTAGCAAAAACGAAGCAGTTGTAAGATCAGTTACTAATTCCAAATGAAGGGCTTTAGTAACAAAACAAACGTAAACAGCTAAATAGCATTTTATAAGTTTACAGCCACGCCCTTTACGGTCTTTTATCATTAAAGGACCAGCATAATCTACTCCGGTTATGTTAAAGGGTTGTGTACATGTGACTCTTTCCTTTGGCAGATTGCACATTACTGGATTGAACCCTTTTGGTTTCGCTCTAAAACATATAACACATTCATGTATGACTCGTTTAGCTAAGTTCTTGGCATTTGTGATCCAGTAATGCTGCCTGGTAGAAGCTAGAAGCATTTGTACTCCAGAGTGGGCTAAGCGCTTATGTTCATTAGCTAAAATTAATTTTGATAGATAATGGCTTCCTGATAATATAATAGGATGTTTAGAATCATAAGAAAGCTCAGTATTTTGGAGGCGACCTCCGACCCTTAATACATTATACTCGTCAAGAAATGGGGTTAAACTTATGAGCTTGCTTTTAGTACTTATTTCCTTTTCTTTCTTTAGCGTTAATATTTCATCCTGAAAACTCGCTTGTTGGGCGATTCTTGCTAAAACTAATAAAGCATTATGCATTTCATTTGAAGTAATTGAATCAAATTTGCGGTTAGTTTTCTGTAGGCAATTATGTTTAAAACGAAGGCAAATAGCAATCACTCTTTGTAGTTTGAGCAAATTAGAAAATCTATTAAAAAGAAATGATTCATGTGTTTTAATAGTTAAGCACGTGTGTTTTTGTTCTGGTATGTTTTTGCATTCGACCACTAGTAATTCCGGCCATTCATTTTCTGTTTCCATCAGCCAACATGGTCCATGCCACCAAATTGAACTAGTCAATAGTTCGTGTGGATTAGTTCCTTGACTAATAGGATCTGCAGGGTTATCGTGCGTGCGCACATGTCGCCATTCGTGTTGTTGTGTTAGATCCTGTATTTCGGCCACCCTATTTGATATAAACGGTTTCAGATTGTTTGGATTCAATTTCAGCCAAGCTAAAACTATAGTGGAATCTGTCCAACATATAATCTTGGATACGTCTACTTTTAAAGCGCTTGAAACCTTTTGCATTAGTCTGGATAAAATAAGCGCTCCGTTTAATTCCAATCGAGGTATGGTGAGCGTTTTTAAAGGAGCAACTTTGCCTTTGGCGCACAATAGATACACATGTACTCGTTCCTTGCTATCTATGGATCTTACATATATACATGCGCCGTATGCATTTTCCGAGGCATCACAAAACCCATGTAACTGTACGGTTTGTACATCTGAACTGATCACTTTCCTGGGTATTTGAAGCTCGTTCAATTGTTCAAGATCTTGTTGAAATTTTATAAACTTGGTATGTAGCTCAAGTGGAACAGCTTCGTCCCATGATAACTTTTCTTTCCAAAGTTGTTGTAGAATTATTTTAGCTACAGTAATGCATGGTGTTAGAAGTCCCAAAGGATCGAATATTTTAGCAATTGTTGATAGAATTGTCCTCTTTGTAACGTTGTCTGTCTTCGGTTTAATAATTTTATAAATCAGATGATCATTCCTGCATTGCCATGTTAGACCTAAAGTTTTTGTTTCTTCATGAGCTCCAAATTCATATTTTAACGTTGAATCATCGGTCACACTGTTAAAAAGGGTTAGGTCGTTTGAAATCCATTTTCTTAAAATAAATCCTCGTTTCTTCAAATGTTCAGAAACTGCAGCAATAATATATTTGGCTTCTTTTCTGGAATTTGAACCACTCAGAAGGTCATCGACGTAAAAATCGTTTTCGATTATATTTGCAACTTTTGGTTCAATATCTTTCAGATCCAAACCTACTTGATGCAGAGATCGTATGGCGAGAAATGATGCTGCTGCAGTGCCATATGTTACAGTCTTCAATTCGTAAGTGTCGATAGGTAATAACTCATCAGACCGCCATAAGATGCGTTGAAGTGGCCAATGTTCCTCTTTTATCAATACTTGCCGATACATTTTTTCAATGTCTGCTGATAAGACGTATTGGTGCTTTCTAAATCTCACTAGTATTGAAAATAAATCATTTTGTATTACAGGACCAACCATTTGAATATCATTTAACGACTTTCCACTTGATGTCTTTGCAGAAGCATCGAAAACAACACGTAACTTCGTTGTTAGTCTGTCTTCTCGAAGTACACCATGATGCGGTAAATAATATTTAAAGTTTGAATGATCTGAGTCTACCTTAACCATATGTCCTAGATCTTCGTATTCTTTTAAGAATTCTATATATCTTCGTTTTAATGCTGGATTGTGTTTAAATTTTCTTTCCAAAAGAAGCAATCTTAATTCAGCTTGACTCCGCGAGTCTCCTAATACCTCCGGTTCCTCCTTCAATGGCAAAGATACCACAAATCTTCCATCGTCCGCAATTTTGAAGTTCTCAACAAAATGCTTCTCGATATTCAATTGTTCTGTTGATTTGGCAGATGTAGTTGGAGTTTCTTCTATCTCCCAAAACTTTTCAAGCTGCCTTTGTATTTCTAAATTATCAGACAAGTTGCAGTATGATTTTTGTTTTTCTTGGAAGCTGTACATCTGTCCAGATACTATCCATCCTAGCCTTGTTTTTTGGAGAGTTGGTAGATTTTTTCCCAAACTTATCTGTCCAACACTTAATAATTGCCAGAAGTGGTCTGCGCCAATGAGTAGGTCGATAAATGATGGAGTATTAAAATCAGGATCTGCCAAACGTATGTGTGGAGGAATGTTTAGATATTGTTGGTTAAATCCAAATGTTGGTAAATTTCCAGTGATTATTGGTAAAATGAAGAAGGTAATTTCAAGTTCAAAATTATTATAATGGGTTTGAATCATAGCGTTACATTTTTCATTTATTACTGAAACACTTTCATTTATTCCTCCTACTGCATGATTAATTTTAATTGTTTCTAATGATAAACGTTGACATAACTTCTTTGTTATAAAACTAGATTGGGACCCAGGGTCCAATAGAGCTTTGACCATATGAGGTTTCTGATTGACATCTAAAATTTGTACAAGAGCAGTGGCTAAGAGGACTTGTGTTTTTAGATTAGCATGACTACAATTGGTTATTGGATTTTCTTTAGCATCATTTGCTTCGGGTTTATTTTCATTGGTCTGTGCAGTAATGGAATTGTGCTGCTGTGGTTTGTATTGAATATGTAATAAAGTGTGGTGTTTTCGATTGCATTTTCTACAACCTCCAGAATGACATTGCATCAAAAAATGACCAGACTTTAAACAATTTAAGCACAATTTTAACTGCTTGACCTTTGCAGTTCTATCGCTAACACTTAACTTTAAAAATACCTTACAATAACCTAATGTATGTTCTTCTTTGCATATTGGACAATCTCGATTTTCTGTCAATAGTGCACGTGTAGTTTGTGGTTTCCAAACTTTCTTAGCATGTGAATCGAACATATTCGATTTACATTCTAGTAAATCTGCGCGCTGTCTCAAAAATAGTTTTAAATCATTGAATTTTGGAAATTTGATTTTAAATTTGTACTCTTGCCATCGATCTGAAGTTTTTAAATCTAGTTTTGAGACAATTAAATAAATTAATAACGTATCCCAATTGTTGACTGGCTCTTCTAAGGCTTCTAATGCTCTAACACGTTTACATACATCATCTAATAATTTCCTTAATTGTTGTGCCGATTCCTTTTGAATACGTTCCAATTCAAAAAGAGCCTTTACATGATTGTGAATAATAAGCGTTGAGTTATCATAACGTTCACATAATACCTCCCATGCAATGTGATAGCTGTTGGCGGAAAATTCTATTGACTTTATAACCTCTAAAGCGTCACCTGTCAATGATGATCTTAAATAATGAAATTTTTGAATGTTAGTTACCATAATATTATCATGAATCAAAGCCGAAAATGTGTCTTTAAATTCAACCCATCCGTCATAAGCACCGTTAAACTTTGGCAAGCTAATGGTTGGTAGAGTGATGCCTGTGATCGCATTAGGATTTGGTTGCAATTTAAAATCATCATTACTGCGAGAAGTATCCTGATCTATTTGTTTATAATTATCAACTAACATAGTTTTTGCTAACGCCATAACATCGTTATGCTCGCTTTCAAAACTTTCATGCTCCGCAAATAATGCATTTAAATTTTCGTCTTCAACTAATTCTAATGTTTTCGAGAAAATCTCATCAAAATCAGTTAAAAGACTTTCGCTTCTATCAAATTTTTGTTTTAGGTTTAGCTGTTCCTTTTCAGATAAAGTATTAATATCTCCCTGACACAAAATATTTTGCAAACCTGTCAAATATGTTTTGAACGTTGTTAATCTCGCCTTTAGCGATCCCTTTTTTCTGTTTAATAATTTCATTTCCTCTGACATTTTACTTTAAGATCTCTTAAGTGAGAAAAGCGTTATAAAAAATACAAACTGAAACTTGTAACCTTTGACACTTCGTTCTGACAATGACTTTAACGTGACGTTGTCTTGGAACTTGATTCTTGGTGCTTGTTGAAAGTCGCTCGTGGTTCAATCTGAAGCGCTGTTGTCCAGACTGCAACCGCTCCTTTCCTCGTAATTCTTGTGAAGTGTGTTTGGGTTGGAGTAGAACTTGAAGCTTGTAGTAGATTTCTAGCTGTAGAAACTGCTTTTACTATATCTAAAGCGCTGTTGTTTAGATATCAGTAGCGTAGCTGCCCTTTCTGTAGTCGACCTTGAAGTTGAACCAGCTTGGAGTCGCCTGTGGCAGAATCTGGAGCACTCTTGTCCAAATTGCAATGGTCACCCTCCTTGTGGTTGCACGCCTTCAAAATTATTCTTCAATCCGGCTCGACGGACCATTATGTTTTGATTAACTTTTCTTCCGCATAAAAAGACATTCAAATAAATTGAGAGACAGGAATTTGTGTTTTCTTTACTCGTATATTTTCGTCTCTATGATGTTCAATCAATAATAATACATGTTACTAGGATACTAGAATGAGCTATCATCACTAGATTTCTACAGTTTTCTTTTATTTATGTAAATCTCAGCTAGATATCTGAAAACCGGACATTGACGTCTGGTTCATACCTTGAACCGGACATCGGACAATGCATTCAAAAACCCGATTGTCCGGTTCAAAACCGGTCGGTTGGCAAACCACTACACCGTTATATAAACATTCCAAACTATGTATAAATAAATATTCTGGGAATAACTATATATATTTTTTTTTGTATTTCTTTAAAACAACGTACAGTTTTTGGTTTGCTTTATGATTATTGTAACGAAATACAGTGGCGGCTCGTGATTCTTCGGACGGGAGGGCACTGGAGGGTCTGTAATGCGAAGAGACCGCAATTTGCTTCAAGTTTATCAGTTTTTAAAATGTTTAATATTGAAAATTAAGTACAGAAAAAACTCACCATTTTATTTCATTAACTTGTTTGAAAATAAAATCCATTTGCCGTTCCTTGGAATGAGCAAAATGGTTAATAACCAATTCATTGAAGTTTGGTGTCGACGTCAGTAACTGATTTTCAATGGAACACATCGCTAAGGCACTTAGTCTGCTATCCTGCGTGGTATTTCTGGAAAAGTTTTTTATCCTCTTCAAAGTAGAAAAACATCGTTCACTCTCAGCGGTTGTCATTGGCATGGTACAAATAATTTTCAATAGTTTCACAGATTCCACAAATGTAGTTGTTAAATTATTTTCGTAGAAACATTCCAGCAATGTTAAAGCAGATGAAGCAGTTCCAAAATCTGGTCTATTATATAACACTACCAATTCATGTTTAAAAGCAGTTGAATCTAAATTGAATGTCTTCACGGCCATCTGGAATTCAGTTTCGGGAAAAGTATGTTCATATGTAGAAAATAACTGTGGTTGAAAAAGACGAGCTATAGATAGGTGATCACTAGACATAAAACGGTCATCAATATTGTTTATAATAATGTCGCACACTTCTTTAGCAACCATTTTGAGTTTGTCTTCATAATGGGGTCGTTTGTTCCGTCGTCGGGATTCTGCTTCATCATCGTTATCACTATTTGCGTTGTAATAATCGTGATCCGTTGAGTTCCTCACATGCTGAATTGACGATTTAAATGATGACACTAAACACTGCATTTTTATGCTGTCAGCTTGATGATGTTGTAGCTGGTTGTAAAGAATTTCGCAATGCGGCATAATTTTATTAAAAAAATGTAACCAGTAATTGAAATCATAATCGTTTAAAATATTTTTCAAGCCTACAGCTTTCCTTATTGTCGACTGGTTAGTAATAATAATAATAATAATAATAATAATATTGACTTTATTTCCACCAAAAAGCACATTACAAAGTCATATCAATATACAAAGAAAAAGAAAAATGCTTCCGGAGAAAACAGGCGGAGTTCAGGTTGCCACACGAAAGTGACACCTGCTCTTCCACTCATACCTTAACACAAACAAACAAAAAAATAATAAATGTTTGATGATTTCTAAACTAATTAATATATACATGTAATAAATAAGTAAAGAATAAGTAAAGAATGCCTGGTCAAATTGAGCGCTACGCACCGCGCCGTACCGATTTGAGGTGACTTCTCAATCTTCGCCTGAACACATGCACCGATGCACTACTCCTTATAGTTAATGGTAAACCGTTCATTATGCTTGTAATTTGATAGGAATAGCCATGCTTGAACAATTGACTTCTGTGCATTGGTGGAGTCAGTGTGCCCTTGAACCGAATGTTCACAGTGTGAACATCAGTTCTGAATTTAATTTTTTCAAACAAGTAAGGAGGCCTCTCAGTACTAATTATATTATAGAATAAGGTCGCAGTGTGAAGAATTCTTCTTTCTTTCATATTTAACCAGTTAACTACTGACAACTTATGCGATACGTGCTGTCTGCGTCGTACACCAAAAATCAGACGCAAACACGAATTCTGAACCCTTTGAAGTTTACAGGCACTTCTGTAAGACAGGCAAGGACTATACAAGACATCGCAGAAATTCATATGTGACAGGACAAGTGTTTCACAGAGCAAAATCTTTGTTTTTCTATTAAGAAATTCACGGTTGGCGTATATTACCTTCAGAGCAGCATAAGAACGCTGGGTACATTTATTAACATGATCGCAAAAATTCTAAATTCTCATCCAAAATAACTCCGAGATTCCTGATTGAATGTTTTAACTCTAAAGATTCGCCATCGATATCAACTACAATCCTCTCCCGAAAAGTGGTGTCAGACCTAATCTTTTTTGGACCAAACAAAATTAATTCCGTTTTAGAGTGATTTAAGCTGAGACAGTGCTTCCTAGAAATTTCGTCTAAATTGTGAATATCTGCCTTAAGTCTCTTGCATGCGACATCCACCTCAGCTGGCAAAAATGACAGATAAATCTGGGTGTCGTCAGCGTAAAAATGACACATACAATGATCTATATGCCTGCTAAAAGATGATGTATATATTGAATACAATAGTGGGCCCAATATCGAACCTTGTGGCACTCCAGTTGACGTTGAGGCAAAAGAAGACACACAGCCATCAACACTTACACATTGCTTTCTGTTGGTGAGGTAATGAAACAACAGATCAGCAGCTAAAGGGCTCAAACCAATGTAGCGAAGTATTGCGTACATTAGCTTGTGGCTTATGGTGTCGAAAGCTTTCGTAAAGTCGAGTAAGCACAATAGTGTAAGTTTACCGTGATCTTGAGCTGTAAATATATCGTCAACAATATTCAGCAACGCTGTACTGCAACTATAATGCTTACGGAAACCAGATTGTGTTAATGGCAAAATGTTATTTTCCGATATGTATGACTTCAATTGTGCCTCTATCAATTTTTCCACAATCTTTGACAATGTCGGTAGGAGACTAATTGGTCGAAGATCTTTTAAATCATCAACACTTGCTTTTTTAGGCAAGGGAATAACAAGAGACTGTTTCCAACAGCTGGGAAATTGACCGGTTTCAAAGCAAGTATTAGATAAGGCACGACATGAGGCGAGCACATTTGTACGAACTTTATGTTAAGACCATCGATGCCTGCACTAGAATTTTTAATGGAATATATAATGTTTAAAACTTGATCATGATCAACTGTTTTAAAACTAAACGAATTACTATTCAGTCTGCTGTTCATAAATGATTCGTAGATATCATTATCATGAGTACGCTTAGGAATCGAACTCACAAAAAAACTATTAATTGCATCTGCGTCCCTCAAATGCTCGGGAATACTATTTGATCGGTTAGGAATAATGCCTGCTCCCCTCAAAAGACTCCAAAAACACTTGCTACTCCTACCGAGGTTTTGCGTTTTATACTCAATGTATGCACGTTTTTCTTTGCGTATTGCTTCAGTCGTCACATTACGGAGCATTTTGTAGTAATCCCAGGACGCTACCAAAGGGTCCCTCTTAAACGATGAGTATGCCTTATCGCGAAGTTTCTGCATTTCGCGAATAGTACTTGTTAGCCACGGAGCAGGAGGCTTGGTAAACCGTGATGTTTTTAATGGCATATGGGAATTCAATAAATTGCATAAGTGATCATTCAAAAATTCCGCCATGGCGTCACAATCATGCATATCATAAATTAGGAAAAACGGAATTTCATAAAGGTCCATCTGAAAGTCGGTGTAATCGAAAGACCTCTGACAGCGGTATGTACGGAAATGAGCCTTTGGTTCATTAATTTGTATCTTCAGTGAACAGTAAACAAGATCATGATCCGCAACGGCTACATTCATTACGCCACAATGGAGCAGCAAGCTAGGTTTAGACAAAAAAATTAAATCAATTAGACTTGATGTTGTTTGAGTTACCCTAGTTGGAACATCAATTATTTGTACCAAACCAAAAGAACCCATTGCATCACTTAACGCAGCACCTCGACAGTTATCATTCGCCAATAAATTTATATTAAAATCACCCAGAATCACTAATTCGTCACATTCCGGAAAAGTAGCAGACAAACTGTTTTCAAGTTCGTCTATAAACATATTGTAATCATACCTAGGCGGTCTATAAACAGAACCTACCGCGACCCTCATCTTATTAACCTTGATGACTATCCACAATTGTTCAATATTTCTACCGCAATCAAAAACGCGATAAGTTATGTTACTTTTTATATACATGGCGACGCCACCGCCTCTACCATCTCTATCTTGACGTATAATGCGATAGCCATCAATTCTCAAAAAATCATCACCGCAACCATGACCCAACCAAGTTTCGCTCAAACAAAGAACCGAGAAATCACCTCGAGACAATAAGTCTTTAATTTCACCAATGCAAGGCAGCAAGGAACGCACGTTTATATGTGCAAGAACCAAAGTCTCCATTGATCAGACACTCAAATACCAGAGAGAATATTCAAACAAAATTAACAATAAAATAAAAATTAGTAAATAAACAAATTAAAACAAAAAAATCTACCCCGTATACGCAACACTCACTCGGTGCAGCACCCCCGACGCTGTATAACTAACATTACGAGTTACGTGCTAAAAAAAATTAAATACTATTTCTAAAATCGCAAATCGCAAAATCGTTAAATGTTTACTAATGCAAAAATAATAGTAAACTGTAGCAATTCAGAGCAAATATAATAGCAATTCAAAACCTTTTACTACTAAATATCACCATAGTAGTGATCAAGAAAAAACAATACCGCTAAATGTAAACTAAACACTATCTATATGTACAAACTAATACACATTCTATTCACGCAAAAATGCAGAAATATTAAGCAACATAAAAACAAAATGTAATTTTAAAAAGCAGAGCATAGCAAAGGAAAAGAAAAAGGCAAATAATTCGGCTTACGTGGATCCGATACTAAATCTAATCACCACTGTATTGATCATGCACCAAGGTCCTTCATTGAGTTAATTTTGATCTTTTTCGCATCTTTACTGTAGAAAACGCTTCCATCGACACTCCAGACGTTCCTCATTCCAAATGTTTCCTTTGCTGCCCTTAATATCTTGTATCTGTTGCTCGTGAGGTCCTCAGCGATTGCAATTTTGCTTCCCTTTAATCGCTTCTTACTGTTGAACACCATTGCCCTCTGTTTATAGTTTGTAAATTTGACGACTACCGTACGATTTGTGCCTTTGTTAGGACAACCCAATGAATCTCCATCTACGATCTGCGTCAGGCATGTGACAAGATCTTTTTTATACTTGAAGACGCTCACAACACATCTGGATTTAAAGTTCCATCTGGTTGGTGCAGATCGCGGAAGTCGATTTTTCACAACCTCATCTAGTACATCAGTGCGTTTTGGAGATCTTGTAAAAAAAGTAGAAAAGCCATCCAGATTGCAAAAAAATACTCTCACTTCTTTGTTCTGTGAGGCAGCACGTTCGATTATCAGATTTAACTGGTGCGCGTAACAGTGAATATAGTTTGCATGTTTGTAAATTTCTTTTATTTTTGCCTGAACACCGTTATTTCTAGCACTCATTACTGACGCGCCATCGTAGCTTTGGGAGATTAATTTTGCAGGCGTTTGGTCCAATTTCATATTCCTAAGTTCTGCCAATATGCCTTTGCTAATGCCATCAGCAGTATGATTCTCTGGTTGCAGAAAAGCCAGAAATCGTTCTTGTAGTTTTCCGTTCAACTCGTATCGAACTATAAAAACCAACTGAGGAAGTGCAGCCAAATCTGTCGTCCCGTCTGCTTGTATAGCTAAGTAGTCAACTTTACTAATTTCGTCTAGAATCAACGTTCGACAAACTTCGTAGATACTGCCCAGTAATTCATTTTGAATGGTTTTTGACAAACCCGTAAAAACTTTATTATTTGATTTGTTGATGTGGTCCTTGAGGGTGCTATCAATTTCTGCCGATAAATCGAGCAGTCCTCGAAAATTACCCAGATTTGCACTATTTTGTTTTTCGTCATGACCCCTTAAAGCGATTTCAAACATGCCACAAAACTTAATGCAGTCTATTAATTTTCCAAGAGTATGTCTGTTCCTAGTGACTTCTTCATTGTGCTGAATTATATTTAATCTGTACGCAGTGTTTAGCTGGCACATTATATTCACTTTACCCAAAACTGAATATTCAATCATGTTATTTAGATGTTTTTCACTTACTTTATGTCTTTTTACTTTTTCGCCAAGATGTTTTAAATCGCGAATACCTTTAGAAGTCCAGACAGGGTCGCGTTCTGGAGACTTCCTAATTAAGCACACAAAACAAAAAAATGCATTTTGCATATTACACCCGCACAACCATTCGGCTAAACTGTAGGAACTTCTGTTAAACTTTCTCGACACTGTTTTATTTATTTTAGAGTTTTCTACCTGCGTAATTAATAAATCCGGTAAATCCGGCAAACAAGAGAATGTCCCGCTGGCAGGCTAAAATCCCATTCTATCCCCACCACCTAGCCGCCGTCTCAATCGACTCCGTCTGAGCCGTTGCGGGGCAATCGCAATGTGCGAGATGCCCCAGCTCGCACCTCTCGAAGTTGACGCATGGCTCTGACGAGCTATTAGCTATTGTTACTTCTAAAAACATACGTTTGCTTACAGCTCCGCCAACTTAAAGTTGGCTCGACGGGTGCGCAGAACGAGAACAAGGACGACATTCCGCGGAAGCGAGCGGCACTGTACGCTCGGCATCAACACACGAGTGATCCCCTCCACCATAACTATCCCGCGTCCACTGCGCATCCTAATATTTACATCTTTACATTTCTTCGAACGACTTCTGAGTGGCCGGGCTGTACTTAAAACAAACAAAACTTACTATTTGTTATCAAACTTATCAGAAAACCATACAAATTAGATCTTATAATTAATGTATCAAATTAATGTATCACTGACGAAATATCTAGCTTTGTTTTTGTCGATTTTAAATAATCACTACTATTGTTTCAAATTCAATCGTACTGTGCTGTATCTAAAGAACATATTTATGATAAACAAAACATTACAACGCTAACCATTCCAAATAAAATAAATAAGTATAGGACAGGTTTTGTTATACATATTGCGAGACAAAAATGTTTTCAGCTCGCGATTTATGTCATGCAACTTCGTGGAAATGTTTTCATTTAAGAACCGTTATTGAAACAAGTTATTTATAGAAAGCCGGTTGGCGAACATTGCCAACTTTCAAGTACATAATGGCAACGCAACGGTCCAAGCGCTCTGACATGATTTCTACGTTCAACAACCGCGTAGCAACTTTCTACGGTAAACGACCTTCTAACCAATTATACTTTAATTATTAAGCTGATACTGTTCAGTTGAAGATTAAAATATCCTTATGCAGTATATTTGAAAAACAAAAACAATTATTTCTAATTTCTTGTTGTTGTTATGCTAGTGATTTACTAAATTAATTGTAAGTGTTAGTAGAACCAGCAGGTAAGTTTGGAGGCCGTCTTTGTTGACCGTATGAACTACCAGGTAATAGGAAGGCCAGCTTAGCTGCAAATATCACTAGAAAGGAATACAAAATATAACGTATCCGGTTTTGTCGTGTTTCTTCTCTTTTTATTTCTTGTGTAAGAGCCTGAATTTACGGTAAGTTTGGTAGTGTATAAAGAACAAAACCAGTAACATTTACATTTACATACATGAGAATGAAGACCCGTTATCACGTATTTGTTTCGTTATTGTACTACATAACTATGTAATGTTAATAGGTAACTAATATGTTTTTCTTTTCTTTTAGAGGTACCTACTATTTTAAACCAATTTTACCATGTAAGCATGTAAAGTGTGACTTGATGTGCGTTTATGTTATTTGCGCAATTTAACGTTACTTCAGACATTGATCCAATCGATGTTACAAATGTGTGTGCGCGCCTCTAGAACCTTGTATAGATCGGTAGTTAACATGTGTTTTAGATTTTAATAATATAAGTTTAACTTTTAGAGGGGAAGACCCCTCTTAACCAACAAAGGAAATAGAACAGTCAGCAGGTATAAGTTATGGTTTTCCGGTTTTTGAACTGTTGACTCAGCCCTCAGGTAA
The DNA here is from genome assembly GCA_964023965.1 of Melinopterus prodromus. Taxonomy (NCBI): domain Eukaryota; kingdom Metazoa; phylum Arthropoda; class Insecta; order Coleoptera; family Scarabaeidae; genus Melinopterus; species Melinopterus prodromus. The sequence goes on along the minus strand of OZ030391.1, from coordinate 64,084,745 downwards.
AAGTAAGGTCGAATACACTGACAAAAGAATGTAGTAGGTATATAGATGGAAAAACATATCGTCAGTCGGTTTACTTATACGGTTTTGTCGTGTTCTCTCTCTCTTTGTTTAATAACCAGACTTTCGAGTTGGTTAGCAATGCAAACAAAGAAAAAACTAGTACAATCCAGAAAGGTACCTAGGTGCTGTGTACAACTGCAATAATACATGTATGCTAAATTGGTAGTACTTACTTTGTTCTACTGTAGTCCAAGCACCAGGTAGCTAAAACGGCGTTACAAGAAAAAATTAAAGGGATTTTGAACCTTTGTATGCTGTTCTTGATGATGGCGGCCAAAATTATTTTTATGGAAAGATCCCCTCAGTGGTAGCTTGTAGACAAAAAGCCTGACGAACAAATTATAGAAAATTCAATTGGAGTCCATGTATATCATTTCTTTAGCTCAGTACCAAATGTCCAGCGGAATAAGGCTAGCATTTTTAGGTATTTGAGGAACCATCGTGTACCATTGTAACAGTTATGTACAACATGCATGTGTGCAAGAAAGCATTTTATAGTTTTTTAATAAAGTTGAAAAAAGATCAATGGTAATACACTGCCCAAGGAAGTGACAATGCAATTCATTTCAAATTGTCGATCATTATTCTCCAGAAAAAATGTATGACTTGATATGACAAACTTTGTAGAATTTTGAGTGTATTGAAACCTATAGTGTCTATATATCACTAACACATATTTCCTTTGATAAAAGCCATTTTATGTAATTGGCGATCCCACAGATTCATCCGATAACAGCTATACATAAGAAAAGAGTGCAGAACAAAACATTTTCTCGACACATAAGTAACTTAGTTTGACCACGAAAGGACAACCGTCCGCAAAACGTTGATTAGAATATCCCCAACTTCGTTCTATGGAAATAATCCAACAAAAATGCTATAACATATACACAGGCTGTGTATTTCCACGTCCTGCGTTCGATGTTCACCATGAACATCACATTTTATGACCGATAAACAAAGACCATGAAGGTTGAAATATGACGTTCAGATTATTGTCATTTTTTAAATACCTACCTTATATGTTACGTAATTATCCCAAATTAGGGACCCTTACTTCTCATATTTGTCATTTCTGATGCTCCGCGTAACTTTGGCCCAAAACGTTCCGACACAAGGCGACCTTCTTGTGCTAATAGTCAGCTCATCATATCTACAGAGGTCCAATATTTGTTGTTATTAGTTGTTCAGATTCAAGAATAACTATTCTTTTGGTCAGATTTACAGCAGGCATCTTGTGGAACAAGTTGGCTTCTTTTGAACGTATATGCGTTTTGCAAAACGTACTATCAGGAATGGTTTGTCACCCATAAAACCGTGCTTCATTCAATGTACTAGCTGTTTGTATTTGCTCATGCCATCCCGTAATAAAACTATGCCATTACTCTGAATATAAAACAATCACCAGACAAACAACATACCAAAATGAGACACATTGGCTGGTTCAAACTATCATAAGGCACTTTACTCTTCTATAGAGCGTATCCGAGAAACGGTACCTTTAGGAATTTTATTTTATATTAAAATGTGGTTGCTCGATCATCCTGATAAATATTCTGGACGCGAAACGACACACCCCTACATATCAATTTTTATGAAACCTGTGTAGCCTTGACACAGGTATCACTACTCCTATAAAGTATTTATAAAACAGGTGTGATATTTTTATTTACACTATACTATGTCCTACTTGGTCTCGTCAAATTTAGATTATGGTTAAGATTGAGCATACTGGTTGATGTTACCCAAGCGAATCGAACCGAAAGGAAGATTTACAATGATATAATATATATAATATACAGTGAAGTGAGTGATTTATAACTAGCGTTACAACAATAAAGAAACATACCTAATATCATCAGAATTCGTTGATTCGTTGTCTATTATCTTCTTTTTTCCAGCACGAACCCTAAAAGACAAACCTTGTTATAGATAAGAGTTTTAGAAACAAAAAATCTGATGTGGCCAGGCACATGACTTTCTCATACAATATATAAAATTAGCTGCATGAGATTCTATTTGATCGAGATCGATCATGTCTGCATTAAAATAAAACCAGTTGGCCAGGATTTCGTGGATTCGATTAGCTGGATTGGAACCATAGTCGGCGTCAGTCCTGCCACCAGCTGCCACATGTATAAGGTTATCTATGGGCTTGCAGTGGGTTCGCGTTAGTTAGCTGTCACATGTATAAGTTTATCTATGGCGATGCCGAATATTACGTGCTAACGGCCGCGGTAATACCGACCGCGCAGTTTAAGCTACAATAGCGCCGTCTATCGACGGTCCTAATAAGTTCAAAAATGCTTAGAGGAAACATCCAGTTCCTTTGGACCATTTTGAACCAAAAGCTTTTTTAGCTCTAAGTGTGGTCATAAAACTTCTAAATATGAACTTTCGTCCCGATACCTTTAGTAGTTTCTCCGGAATCGTCGCCACAAAAATGGGGTACACACATACACACACACGCAGACATTTTTTGTACCTTAGTCAGAAATGTTTAGGGGACCCAAAAAGACCTATTTCCGCTAAAATCTCAATTTTTTTTTCGGCGCGGTTATAATACTTTATCATACTGCGTAAGATAAAGAAAAAAATAAATTACATAGAAATCATAACCATATGTACAGTACCTACTGCCATATGTCATAAAAACATATAAATCATAACCATACCTGTCAGTACTGCCACCTATAAAAATTCGCAAAACTGTAGTGATTGCATAGATCCCACTTGTAAACATTTTAATTTACAGTAATTATTTATTTCATAGACTAGTTGGTTAATATGGCTTCAAGCCTAAGTGATTTATAAGTTGAAAAACAGTGTAAGTTGAGTAAGTTTTGTTTTACGATTGGGTGTCACCCCAAAACGGGTGACAGCCGGGGCGGGCCGCCCCCGCCGCCCCCCCCCTTAGCTACGCCACTGGTAGTTTCTCCGGAATCGTCGTCACAAAAATCGTTTACACAAACACACAGATATTTTTTTGTATCTTGGTCAAAAGTGATCAGGGGGCCCAGTTGGTAACACTGTTATGTTGGCATTACTGAATGTATAGTGTATAGTTAGTCAGGGAAGATGGCCGATTGCTGTCAGACGTTGTGTATGTCGTTGTGAACCAGTTTAAGCTAATAAACAACATTTAGCGCTAGCTACGAGACTATTTATTGTTATATCCTGTAAGATATAATACATGGTGTCAGGTTAATAACCTACAGAGTGTAGTTGGTGTTCGTAACGTGAAGGAAAGAAATAATGGAATCGCTTTTTAAGCCGCCAGAGCCACTGAGTTTGGAGGGAAATGTCTCGGAGAACTGGAAGAAGTTTAGCCAGAAATTCGATCTGTTCATGATGGCCAGTGAGTTAACAGAGAAGCCGGAAGAAAAAAAGGTGGCCGTGTTTCTAAACCTTGTCGGAGATGACGGCCTGGAGCTGTATAATACGTTCGAGTTTGCGGAGAGTGGAACAAAAACATTGGACGTTGTTAAAAAGAAATTTGATGAGTACTGTTCTCCAAAGAAGAATCCTATATTTGAAAGATACATATTTAACAGTATTTATCAGAAAGAGGGTCAGTCGTTTGACAGTTTTGTAACGGAACTAAAAAAGGCAGTAAAAACGACGGAGTACAAAGAGCAAGACGACATGGTACGTGATAGAATCGTCATGGGAATTTACGACAAAACGACGCAAGAACGATTGCTGCGGGAGGCTACTCTAACATTGAATAAAGCAGTCGATTTTTGTCGAGCGGTTGAAGCGAGTAAGACTCAGGCAAAAGCATTGCAAACTGACAGTGCTGTAGCTGCAATCAAGACAGAACAGAGGAAGTTACAAGGCAAACAAAGTCAAACAGTGCAGAAGTGTGACTATTGTGGTTACAAACATGAAAAAATGAAATGTCCAGCATATGGAAAAAACTGTGCAAAGTGCCAAAAGCGGAATCATTTTGCATCGCAGTGTAAGCAAGCTGTGAAGAAGGGAGAAAGGAGAGTGAATGAAGTTCATGAAGAGGAACTTGAGGAACCGGAAAGTGATGAAGAGTTCTATGTCAGTGCTGTAGTTAAGGAGGTAGGCTCAATTCAATCAGCTTCCAGAGAAACAGTATGGACTAAGAGAGTAAAGGTAGGAAATGAAGAAGTCAATTTTAAACTCGATACTGGAGCGGAAGTCAGTATTTTGCCATTAGATGTTGTAAAAAGGATTGATCGTAACGTTAGACTTAAGAAAACAAATGTCACTCTTGTCTCATATGGTAGTTCTAAATTTAAGATAAAACCTGTAGGTGAAGTTTGTTTAGAGTGTTTTGTTAAGTCACATAGTTCTAAGGTTACTTTTATGATTGTTGAAAGTTCTGGTCAGATGCCATTATTGGGTTTGCAAGGTTGTTTAAGTTTAAATTTGCTAAAGCGAATAGACAATGTTGAAAATTGTAAGTTCAAGTCACTTGAGGATGTTATCAATAAATATCCAGCTGTATTTGAAGGTCTGGGCAAATTCCCAAGTAAGCATCACATTACGTTAAAAGAAAATGTCATGCCTAAGGTTTGTCCCATAAGGAGAGTACCTCAGATATTACATGAAAGATTGAAAAAGAAACTGAATAACCTTGAAGAACAGGGAATTATAAGAAAAGTAGACAAACCAACGGAGTGGGTACACCCACTAGTAATTGTTGAAAAAAATAACTATGACTTGCGACTTTGCCTTGACCCAAAGCATCTGAACGGTGCCATTCAGCGGGAACACTTTCTAATACCATCAGTTGAAGAAATATCAGGAAAACTGAGTAACAAGCAATACTTTACTGTACTAGACATGAAAGATGGGTATTGGCAGGTGGAACTCGATGATGCTAGCACTGATCTTTGTACATTTGGTACACCGTTTGGTAGATTTCAGTTTCTAAGATTGGCTTTTGGAATCTGTTCTGCACCGGAAGTTTTTCAAAAGAAAAACTATGAAATCTTTGGTGATCTTGATGGTGTTGGTTTATACTTTGATGATTTAATTATCACAGGCGCTACTGAAGCCGAGCACGATAACAATCTGAGATTGGTTTTAGAGCGAGCGTATAAGTACAATATTAGATTTAATAAAACAAAGGTGCAATTTAAAAATAGCAGCGTAAAGTTCTTGGGTCAAATCTTTTCGAGGAATGGTGTTGAACCAAACAAGAGTTATATTAAAGCAATTAATGATATGCCCTTGCCGAAAAATAAAACTGAACTGTTAAGATTTTTAGGAATGGTAAAATTTGTCGGGAAATTTATTCCTAATCTTTCTCAAATTACCGCGCCTTTGCGAAACTTGACTAAAAATGATACCGAGTTTGTCTGGGCCACTGAACATGACAATGCCGTGAATAAATTGAAATATTTGCTAACGAACGCGCCGGTACTGACATTTTTCAATCCTGAGTTGCCGATTGAAATCGAAACTGATGCTTCAAAAGATGGATTAGGCGCGTGTTTGCTTCAAAATGACCACCTGTTGCATTTGCATCAAGAAGCTTGAATGCAACCGAGCAAAAATACGCTCAAATAGAGAAAGAAATGTTGAGTATCGTATTTGCAGTACAGAAATTTCATTTGTTTGTTTACGGATTGGATGTTAAAGTTAAGACTGATCACAAACCGCTTGAGTCCATATTTCGGAAAGACTTACAAGCAATATCACCACGATTACAAAGAATGAGGTTAAGACTCCTCAACTACAATCTGTCTGTGACGTACAAACCGGGGAAATATATGTATATTTCGGACACATTATCGAGAGCTTATTTGACCGATAATGGGTTAAAATCGGATTCTGAATTTGAATTTGCAGTTCATTCGGTATTAAAAAATCTTCCGATATCAGATAATCGGAAAACCCAATTAGAAAATGCTATTAAAGTAGACTCTCAGTTAAGGCTTGTAATGGATTACTGTCGCAATGGGTGGCCAAGTACTAAGTGTGATGTTCCAGAGGCCATAAGACATTATTTTAAACTAAAAGACCAGTTAACCATTTCAAATAACTTACTATTGTTGGAGAATAAGTTAATTGTCCCAGCCTCACTACGAAGTGAAATGTTAAATTTGCTTCACGAAGGTCACTTAGGAATAGAGAAGACGAAAGCGCGTTCACGTCAAATATTTTATTGGCCGGGCTTGAGTGTAGACATTGAATCATTCAGAAAAAAGTGTAAAATTTGCGAAAAAATGGCGACAAAAAATCAAAAAGAAACTTTACATCCTTATCCAATTCCCGAAAGACCCTGGGAAAGACTTGGTGTAGATATTTTTACCTATAATAATGTAAGTTACCTAGTGGTCTTTGACGCGTACTCTAACTGGTTGGAGCTCTTAACACTTAAAGATAAATCTGCCAAATCCGTGATTTCATCATTAAAGCCTGTATTTTCAAGATTTGGATCGCCGGACCAGATTGTTTGTGATAACGTACCATTCAATAGTTATCACTTTAACGCTTTTGCTAAAGAATGGAATTTCATGATCACAACAAGAAGTCCCAATTATGCGCGTTCAAACGGTCTAGCAGAAAAGGCAGTGTCGATATCGAAAGATTTTCTGAGAAAAGCCAAAGAGGATGGAAAAGAGATATATACCTCGCTGTTGCAATATCGAAACACACCTCTAAAGAATATGAACTTTTCGCCATCTCAACTTTTAATGAGTCGCATATGTAAAACAAAGCTACCCATATCCGTAGAATTGTTAAAGCCTGCTTTATGTGAAAATGTACATGCTAAATTAGAGACAAAGCAATCCCTAGCAAAAAAATATTTTAATAGCGGCGCAAAAGAGCTCACTGTGCTAGAACCAAACTCAGATGTGACTGTTTATAACCATGTTAACAAGTTTTGGGAACCAGGACAGATTCTAAAAAATCATGAGTCTCCAAGATCTTATGTCGTTAAAGATTATCAAGGTAATGTCGTACGGAGAAATAGGGTCGATTTGAGAAAATCTGACAATAAATACGAACAGAGTCTTGGTGATTCAGATTGTGGCCAAGTTGTGGATTCATCAGCTGCAACTAACATGAGTATGACTAATACCGGCAACGTAAATGACAATAACGACACTGTAACAACAAATAGTGACATAGGGCGCGATATCAGTGATAGTGTGCAGACAGCTAATAGTGAATTAAATAGAGCTAGATGTCAGAGCCCTGCTCCAAAATGTTCTCGGTCAGGTCGTACTATTAAGAAACCAAAAATATTGGACTTGTAAATTATATTGTAGTTAGAAATTAAGAGGGGGGATGTAAGATATGTAGTTGGTAACACTGTTATGTTGGCATTACTGAATGTATAGTGTATAGTTAGTCAGGGAAGATGGCCGATTGCTGTCAGACGTTGTGTATGTCGTTGTGAACCAGTTTAAGCTAATAAACAACATTTAGCGCTAGCTACGAGACTATTTATTGTTATATCCTGTAAGATATAATACAATCTCATTTTTTTTGGCACGATTACAATACTTTATCATACTGCGTTTGATAAAGTAAAAATATAAATTACTTACCTTTTCATAATCATTTTTCTAGAACGATGTGTGTTTGACCGCTGGCGACCCATTTGTAAGAACTGAAAACTATAATGAAACTTATTTTACAGAATATGTACATATGTGACTTATCATTTCGATATGTTTTTCATTGCAGATTAAAAATCTGGCAACCGATATATGACTCATCACGTCAAATTTTATTTAGCAAAAATGTAAAAAAATCACATCTGCGCGTTCAAGACATGTCGGCTTGCGTTATAAATGAAATATAATAAAGTGGGCTTGTGTATCCGACCAATTTGAGGGCTGAGGCGGGCGACCGCCTCAGCCCTCGCAGGACCGCGGTCCTGTGTGGGTTTTAGTTCACGCCAATAGATGGCGGCACTACAGCGCAATTGCAGCAAAACATGTCTGTTTTTCATAAATAATTAAATGATTAAACGAACTTACCTTAGTGAAGTTCTATCATAATTATATGATCTTTCCATCCGGAATATGACAATCTGTAGTCTCTTTATTTCCACAATAAGCCACGTGTCTTTAAAGCCATGGTATCGAAGAAATGTCCAGTATGACAGGTATGGGTAAGCCGGCCTTGGTATATATCAGTATATATCTGACATTCTCTTGAAAGCATAGGGTCTCTAAATTGGTCAGGGTTCGGGAAAGTCTAAACAAACAGACAGCTAATAGTGAATTAAATAGAGCTAGATGTCAGAGCCCTGCTCCAAAATGTTCTCGGTCAGGTCGTACTATTAAGAAACCAAAAATATTGGACTTGTAAATTATATTGTAGTTAGAAATTAAGAGGGGGGATGTAAGATATGTAGTTGGTAACACTGTTATGTTGGCATTACTGAATGTATAGTGTATAGTTAGTCAGGGAAGATGGCCGATTGCTGTCAGACGTTGTGTATGTCGTTGTGAACCAGTTTAAGCTAATAAACAACATTTAGCGCTAGCTACGAGACTATTTATTGTTATATCCTGTAAGATATAATACAATCTCATTTTTTTTGGCACGATTACAATACTTTATCATACTGCGTTTGATAAAGTAAAAATATAAATTACTTACCTTTTCATAATCATTTTTCTAGAACGATGTGTGTTTGACCGCTGGCGACCCATTTGTAAGAACTGAAAACTATAATGAAACTTATTTTACAGAATATGTACATATGTGACTTATCATTTCGATATGTTTTTCATTGCAGATTAAAAATCTGGCAACCGATATATGACTCATCACGTCAAATTTTATTTAGCAAAAATGTAAAAAAATCACATCTGCGCGTTCAAGACATGTCGGCTTGCGTTATAAATGAAATATAATAAAGTGGGCTTGTGTATCCGACCAATTTGAGGGCTGAGGCGGGCGACCGCCTCAGCCCTCGCAGAACCGCGGTCCTGTGTGGGTTTTAGTTCACGCCAATAGATGGCGGCACTACAGCGCAATTGCAGCAAAACATGTCTGTTTTTCATAAATAATTAAATGATTAAACGAACTTACCTTAGTGAAGTTCTATCATAATTATATGATCTTTCCATCCGGAATATGACAATCTGTAGTCTCTTTATTTCCACAATAAGCCACGTGTCTTTAAAGCCATGGTATCGAAGAAATGTCCAGTATGACAGGTATGGGTAAGCCGGCCTTGGTATATATCAGTATATATCTGACATTCTCTTGAAAGCATAGGGTCTCTAAATTGGTCAGGGTTCGGGAAAGTCTAAACAAAGGAAGGGTGGGTTATGTCATATTCCGGATGGAAAGATCATATAATTATGATAGAACTTCACTAAGGTAAGTTCGTTTAATCATTTAATTATATTTCCTTTCCATCCGTTCATATGACAATCTGTAGATGTTTAAAGCACAGAGCAATTTAGAGCCAAAACAGCATTATCGTCTGTTTATGAATAAGAAACAACAAAATGCACTTGAGAGAACATGTTAACATTTTGTTAACATGTTATTGCAACAATATATCGTTATCATGTTATTCAAAGTTAAAGAGTCAAATGTAAAAACTTTCATCAAACTTCTTTTCATGCATGCAGTTGTAAAATTGAAGAACAATTGCAAAATTGTGGGTATTTCAACCAATTTAGGCAAACTGCCAACACAAGACTAGATGCCAATGCTTGCATGACTTGTGACAAGTGCATGAAATACATATGGAGAAAGGTAATTATCGGGTAATTCCGTCATCGAAGAAAGTAACCATAGGCACGTGTTTCGGACTATTAGTCGTCATCAGTACGGAATACACATGAATCAACTTTTAATAATTCCAATGTACTAATTAGTATAAATACTTTAATATACCTGTCTATGTGGCCCTTTTAAGGCTATAAACAATAAGAAGGTATATATCATGATGTAGACCTTTGTAAATAATCGGTAAATGTACTTTGTAAAAAAGATTAATATTATAGATAAACAATCGTACCTACAGCAACAGATAACACACATAGATGTATATAAATAAAGACTGGAATTAATTGCATATGGTTATGAATAAAATTAGACGTTTAATAACCATTGGGAAAATCTTTGAACGCGATGAGCAGCGGACAAAGGCAAAAGTATAATTAATTAGATCTTTTAATTAGGCTTTTCTTTATTTCAATAAGTCTAATGGTGTCCCATATTTGATATGCATATTGTTTCTTACTGCCTCGAAAAGTAATATAATTCAATACAATTGCTGAGTACCAAGTAAAAACTTAAGCTTAGTTGGACGGGACTTGACAACACCGTTTACCGGTAGTTTCAGATAACATGAGCGGTCTAAACTTTATCCACAAATAATAAAGAAAGGGTATCCAATAAATTCCTTAGTGTTTTGATGGCTCAGCATCTAATTTACATATGATTGACTATAAAGACAACTCTAGACTGTTTTGACTGTAGTCATGGTGAACTGTCACTTAAAGAACTAACCCAGCAGCGGCTGCGCGGTTATTATTGTCCAGAAGTAAAAACACAAATTATTGGTAACGGTTCACAGGAACGTATCAACAATGAGCCGACCTCCGTATCCAAATGGTTAATATAAACCAGCGATCGCCAACTTAGGGGTCCGCGTACCCCCAGGACTGGAGCAGACTTATGGGACTGCCCGTGAGCGGGAGAAGGACCGCAGATATAAACGGTCCATTTAGCTGCTCCAAGTTCACGCCCTTGGTCGATCCAACGCAACAAACAAAGTAATTGCCCCGTTAGCGTAACTTTTGGGATCCATCTTAGACCCAATTATTAAGTTTGTTATTGTAACAAAACAAGTGTAAAAAAAGATAAATATATCTTTCAAGGCTTATATTAACAGTCAGCTGCCTATACAGGAGTGTCAGGAATCTTTGATTTGCGCACCCAAACCGCTCAAAATATCTGAAAAGTGCAGCAGGCATTTCTTAATGAAAGAGTAAAAACCTATTGGGCAGACTCCAAAAGGTATTAATAGTCATGGTACTAATAGTCATATAAAACATATGACACACACGCATGCAACGTTGCGATGCCGTAATGACCGAAGGAAGTAATAACTTCGTTGTGGAGGATACGCAAGTTAATAACGTTGAAAATTTTGGTCAAATAGGCAATTTAAATGAAAATTCCCTTTATCTCAGCCCAAATGTCGCTTTAATTTATGTGAATTTAAAAATTTGCAGCAGAATTATGAGCAACATCTGTTGATTCCATACCTAATCCCTAGCCGGTTTAGAGCTTGGTTGACATCTATCCTGTCAACAGGGAAAGGCTTTGTACAATAGGACAACTGCGGTTGTAACGGCCAAAGCGCACAACTGAAATTTGTTGTAGGATTACTTCTAGGAGAGTATTCTAGAGGTGCAAATATAAGAAAGAATAAAGAATGTTGTTTGCCACAAAAAAAAAAAAAATGGGGGACTTCAGCCGCTATGAAATTAGGTTCTTTAACCAGGAACAAACAAGCGTGCCCCGATTAAATACTTTTCGGTACAAATAAAAGTATAGAAGGCGTATCCAAACATTGAGTAATCCTTTTGGCAGCAAAATTAATTAGCTGAATTCAGTTATCAGATATTAGTCTATTTTTAATGATCTTGAAGCAAAATCGGCTCTAACTTATTTTTAGAAAACAAACAAATTTTACGTCCTAAACATCCTTGGGATGGTTTGCTTAATCTGTCAAATGCTCGACAGCAATTTTCTTGATACAAAGCAATGCGATAGGGATATCTAAAAGTTTACATTTGAAAACATTTCAGTCTTTATACGGAGTGAACCACCTTATATAGAGTCATCTAATGACAGCACTCAAGCCAAGAATATGGTAGCTAAGGAATGTTGCTTAAAAGACAAGACACTTTCTTTAAAATAGTCTTGTATAGACCGAAATATATTTCAAATTATAAGGCAACATTAAGAATTTTGCCAATCTCCATTATTTTGAAATATTCTCTCTGAATATTTAGAGTTTGATTTTAATAATTACTAGAGTAACAGAGTAATAGAGCTATAATTCACGAACAGAATTTTGCAATTTTGGAAAGTGATGACAAATCTCAATCTCCACTAAATTTGATTTACTATTAGAGTCACCCGGTTCTTCTTTCTTAAGAAAATTTGGGGGCAGAAACTGATCAGAAGAATTGGTCCACCTTGATACAACATATCTCAGTCGGCCCTGAATAACGACCAAATATGGTCACCCAGATTCTTTGCCCAATGTACGCATTTCAATATGGTCTAAATACTGGCTTCCGATAGGAAACGTTCCTGGTTCTGACGGTTGGGATATTGTATACTGGTACCAAATATAAGGATGTCTGCCTTGAAAGGGTACTTTAGACCAGTCATCAGCGTCCCAGGATATTGCGCCAGAATTCGCAAGATACAAAAAAAGTTGACCTTTGGTCTCTGCATATTGTTGAATAGTTCGATATTCACAATTACAAAACTTCAACAATCAATAACTAATCGATTGGGGAGTTGTTGATGACCTCATTGTGAGGTTTGTCTAACTTAACGGTAAGTCGCCATAATTATTGAACACAAAGTAATAAACTGAGGAACCTCAGTTTGATCCACTAACTTTGCAAAATAGACCATAATATTTTGATGCACATACTCCTCCCCCAAAACTGAGGACTATTATTCTTTTAGTATTCAAATGCGTTGAATCTCAAAAATCTGTAAAAAATTATTTAATTTCTGGACCAGTCTACGGAAATTTTATAGTGTTTATACATCATTGAATTGTGTAATGCATTACTGAAATTACAGCTTGGCCAATGTCGGGAGGAGGCGCCGACAGCTGGGTGTCAGCAAAAGGTACACTGGCTGGGACCACTGCCAGATAGATATATCTGGCGGCACTCTAGAAGTTTACTGGGTGCTCTCGGTGTACACCAAGAGTAGCTTTCTGTCACTTGTGGTCTTCTTGAAGTGGTGAATGATAGAATAACGCACCTCTGGTGTCCGTCGTCTTGCCCAACATGGATCAGATGTCAGAATGCAGCTTATTACGCACAACAACACGGCCCTCTTCTACATGCGTGTAACTGAAGCCTAGGCATGCCCGGAGGTGGCACTGACGTCTGTGTGTCAGCAAAAGGGCACTGGTTGTGGTTGTGACCACTGCCTGCCAGATGCATCTGTCGGTACTCTAGAAGAGTACGGGGCGCTCTCGGTGTTCATCAAGAGCAACTTCCTGCCACTTCCATAAGAACATGACCTTCCTCTACATGGGCTAAAGGAAATGTAGGTAAAGGTAAACATTAAAAAAGTGCAGACCTGACAGCTTGTCAATTTTGACAAAAAATCACTGTTAGTGACAGTGACAGTGAGTGCCGGGGCCATGCCATTCTCCTTGGTATCGTTGAGATCTTCAACGACTAAGCTAACTGGTTAGGTTAAGATTTTGAAGAAGCCGGACGGTAAGCGATGTTAGGCGAGCCAAAAATGTCACCATCTGGTAACATTAGGGCAACCTCCTCTGCATCGTTGAGATCTTCATCGATGATCAATATTCCGGCAACAGATCCGGGAATAAATCAATCATGAACGCTAAGCCAACTGGTTAGGTTAAGATTTTGAAGAAGATCTCGCTGTTAGATATGCTCCAGATGATGTGGGTCCAGTCCAGACTTGATTACTTCCATCTTCCGTTGGTCCCAGGATGCTCCCATGGCTAAAATTTTAAGCTCTGGTAGAGAGCTGAAAAAAAATGTGACGTGACATATCACGTGAAAAAAAAGAATGTCAGATATATACTGATATATACCAAGGCCGGCTTACCCATACCTGTCATACTGGACATTTCTTCGATACCATGGCTTTAAAGACACGTGGCTTATTGTGGAAATAAAGAGACTACAGATTGTCATATGAACGGATGGAAAGGAAATATAATTTCTTGTCATTGCCTGCAAAGTAACGTCTGATATTTTTGTTGCTAGAAAAAATGCTGACGACCTATATACTAATTAGGACTTATTTGAACTCGCTTCAATTTTGTCGCGTTAACGTTTCTAAAAATTTGAAATGAATTTATTCTAAATAATTATTTTACACCTATTGGCTCCTAGATTATCTCCATATCTATACAATATCAGAATTTCACGATCCTATGTCAACGCGTTCCCGAGAATATTCATTTGAAAATATAACTAGTTTTTAGCGTTGTACAAGCCACCCTCAGTAGCAAACACGTGCGCATCATAGGGAGATAGAGGGTGCATTGACATGCAACGTGCAAGTTAAAAATAACTTACCTTGATCTATAAAAAATGTACCTATTATGAAGCTGTTCTTGCTTGTACAAAACTTGTCCGGCGGTGGTAACAGTCGAAAACAAACTATATTACTACTTACTGTAGAGTGTAGGTTGTAGACGCCAGAACTTGGATCAAGGAGGGCGATCCCACGCAGTTGGTAATATCTCCGCTAGATGGAGAGATTTCACGGAGATCTATTTGACGAAAAGCCTGCATTTTTTTAACGTTAATTTCTCGTTGCAACTTGCCAACTAAGGCCTGATTCCTTTTTAGCCGTTAGAAATAAAGATTGGTCTAAGTGCTAACAATTAGTTTTTGTCAGAACTCTGTTTTGCTGTAACACATTTTACAAAATGCGGGATTTTTTTCAGTATTATTTGATCATTATATTGATTATTATATATAATTGTCCTAACGTTCCAAACGTAAGTTTAGTTTGCAATTTAGGTATTAACAACGCACATATTATACCGGGAGCCCCACACCATAGGTACCTACTGCAGGTGCTAATAGACAAAACTGCCATATTTTTGATACTCTTGAGGTTAGTCTGACTTCCGGTTTTTCCCGAATCATTAAAATTTTAAAAGGCAGTACCTAAATCGATTTTGACCGATATTGTATTCAGTGCGCCCTCTAGCGTGATTTTATTGATTTTTGGTCAATGAGTGATTTTTTCCCGGGTACTTTATTTATATTTCTAAATCTAAAATAAGTACTCTTTTAATCAAAATAGACTATGTATAATAACAACATTTAATGGTGCTACGATTAAAAACTCGAGGAGATTATGATAACATTATGACATAGTTAACAAACTACTCAACCATGTTGATTTGTCCTAATTTAACAAACCAATAGTTGAGATCTAATATTGTAAAAGATAATACATATATGCAAACCAGGGTGAGTTATTAGTATCCCGGCGGTCGATAGCTACTAAATAGCTAGAGAAAGAAAAAAATGTTTAACGCAAAAGTTGTTTGACTCACCAGTTTCTATAACGTAAAATTATTTTCATTTATACAGGGTGTTGCATTTAGGCGTGAAGGAAAATATGTAGATTTTTTTAAATGGAACGCCCTGTATATTTTATTTTTATATCAATACTAATAAATTTGTTTATCCAACCCTATAGGTTGCTAACTGTCAGCGTTAATAGTTCCTAAGTTATTCAATTATTTCCCCAAAATATGCCCGTTGCAGGATCTTCTTTAAAACTACCTATGTAAAAACGACATTTTTGCAGATTTTGCCTTTAAACTATGTCAGACAATAGTCAAAGCCAATAGAAGATGATAGTATCAAAAGATAGATTCACTATACAGGGTGTTCATAAACTTAGTAAATTTTGATGTTTTTAAATGGCTTTTCCTTGAATTTTTTAAATGGAACACCCAATATTTTATGTGCTATTTGATTTGCCCATCAAGTTCCCTTTAATTTATGTCAAATATGTCATATGTCCAATTGAAGTAGTTTTCGTGATATTTACAATTTAAAGAAAAATGTGTAATATTATCTAATAAAGCCATTATGTTTTTGTTATTTTTTGTTTGTTTTTCATTTGTAAATCAGTAATACTATATTAAAATACGCTAATTAATAAACTTAAATAAAATTAAAAAACGCTAATTAATACTATTAGCATTAATTAATCATAGAAACAAAGAATTGAGATCTAATGACACTCAATAAGTTATTGCTGTCAAAATTAGTAACAATATTTGTTTATTCTCTGAACGATGAGTTATAATTATAGCAGAGAAGAATTAATTAACATGATCTACATATATGGCGAAGCCGACAGAATTACATTAGTAGCATCCAGAATGTATGAACAGCGATATGCGAATACACGGCATCCCCAACCGAGTGTTATAAACAGGGTTCGATTGCAATTTGACGAAACAGCTAATATTAATTACCAACACAAAACAAGAACTAAAACGGTGACCAAAGAGAGAAGAGGAGGTCCTAAATTGTGGCTACCAAGGTCGCCAGACCTCAACAAACTAGATTTCTTTTTATGGGGATATGTGAAGGAGCTGGTATACCAATCATCACCTACTACACCAGAAGACATGAAACTTCGTATAACCAATGTTTTTGACAACCTTAGAGTAAATAAGAGGTACATGTTAAGATATATCTCAAGATCTTTTATTCAGCGCGTTAAAGCTTGCGGAAGAAAAAAGGGGCGCCATTTTAAACAACTTTCAAATATTAATTAAAATAATAGTTACTTGTTGTGCAATGTTTATTAAGTGTTTATAGTTTGTTTCTGAATTTGCGTCAAATAGGTTATACTAAGTAACATGGGATTTACTTTTTAATAAACGCTAATAGCATTAAAGTTTTTTTTCTAAATTATATTACTGATTTACAACTAACAGACAAACTAAAAAGAAAGAACAAGAACATAATGGGATATTTAGATAATATTAGGTACATATTTTTCTTTAAATTGTAAGTATCACGAAAACTAGTAAAATTGGACATATGACATATTTGACATAAATTAAAGGGAACTTGATGGGCAATTCAATTAGCACATAAAATATTGGACGTTCCATTTAAAAAACTCAAGGAAAAGCGATTTGAAAAACAACAAAATTGACTAGGCTTTATGAACATCCTGTATAGTGAATCTAATATCTTTCGATACTATCACCCATCTACTAGCTTTGACTATTGTCTGACATAGTTTAAACGCAAAATCTTCAAAAATTTCATTTTTACATAGTTTTAAAGAATATCGTGCAACAGGCATATTTTGGAGAAATAATTGAATATCTCAGGTAATATTAACTCTGAGAGTTAGCAACCTATACCGTTTGATAGCCAAATTTATAACTATTCATACAATAATAAAATATACAGGGCGTTCCATTTAAAAAAATATACATACTTTACGTCACGACTAAATGCAACACCCTGTATAAATAAAAACATTTTACGTCATAGAAACTAGTGAGCCAAACAACTTTTGTCTTAAACATTTTTTTCTTTGTTTAACGATTTAGTAGCTATCGATCGCCGGGATACTAATAACTCACCCTGCATGTACAATATATGAAATTAGTATATGAGAACACAATGTATTAATATTTATTGTCCGTTCTCTTTTTATTCTTGAAATAATAATTATGTATTATCTAAGTTTGATCTAAATGCTACGCAGGAGTTTTCTTCAGTTTTTCTCATTTTTACATAATAATCCATCAAATACAACCAGGAACAAAAGAAAACAATGTCTATGCCATAATATTCCATCTTCTTCACCAGGATTGTCAGTGCACTGTTTGTAATAATAATAAACATAAATAACCTGAATGAAGTTGGCGAATTCCAGGTTAACACAAAAAAGTCTTGCCTACTCAACTTAACCAATTGTGTATCGTCCTTCCTACGATATTTAACGCCAATGTTTTGAACCTTAAACATAAGTTTTGACAATCCACTAATTAGGTCCAAATTAAAGGTTGAACAATGACTCCAAAGCATTAGAGGGTATCATAAATTACACGATAAACCATGTGCTCAGTGAAGTGGTGTAGGATCGACTTTATCACAAAGCACCTTACAATTTTAGTACTGCGGTTGGCATGAAATAATATTTCAAATAGTTGTCACTGGCTTTTTTCTTCATAGGTTTGAATTTCACGGTTTAACATTCATTTGAGCCAACCTACAGAATACGTTCTGTCAGGACACGGTATATTTTGGAGCGGCTTTTGGAATTGAAAAGACAATAAGTCCATACGAAACTTTTTACCCAAAATAACAAATTCGGAATTTGGCGTCTAAGGTTTTTAGGAATGTTGACTTTAGTTGATCGCGGTGATCCGACGATTAACATTTTATATACCACCCATTTGACAAATGTCGTTATATCGTTATTATAAATTTATTTTTCGGTTAAGTTTTTACTCCTCTATATTGACAATTGATTTGACATATTTAGATTAAATCAGGTATTCCTTAAAACTTGCTCAATGTTGTCAAACAAAGAATCTTCGTGACTACTTACAGTTACTTCATGCTATGAAAACATGCGGCTAGCAATAATAAAGTTCTTAACTGCGAGAAGTTAAAAGTATAATTAACATTTGTTCTGTTTATTGAGTTGGATTATTCCTTACACTCACTTCACTATATTTCTGTATATTGTACTTCTGTATATTGTCTCCTGTGAAAGTTATAAAATGTTAGTATTTTAATTTTGTCGTCTGAAACTACTAAAATATACTCAAAAGTCGCTGTTGAGGTCGAAAATTTTTTCCCGACCCCACAGCCTGCAGGACTGCTGATCATAAAGCTTCCCTTTACAGTCCTCTGTCGTACCCAAATAACACTCGTACCGCAATGCAATTCGATAAAAATAGACCGGCTGCAAGACAGTCTCGGCAGCGGATAGTAGAATAGGGTATTTGACTATTATTAGAAAACCATCTTGTATGGTTATATTCCTTCACTATACTTTGTAAATGCATTTTTTGTCATTATTTCCCGAGTTTTTAATAAAAAATAGCGTTAAAAATTGAATCACAAAAAGTCCCGCCAAAACGATACTTTCTGTTGTACGTAGATCACGTGATTCTGGTAACGTCACACCATACTAGATATCCAATCGGGCCATATGGGCTGTAATCATCGGCATTGTCGCTGTTTGGAATTTTTTTTTTTTTTTTTTTTTTTTTTTTTTTTTTTTTTGGGGATGTTGCCATGTGCACAAAGCCAGTGGCTTGTCTGTGCGGCAGTCGGGGAGACGGAGTATTATAAAAATCCCCTGCCTAACCTGGGCTTGAACCCTGGACTTGTGAGTGGAAGGCATTCGCCTTATCTACTCGGCCACCTCCGCTCTGTTATTATGTTGTTATGTTGTAATTATGTTGTATAATGTTTTGTTTTCACAGTTTATAAATAAAAATGGGTTATCTGTTCTTAGGTACATGTAAATAGTGCACGTCCTTAAATCAGACATGTGTGTCGGAATTGTGTACATGGTTAGAAGTGATACATATGGCTCTATTGCTGTCTTTACACAAGAAAATAACATATTTTACATCGTTTGCTATATTACTTATAATTATATGTATTTTATCCAAATTCCGACAAGAGTGTCTGAATTACGGACATCTATAATCCCTAATTATTACACTAGCAGCAGAGAGTAGTGATTTTGACGTTAATACACCACCTTTGGAGATAACAGTTGAACTCATGTCGTCTCCATTAAAAAAATCAATATTCTGGCCTGAAACACCCAAATAAAGAAAAAAGAAACTGTTCTTTTGTAACATTATTATCTAATGCTTGGAGAGAATATTTGCTAATAAAAAAGAAGAAAGCACGAAAGAGCCAGATTCAAGAACCATTAAGGTGGCTACACATCCAACTGCAAACTTGACAATAAATTTATACAAGTATGCTGTAGCGTCTGTAGGATAATTTTGTGCAAGCATTTTAATTATACAAGGAGCTTGATGATGGATTGAATTTGAATCATGCAAGCTTGTACAAGCCGCGCTTGCACAAGTGAAACGGAACGTGTACCATGCTTGAGCACAATCAAACGTCAGCCGTGACGGAGCTTTACTGGTATCATCATATCTAGCGATCTGAAGTAGGTCAACCGAGAACTATTGGAAGAGGTTTTTGGTGCATACCAAAATCAACCGTATCTTTGGCTTTGCAACTATGTAACTTAGAGCATGTGATGACATTATAGTTGCATATTTAAGGTCTTCATAACTCCTTCCGGTCGCGAGAAAGCGTAATGTTGCTCAGTATCAAGTATCAAAGTATCAAAAGTTAAGGTAAGTAACTTTCATTCATTCTGAGAAAATTATGCCAATCACGGGAGTATTTCTTCAATTGACTCAGTAAATTGATATGGGAATAGGTTTTTCTTTTCATCAACCACTCTTTACATCACACATTACGTTTCTTCTTCCGCGTTTTCCTCTTGTGGATGAGGCAAAAAGCACCCAATAGTTAAACTTATAAAATATAATATTAGTTACATAACTATTATAAATTTTCTTTAAAAATGAATAAGCCAGATATCTTTAGAAGGAAATATTTGTTTAAAAAATGTTGACAGTCATTATCACCACATAAATATACAGTTACATATGTAACAAAAATTTCTTAACCTGTCTGAATTTGGGGCTTTTACCTGATCGTGTTTTAGATCCAGGTATAATCTTCATGGTACAAGACAAGGTAACTGGGCAAGGTCGATAAGGATTTCAGGAAAATATTCGGCTGGCATGGATGATGTGTCATTCTATAACGTGAAGATGGCGGGCCTGCGCTGATTGATTTGCTTACATATTTCATCAACTTGATTCTTACAAACTGCCGTCTTCCCGAACTGAAGGAGGCAGTTATCATACCAGTTCATAAACGTGGTCCAAGACTTTGAAAGAATACTATATCAGAGATTATACCAATTTTTCCGTGATTACAACTTTATCTACCCGACCCAGTTTAGGTTTCTTCCAGGCTTCATCATGTGAAAAGGCTCACTTTGGTGCCCTTACTATCATTTTGAACCACGTAGATGCAAAGCGCCATGTGGCGGCAGTGTTCTTTGACTTGTCCAAGGCATTCGATATGGTTGACCACGGTATCTTTTTAAATAAACTATCTATGTACGGACTAAGAGCTGTTTCGGTCGAGTTAATTGAGGCGTATTTGGGGAACAGGCGTCAGTATATTCGGGTGGACGAGACCTTTTCCGCTTGTCATTTTTGTTGAGCGTTGGTATCCCTCAGGGATCAATTCGTGGCCCACTGCTCATTTTAATGTATGTTAACGACGTATCTGCGAATGTTTCATTAGGCGAATTATACCAATATGCAGATGATACGACGCTGATCATCAGGGGTAACAGTGTGCTTGAACTATCTGCTGAAACAAGTCGTGCGGTAAAATGCATGGGTCTATTGTGGTGCAGTGGTGGGCTCTATCCCTCGTAGCTCGGACGTGAAGTTTCTTGGAATTCACATGCAGGAATCATTAAGGTGGGAACATATTGAGTTCACCTACAAGAAATTGAACAAGCTCTACTTCTCTATGTACAAACTTCGGGAAAATGTAAGCACACTGAGACAGTATTACTTTGCCACCATTGAGTCTGTGCTGAGATACTGCATTGTTCTTTGGGGTTTGTCGGCTCAGTCTGTGAGGCTTTTTAGACTACAGAAGCGATACATTAGATGCATGCAAAGACTAGGACAACGGGACTCATGTAGAGGCTATTTTATGACGCATTGAATATCTTAACATTGCCATGTTTGTATATTTATAACCTTTTCTTGTTTTGTAAGAGAAATTTCAGTCAGTTTGTAACAAACGGTGACATATTGGGGTCATTTCAAACCCGCAATTCCTTGCGTCTCGCCATCCCTCACCACACTACCACTACTTTTGAGACTGGACCTTCGTACCATGATGATGAAGGTGTATAACGCGATGCCGAACGATTTGATCAACAACCAAAAGGCGGTCCGTGTTGGAGAAAGAGTTCTATGACGATTCCGACTACATCACTTGCTCCAATTGATTTGTGGCATTTTGTTCGTATTTAAACATGTATTGCTATGTCTTAATTTATAGTCAGCATTTTACATGTTCAAAATGACAATGTCTATATCATATTTTGATCAATGACAATAAAGAGTTATAATTATAATCTGACAGTTTGAGGTTAGGACTAACCTAACCTACAAAGCTTTGCTTACATTGCACTTTTTACATGTTACTTACTTCCGGAGCTTACAAATAAGGTTTATTTTTAAAGAAGAGTCCCACCATCAAAGCGTTAACCTTCGGTAGATTAGCACTATCCGGGTTAACAAAGTTGTTTTCTAGTGTTTGTAAATTAACGTAGTAAAGTCAAGCGTCAGAAGTACAAGCTTAATACGATGTGACGTCACTGGAGACTGAGCCAATTACAGAGCGTTTTCAATCACGTGATAGGATAGGACGTGAATAAAATTCAATTTTATTTTGTTTTTTAATAGAAAAATGGATATTTTTTGGAAAAGTAATAACAAATACTTCCTTTAAACTGTAATGTACTAGGATGACTATAATACAAACCATATTTTTAAAACAGTTAAATACCTTATTAGTCTGCGGCATACGATCAACCTGACAAACCCTCGGCAAAAAGAAGATATGAAAGTAAAGTACATCTGCTTTCATGAAATGTGTATTTTTTACATGAACAAATGACAATGATGTAACAATTTACAATGAGAGAAAATAAAAAGAATGATTCCGATGGTATCAAGTATCAACGCTGGAATCACCATATAGTATTTTACCTACGACCGTATGTGTAAACGTCACGGAGTGCTTCGCTCGTATATCGCTTATAACATACGTGTGCGTTTGGCTGTGCGTTTGTGTTTTTTACGCACGACCTAATGTCATAATGACAGATGTCGCGCGAATATTTTGATTAATTATTTGTCATTTTTGATACTATTTATATTTATTGAAATTTTCGGTCGTAGGTAAGTGCAATAGTCGAGCTGTAACATATATTGCATATTCGTGAACATTTATGTTGAATTTGTATTGGAATTTTTGGCCGACACTTCAGACAAAGTTCTCCGTAGTTGCAATAGATGTCGCGCGAATACCGTCAAATATTGTCACCCGTCAAATATCCTTACCTTTATTTATTTGACATTTTTGATACAATTTATTGAATTTGTCGGTCGTAGGTAAAACTATGTACAATACTCGAGCTGTACACGCATATAACGTGCTCGTGAAAAATAACAAAACTCGCCGCTTCGCGGCTCGTATGTTAACTTTCCACTCGCACGTAATATGCTAGTTACAGCTCTTGTAATGTAATATACTATTACCTACGACCGTATGTGTAAACGTCGCTTACGTCACGGACTGCTTCGCTCGTAAATCGCTTATAACAACCGTGTGCTTTTGGCTGTGCGTTTGTGTTTTTTACGCACGACCTAATGTCATAATGACAGATGTCGCGCGAATATTTTGATTAATTATGTGTCATTTTTTATGCTATTTATATTTATTGAAATTTTCGGTCATAGGTAAGTGCAATACTCGAGCTGTAACATATATTGCATGCTCATGAACATTTATGTTGAATTTGTATTGGAATTTTCGGTCGACACTTCAGACAAAGTTCTCCGTAGTTGCAATAGATGTCGCGCGAATACCGTCAAATATTATCACCCGTCAAATATCCTTACCTTTATTTTTTTGACATTTTTGATACAATTTATTGAAATTGTCGGTCGTAGGTAAAACTATGTACAATACTCGAGCTGTACACGCATATAACGTGCTCGTGAAAAATAACAAAACTCGCCGCTTCGCGGCTCGTATGTTAACTTTCCACTCGCACGTA
Source organism: Melinopterus prodromus (assembly GCA_964023965.1). Lineage (NCBI taxonomy): Eukaryota > Metazoa > Arthropoda > Insecta > Coleoptera > Scarabaeidae > Melinopterus > Melinopterus prodromus. The sequence continues at coordinate 64,060,979 of OZ030391.1, read as the reverse complement.
ATATGCTAGTTACAGCTCTTGTAATGTAATATACTATATCGCCAATGAGGTCGGACTGCATCAACAAGAGATACTACTCATAGCGTAGGTATTCGACACTCGGCTGCACTAGCATTATGCTGGTGCGGGTTTGTATATTTGGCTTATGCTTGACTTTATACACTTTTATGCACGAACTTGGCGCAGTTCGCACCGAGTGCGTAGTTCGCACCGAGTGCGTCAAAAACACTATAAAAGTTATGCGCCAATGGGATCGATGAAAATGTGCAAATGTGCACTAATTAATCTGTGCTTAGTAATGTCATGTCAGCGTGGTCAGAGTGTTTGTCATATCACATTAATGTGATCTTGCACATGTTGTATTCAGTTATATAGTTATTTATCTACGACTCATATATAATAAGTTCATTGCATACTTTCATTGCTATTATTATATAATCCCCATCATGATACACGCCAATGATTATAACGGCACTACCGTTGTATAATAATGACAGTTCGTTCAAATAATGACTTCATTATTTGAACGTACTGTCATCATTATACAACGCTAGTGAAACCTACGTGGATGACAATTTTTGTGACAGTTCGCCTCGCCATCATTGACAATTACATATTTGATATAAAATGGAATTTAAAGTCGTAGATAAAACGTCGTATTCGACTTGCACACAACGGATATAAATCGCTAGCATGTTTGCACGATCGCATACCGTTCGCGTATAAACTTCATGCTCGCGATTGAGATCCTTAGAGATGTGCTCGTCAAATAATATTGTGACATTTAATAAGTGGCAACCCCTTTGTGGGTAGTCACTTTATGTTGTTGCATCTCAAATGGGGCTGTAGCGGAGATGGTAGCTTCCCCGAGGGGATAAATACGCTTCACAACTTGTTTAAGTAATCACTTTATTCTCTGTAGTTTACATTGGTATCGTTCTTACTAACTAACTGTATACAAAATGGTTTTAATCTTTTATAGTGGTTCTCCAAGGTATTGGGACGTAGCCGACCTTCCTGGTGTCGACTTGTTTGTTGTTTTAGCGTTGCACACTCCTAGAACAAGGTTCCCAAAACACAAACTAACCTCGCGACTGATTATGTTTAATGCTCCGGATACCCTATGTGACAATATACTATAAGCTTAAATTTGATGCACTGCTTGTAACTTTGCATAAATAAATAACAGCCAACAAATTATTTGATAGTTGGCTCCTATTGCGTTTAAACGCAAGGATACTGATTTCCCGCAAAACGAGATTACGCAGCTATCAGCTGAAAATATAAGTGGGATATGTAGATAAAGAGTGGAATTATAAATAGGTATATGCTACCATAAGCGCAAAGTAATCCAAACATATTTTTTTAAAAATAACGCTACGTTATGTTAATTCATTCTTCTGTCGTTGTTTAAAAATATTCTTTATTCACATTTATGAAATATGAAAATCATTCCTTCAGTAGAAATTTCCAAGATCTCACATTATTTTATTTTAATTTTATTTCATATCGCTTAAATAAACAAATGCGCCATGTTGGTTTATTACTGTGACTGAATGCGCTGGACTTGTGCAATGCTCATTCAGTGCCACGAGTGTTTAATGAATTTTTACTTTCATTAGCATACAGAATTTCACTGAATTCAGAAATTGAAAAATTGCCTTTTGCCAACAATCCGGTAGCTCTAGAGTCTAGACTCTAGAATCTCTAGAGCCTAGAGTCTAGACCAGGGATGGGGAAATGGCGGCCCGCGGGCCGAATCCGGCCCGCGTTATAATTTTATCCGGCCCGCGATCGAGAAAAGCAGTCTATTCATTATACATAACAAAGTCGGTAGTTACTATAAGTAATCATTCATTATTCAGCGAAGCGCTGTAGGTACTTCCCATATCGTGACGGTAGTGGATCATGCACCCAACTAGAGCACGCGTATCGGAGAAAAAAATTTAAAAATAAATCCCTTTGATATCGCTTCGACATCCCGTCGATATTGCTTCGATATCCCTTCGATATCGCTTCGATATCCCTTCAATATCGCTTCGATATCGCGTCGATATCGGCTCGATATCGCTTCAATATTCGTTCGATTTTGAGTTTTTGGCATTCTTATAGTTTATGAAGAGCGGAATCGAATGGTGTTGCGTTTATTAAGATTGAACTTCTATCCAATACTCGTATTTTCTACTATTTAGTTTGTCATATTTGATAATCCGAATCACCTTCGGTCCCAATTAGTTCGGATTATTGACGCTCTACTGTACCTACAATTTGAGGTATGATAGAAATTTTTGCAAACATTTTTGCAGAAGTTCTAAACATTTTTCTGTGGCAACTGATTGAAATACGTTAGCTATAGGAACGAACATTATCGCGATTTAGGGGCGGGGGGCAAAACTCAGAACGTCATGCGGATATTAGGTCTCTTCATTACCAATTTGAGGTATGATAGAAATTTATGCAAACATTTTTGCAGAAGTTATAAACATTTTTCTGTGGAAACTGATTATACGTTAGCTATAGGAACACACATTATCGCGATTTAGGGGGTGCAAAACTCGGAACGTCATACGGATATTAGGTCTTTTAATTACCTACAATTTGAGGTATGATAGAAATTTATGCAAACATTTATGCAGAAGTTATAAACATTTTCCTGTGGAAACTGATTGAAATACGTTAGCTATGAACGAACATTATCGCGATTTAGGGGGGGGGGGGGCAAAACTCGGAACGTCATAGGGATATTAGGTTTCTTAATTACCTACAATTTGAAGTATGATAAAAATTTATGCAAATATTTATGCATAAGTTACAAACATTATTCTGTGGAAACTGATTGAAATACGTTAGCTACAGGAACGAACATTATCGTGATTTAGGGAGGGGGGGACACACTCTCGGAACAGCACAGGGATATTAGGTCTCTTAATTACCTACAATTTGAGGTATGATAGAAATGTATGCAAGCATTTTTGCAGAAGTTATAAACATGTTTCTGTTGAAACTGATTGAAATACTTTAGCTACAGGAACAAACATTATCGCGATTTAGGGGGGAAAACGCTGAACGTCATCGGGATGTTAGGTCTCTTAATTACAGTAGAGCGTCGCTAATCCGAACATTCGCACGTCCAAACATCCAAATAAGGTTGAATCCGAACGTCCAAAAAGAAATAATAATAAAATAAATCACTGAGTAACCTAGGAAAAGTCATTTTGTCGGTTCATATTTAGAAACAAATGTTGCTTTTGTACTCGTATTTTTCAGTATTACATAAAGAAATAATAAATAAATGATACATGATAAATAAATCATAATAAATCATAATCATAATGACAATAAATCATAATTAAATTATAAATAAATCTCTTCGATATCCCTGCGATATCGATTCGATTTTGACTTTTTGCGAATCTCATAATCATTCACAGTTATTACCTACAAATAAATTAATAAAAATAATATTTTATATGTTATGCTATCAATTCTACTTTAACTTCCACGCGCCTTAAACCAATTTAATAAGGTATTAATTATTCAGTATATCTGGCCCGTGTGAATATTTTAATTGTTTTATATGGCCCTTTTCTAAATCCATTTCCCCATCCCTGGTCTAGACCATAGTGCATTGACGTAAATACTCCAATTTATAAGTATAAAAATCTGGAGTAGATACTCTCTGTCAGCAATGTTACATTCAATATATTGAGTACAAATAATATATACCTATGGCTATATACATATGTATATTCATTTTAAATTAATATCACCAATGTAGGTAGATAATTTTTATATAGGAGTAAAACGTAGGCAGGCACATGTTGCGATTAGAACTTGATAAGCTAAGTAAGTAGAAGCTAATATAACCTTTCTAAACCTTTCTGCCGTTGATAACACAGCTAAACTGATCATGGAAGCAGATATGGCACAGCATTGTATCTATGGCACTGATAATCTTATAGATTACGACTGTGATTAAGCGGTTTAATTTATTATTCGTATGTCACAAATCTTATTTTCTTTATAGGTATAGAAAGTTCAAACTTTACTACACTATAATACATCGGAACACGGGCGCCCGCAAAAATATTTCCAGCAAAAATTAGGGTTAATGGAAACCGGAGCTACCGTTCCGATTTTGGTATAAGAAGCTAATCGCTACAGAAAAGTTTTTATAACTTCTGCTGCATAAATTTCTATCATACCCCAAATTGTAGGTATGTAATTAAAAGACGTAATAGCCCTTCGAAGCTCGGAGTTTTGACCCATGGACAACAATCTTTAAATTGTGATAATGTCCGGTCGAATAGCAAATGTATTTCAAACAGTTGCTATAAAAAATAGTTTATAACTTCTACACAAATTGTTGCATAAATTTCCATCATACTCCAAATTTTAAATATAGTTGTAGAACGGAGTCTTGCGCCACGGAAAACTAGCTCTAAATGGCAATAATGTCCGTTCGAATTGCAAACGTATTCCAAACATTTGCTGCAGAAAAATGTTTATAACATATGGAAAAATTCCTGCAAAAATTTCTATCATACTTCAAATTGTAAGTAATGAAATGACCTAGTAGCCCTTCGATGCTCGGAGTTTTGGCCTATAGACGACAACCCCTAAATGGCGATAATCTCCGTTCCAATATCAAACGTACATCAAACAGCTGCTAAAGAAAAATGTTTATAACTTTTGAATAAATTGCATAAATTTCTATTATATCTAAAATTGTCGGTAATTAAAAGATCTAGTAGCTCTTCAACGATCGGCGTTTTCCTCCAGGGACAACAACCCCTAAATTGCGATAATGTCCATTCGAATAGCAAAATGTATTTTGATCAGTGCTATAGAAAATAGTGTATAACTTTTGGAAAAATTCTTGCATAACTCATACCGCACATTGTAGGTAATTAAAAGACCTAGTAGCCCTTCGGCGCTCGGAGTTTTGCCCCATGGACAACAACCTTTAAATTGCGATAATGTCCGTTCGAATAGTGAACTCATTTCAAACAGACGCTAAAGAAAAATATTAATGAGGGACTATCGACCGTGTGATTTGTTGAGAAAGAGAGAAACAGTCTTTGATAATTTAATTCTGGCACTATTCACATTTGCCTACGTTTCGCCGATTGGTCTTCGGCTTCATCAGGGCTGGTGTGTGGGCAAGATTTGTCAAAAATTGTGGATGAAGACCGTTGCGGAGGTGGACATTGTCATAACATACATAACGGTAACATTAAGAAATTATAATTTTAATTTTCACTGATATAACATTTTAAAAATCAGTTAATTAGACAACGGAACACAAGGTACGCTAACAGTAATTAAAAAATGTTAATATTTTTTGCAAAAATTGTTGCATAAATTTCTATCATACCTCAAATTGTAGGTAATTAAAAGATCTAGTAGCTCTTCGACGTTCGGATATTTGCCCCATGGACGACAATCCCTAAATGGCAAAATGTCCATTCGAATGCCAAACGTATTTCAACCAGTTGCGACCAAAAACTGTTTATAATTTTTTCAAAAATTACTGAATAGATTTCTATCATACTCCAAATTGTAGGCAATTAAAAGCCCAGAAGCCCTTCGACGCTCGGAGTTTTGCTAAATGGCAATAATGTCCGTTCGAATAGCAAACGAAATCTTTTGCAAAAATTGATAACATAATCGTTGTCATTTGTGTGTTTCTGTTTTTTATTGTAATTGAACATCTATGAATTTTTATGTGTAAATTCAGAAGTTTATTAATTATTTTATTATTAAGTTCTATTATTATATTATTTTTTCAATTAAAGGTTAAAAGGTTTGAACACTAGTTATAAATCAGATGTTTCCCTTGTTATATGAAAAGCCAGGGGTGCAAGTGCACCCCCTTGCCTCTCTCTGCGGGCGCCTATCCACAGTAATACTGTAAACGTAATAGGCACTATTGTTGTATTGTTTTCCAGTTAAGTTTAATTTGGTAAACTCAAGTTTTCAATATGTGCTCATCACTCATCATAGTACACTTCAAATAAAGATTCAAATTGCGTTTTTGATATGCTGAAAAAATAATGCAACCTTACACATATCTCTACTAGACTGAAATGTTGTGGACCACAATTCCTAATTATATAAAGCAAACTAGCACACCGCGTGCGATGTGCACAATGCAAAGTGCAAATTGGAGGCGCTGCAGAGGCAAACGTTGCTCGCTTTGAACAATGTGTTTAAATTTTTCGGTAAGTTGTCTGTTAAGTCATTTATTTATTTATTTGAATTTCGTAAAATCCGCGTAGTAGAGATAGGTGCGGGCTATGTGCGGGCTACTTTTTGTCGTAGTACTACACATTATAAAAACATGAGAGTAGCGAAAATCAACTGTTCAACTGCAAAATGTGGCAAAAGATTTGTTGTTCCTCATATTGTGTTCATTTGCCCACCAATGTGCATTCATTTCGAATACATGTTGTATATCTATGCCTATTGGAGCCCTACCCCATTAGGGGTAGGTTACTTTATCATAGATAGTATGACAAAGTATTGTAATCGTGTCGAAAAAAAAAACACGAAATGTAAAATTAATAGTTTACCTGCATAAGATTCTAGTTAGTCGAGATCTTTCGTGTCTCCATTAAAATAAAACTATTTAGCCCGGGTTTGACACATATATCGAGTAATCCATTGAGTGACTTTGACGATTTCCTGGCTTCTAACAACATTTTTACGCTAAGTATTTCAATAAAATATCAAGTATTTGGTATCATTGTAATCGGAAAGATCTTTTCTATCGAATAATCAAGGTGTGGCCATTGGGTACCCGTGAAAAAAATGACTTACTGGCCAAAAACCAATTAAATCACGCTAGAAGGCGCCAGTGATGCAATGTTGGCCAAAATCGATTTAGTTAGTGTTTATTTGACAATTTTCGACTATTTTCACCAATTCCTAGCCACCTGGATTAGTACACAAAAAAGTAATTTTTGCATTGCCTTGGTGATAAAAATTTACGATCGATAAGTTTTTGTGTTGAGAATGTCATGCTGATTGAAAATATCACAGAAAGAATATAGGGTACCGTTTAAAATTTCAATGATGACGTCATTTTCGGAAAAACCGGAAGTCATATTAACCTCAGGAGTATCCCAAAGAATTGCATTTTTTGTCTATTAACTCATTCCCAAATATCATTCGTCCAGATTTATAGACAACAAAAAGAAACGGGAGTACCTATGGCGTGGGTCACCCGGTATACATGTCAACAAAAAGAAAAGCTTTCTTTGAAGTAGGTACTTTGAAAAACGAAAATAACGTGACAAAAATGACACATGCCAAGGCTCGCTGAAATGGCTATAGTGTATTAAACTTGTAAACGAAACCATAATGAAATGATAACATTAGTAATAAAACATATAACGGCAGTTCCGCAGTTACCGTAATACGTAATACGTAACGTAATACGCAATACCTGACCTTAATTTAAAAATTAAGCTTGGCACATCCATTGTTTGAATAGATTCTAACGGTTAATATAACTTTTAGTAATAATCTAATGGAATGTGATTATCAGTAGACTGATAAATAGAAAATGACTTAAGTATAGATTTAGCCATATGTGTTGATAAACGAACATATTGGAATTGGAAATGTGTCATCGTTTAGCGTGTCATGGTTTTGTCCAAGGACACATTACAACAGACACCTAATGTAAATTGTTGAAAACTCTGTATGGTGTCACAGGAATTGTCAAATATTTACGCAGCAACATATTCCGATAAGTGGTACCTTCGTATATGCACGATTATTGCTTATCAGCATATTATCAGGTAATTATGCGATAAGGTAGTTTTAATAACGCAATGTTGTTCAAAACAGCGTATGTAACTACAGTGACTTCACATTGCACCTTTTTAGAATGTGGTACTTTACCGCAAGTACTTTGTTGATTACTTTACCAAATTCCTACTTTAATGGTTGTTATCATCGTTGTTTAATTACAGCTTATGTAAACACGTTTACAGAAAAATGTGAGATATGATAAAACAGCAATAACATTCACTTTGTTTGTCAGACCTACCTAATCTTATCGTATTCTAGTCATACATTTAGAATTGTGCTGTATTTACAACCGTTGAAGTGTATGACGAACCAGATCTGACACATCAAGTAAATACATGACGGGTAATACAGATATATGATAATTCAACTTAATTTATCAATTTTGCCTATTTTTATTCTATGAGTTTTATAGCTCAAGAGCTATATACTGAAATAATATTAATTTTCAAGAAAAATTAAAATGGTAAAATTGAGTAGGTTTCAAATAATTATGCCTGTTATTTATGTACCAAGGGCATTACACGGATGTTTATGCTCCGAGGGTGACCGCTATCGGGCCTGTCGGCCCTCGACCTTTTTAAGTCGCCCGAGGGTATAAACATCTAGTAATGCCCGAGGTGCATACAAAATTTAATGTCCCACAGTGGTTTTGTTCCTCAGTGTGAATAATATTAATAAATATTTTGGCGTAATCAAGTGACATGCGTATCTACGGAGTTGAATTACAATACAAACAGTTCGGAATTGAGTGACAATTAATTGTCAAACTTATAAGCTTAATCGCCAAGAATTGACATTGACGAGTGACAATACAGTCAATTAATTGTCAAACTTATAACCTTAATCGTCAATAATTGACATTGACGATTTCAAATTTATATTTTGAATGATAAATATAACGATGGCAACCCTTAATGCCCGCGCCGGATTATGGAGTGACATACAACGTTTTTTGATCGCTTTTTGGGTAAATATGTTTTTTAAAAAAATTGTTATTTTTCTTTATAGGTGAAGTACATGGTATAGGTGTATAGGTTGAAGTAAATGTTAGGTTGGCACCACTTCGACGAAACGTCAGTTAAAAAACTAATCAAATTGTGACAGATTTTGTGTTTTTTTTTTTTTGACTTGTTTATTTTACGTCGGTCTAGTTGCGCAACTTAGGCCAATCACCGACGCTGAGGGCAGGCTACACACACCCAGGAATTTTGTCCTACTGAAGGAATTCCAACCTCCAGTAAGAGTTCTTTAACGTGCACGTCGCATAATGACAGCACACGGGGCCACCGGCTTTACTTCCTCATCCGATGGAAGGCGGCATGCAAAGGTATTTGTTCCCTGCTTAAAATACCAGGACAGTCGATTTTAGCCCGAGCCGGGATTCGATCCCGGGCCTCCAGCGTAAGATTTATGTGTTCATTCTTCTTCTCTTCTTCTTCTAAAAACAAACAATGGTGTTTGGGCAGTGGTAGCCCTTATCTCACCAATCACCAATCGAAATAGTAACATCAAAAAAAAAAAACTAGTTAAATACTGACATCACTTTTCAAAAGGAAATAGAATAAAAGACTATAAATTTTAGGATTTTCTAAAGCCAACAAGTAGGAGATATTGAACGGAGGAAATAAACCCAAGGAAGCAAGTTCTTTGAAGAAACCTAACCTAAATTTATGTGTTCATTACAAGAGTTCATTACGCTGTAGATGTCACATGCCTTCCAACATACTAAACTAAAACTACACTGATCGCTATACTTTATTTACATTTTTCTCAATTTGTCGTTTTAGAATTAGATATAACAACGGGTAGATATTCCTTTTCAACAAACAATCAAATTGGTGATCTTAGTTTATTTTAAATTTGTATTTTGAACTTTGCCGCACTAGAACGGTATAAAGTTCCATAGCGGCACTCGGAACGACACGACACGGAACGAAATCAGCTGTTTTCGAGTGTGGCAGTAGAAGAAATATTTTTCATGGGTAAATGTATCTTTCTATTCCTTCAATCAAGTACCCACTTCTGTAATGACAATCACTTTAGTAACACTACTCGCGCTATAGCTATAGTGGTATTATTGGGTATTTTACTTCAATGGAGAAAACTGATAAATAAGATTTTTCCAAATAAACTATATTATTCATTCTTTCGTTCTAGTGTGTACTAGACAATTTCCACACACTCTTCCAATCTATATTCCACCAAATATTCATGTTCAGGCTTCTATTCACCGTCCACATCTTGTTCATAACCTTTGTTCTTCAAATTTAGCGCAGAATCAGCTTCGGCCATAACATTATCGACAATTTTTGGCACGTTCTTCAATAATTCTTCCGCATCGACAAACCTGCAAAGTTTATTCACTCCGTCTTCACCTTTTCTTATTTCTTCAAGGATTTCCTCTTCATTTATTCATTTCATTAATTTCCTTCTCTTATCTTCACAAATGTGTGCTTGATGTTCTATTTCATCCCCTTCTGCTTAAATTGTTTTTCCTTTTAATTTCTGGATGTTCCTCGGCACGTTCTACACTTACTAATAGATACTGTTAAAAGAGAATACTTTGCATATAAAATAATAAACTCTATAAAATAAGACAAGAACTACTTGGGAATTTAGGATATAATAAAATCTCTTCAACAAGAAAAACTCATACAAGGAACTTGACATAAATGATAATATAACATTCAATCCTAACTAGGTTGCGCATGAATTTAACAACTTTTACGAAAATCCACATTAAATGGAGAGAAATATTTTAAAAACAGATACAGATTGGCTTGAATCACATCAGGTCCAATTCAAATGATCAATAAACACAATATATTTATTTCCATATAGTGAAAATGAAATGATTAATATATTTAACAGATTAAAAACAAAAGCGCACGGGTCCAAATTAAATTCTCTGTAGTCTGCTAAAAGAATATAAGTACCAACTTATTGAACCAATAACATGGTTAATAAATTGTTTGTTTAAACTCGACCGATTTCATAAACATCTCAATATTGTGCACACGACACCTTTATTCAAGAAGGGATACAAGGGCACAGTTGGTACCAATCGTCCTATATCCTTAGTTATCATATATCCTTAGTTACTGGCCTCTCTAAACTTGAATGCGCAATGTTAGAAAGGATTAAAAGTTTTATAAACAAGCACTGCTTAATTGGTCTTCACCGACATAGTTTTCCCAAAAACAAATCCACAACTACCGCAGTGTTGGATTTGTACAACAAAATATTAAGCGACGGGCAGGAGCGATTGGTGCCTATCGCTTTTGATTGCGTCCAGCACGATCCACGGCTAAAAAAACAATTCTTTGGATTCCGAGGCGTAGCACTTGATTGGCTCACATCATATATCTGTGAAAGATACCAGTTCGTAGAAGTCCAATACGGTTGAGTCAGTTGTGTACAAGATCCTGGTTCCGCTGCTGTTCTCCCTTTTCATCAACGATATTGAGTTTTTTAGGAAATACTTTGTACTGACGATACTACAATTGCTGTCGCAAGGGATAGAAACGACATGGACGATGGTGCACGGCTCTGCTTCGATAGTCGATAGGGCTTGCAACATGTGCTTTGCAACTTCCCTATCGCTAAGCGCGGCTAAACCTAAGCGTCTTATTTTCAAAATAAACAATGGGGACACGCATTCTAATACTTACATAGACGACCACACAAAGGGCAGAGAACAGTCAATAAAATTTCTAGTATACATGTAGCAGACACCTAAAGTGGGATCTTCACTGCACGAACCTGCCAAAACAATCAATTAGTGAAGCAGCATTCAATTTAAGATGCCTAAGAAACATATTGAATCTTGGCATTTAAAAAGCATACATATATATTACACCGAGGTACAGAATAGGCTTGCATACGGGATAATGCTGGGAGAGGTTCGTCAACAAGCGCATCAAGTGTGCTTACAGCCCAAAAAAGAACAATGAGGTGTATGATATGATGGGCATACCTCATACAACCTCATGTCGTCCAATATTTAGGAACCGTGGGATCATGACTGTCATAACTGACGTAGCATGTTTGATATGAAACAACAACCTGGTTGTGCGAATATATAACCACCTCAAAGATCTTTTAAAAAACCTTCCATTTCGTTTATTTAAACGAATATTAAAATTATTTTTGTTAGAGCACCCGGTGTACAATTTCAACGAATTCTCTGTCCTAGCTCTTGTCTAGTCGGTTTTTTGACTGTTTTATATATTCGTTTGTATTGATGTTTTTGTTTTTATATTAATTTTTGATTTGTATTATTCATTTTTACTTGATCTTGATCGTGATTTGTATTAAATTTCATTTGATTTTCGTGTTTCTGAGTATAACTTGACTTGTCTCATGCATTGTATGTACAAGAGTCAATAAGTTTAGTTTTACTTACTTTACTTTACTTCTCGAATTTGGTTTTAACGCATTCGAAACTAACGCGAGAGAACCTCCGTGCGTCAACATGTTTCAGCGTTATTGTAACATATGCTATATTAATGAGATTGTAATATTTTATCGTCGTCTGGACATTATCATTATCATTAAGTTATCGTTGTCTGTAGAAACTACCAAAAAGCTTTTGACGACCTTTGTGCTTCATTTGACGAGCCCCAAATGTTTTAAACCGCTTGTTTATTTATTGACAGCCGTTCACAAACTTTGGCTTGTTGAAGTTGAACCGCGTTCTATATTAGTAATACTCGAGTGACCTTCTCGTCATTGTGAGTGTAACCTAAAACACCACATTATAAGAAATACATTTCCATTGTAGGAGTGAGTGATAAATTGGCCAAATAGGTTTCCAATTTCATGATACTGTACAAGTAATCAACCTACAATTGACTATTAAAATGCTGACGAAAACAAAAGTTTATTAAATTTTTAAAACACTGCGCAACATCTGAATATTGAAAAAGATGTCATGATATTGATTGGTAAAGTTTGAGGTTTCTTGTTCCTACATCCAGCAATTTTGAGAAGAAGCAGTTACACAGAATGTGCAACTAATAAAAGCTCAATCACCCCCTTGTATTAGCCATTTAATATTTTTACTTTATCATACGTAGTACGACCAATTATTGTAAACGTATCGAAAAAAGGTTTTGCGATTTTATCGGAAATATGTTCATTTGGGGTCATTTTTGACCAAGATACAGAAGGTCTGTGCGTGTGCGAGTGCGCGTGCGTGAGCGTGTGGGCTTTTTGTGGCGATTCCGGACAAATTACTAAAGGTATCAAGCTTAGAACTGAAAGAATGTTTGTTCAAAAGTGTCCAAAGGAACTGGACATTTACGTTAAGCATTTTTCAACGATTACAAACGAGCCGCAATATCTGTAATTTTTTCAAAATAGTTAAATAACTAATTAAAGTAGAGGGAATTTTGTATAATTTGTCTATAACATTTTTTAGCAATGTATATTGTGTACCAAGACGAGAAAGCGATAAAACGGAAAATCACTTTCTGGGCGTGGTACACACATAATTTTTTATCCTACACAACAGTATCGTAAATCGTAATAAAATCACCCGTGTCTAAAGACTAATCACTGACATATAGGTTTTTGAAAAAACAACAACGTTGACTGACGTTTTAGCGTCAAACCGAATCGAAAGCTGTGTTTTGATTGGACAGACCATTCGGTGGCCATCTGTTTATTTTCGTGGCTAGCGCTGAAAAGTCTTCAGTACAAGCCTGACGGGGAAATAGCATCATTCGTGTCTCCATAGAGACGCAAAAATTACATTTTCGCATAGTGTAGGATAAAAAACTAATTGGTTAGCTGCAGGAGCAAATTCTATTTCATCGAGATCAATCGCACCGCATTAAAACTCGTTATCCAGGATTTCACAGATATTCTGATTCTATTGACAGTATTGTCAGAACATCAGCATTCGACACTGCTGTATTGTGTGATAAAGTCATGTGTCTACCTACATTTTTATTTATTTATACGGTGATATTTCAACATTGCATCAAGAACAATTTTTAGATAACTCCAAATTAGTACTTATTCGAAATCATATCAAATTTTAAAAAAATAGATATCCGAAGAATTAATGATAATTTAAAAAAGAAATCCTGATAGCTGGCTGTTATTTAAACGATTTTCAGCTAAGATCTAAAAGAATAGAATAGAACTAATAATAACTAATCAGAAAATCACGAAATGTTATTTGTTGAATAATAATTCAAACATGTACATGAATGTTCGTAAATAAATAAACAAATGATAAAAAAATGTTTTGAATCTACAATCAGCATTGCATAACAACGTCATAAATGCGGTCATAAATAAATAATCGTTGGTAACCCACTATTAGGCAACTACTCGAAAGATACGAACACAGTATGCACACTGATGATGAAGATGAAACTTGGAAGCGGACACGTGCATCATCGTGATGCCAGCCATCACCCCGCGCTGACGGCAACGGCCGCGCAATAAATTTAGCCTGACCTCAACATAACATCCGGTACCCAGCCGAATATCCAATTGCGTGCTACGTGGCAGTGAAGGCGACAAACATAGCGACAAACAACGCTGGAACAAAATAAAACATCAGCACGCGATAAAATGGTAATAACAGATAGCGCGCGCGGTAGTGGGGCAAAACTAGTATTGGTTATTATTGGTGCTAATGTATTCAAGTTGGCTGATGTCAGCACGCAGCGGTGACGAGTTTAATTGTTGAACGAGAAAACGGGTCATAAAACTCAACGTGAACAATGGAGAGAGGTTTCAACTCTGCGAGAGGAGAGCGCCGCGGGGGAGAGAGACGGTAGGCGAGCATTTCTGTCGATATCCACTCTCCCCCCACTGGGTCCGTGTGGTTCCAAATGGTTCTCTGTTCGGCACAACAGGCCTCCCCACCACCAAAAACCAAAACGAGAGGACTGCGCGCGGGTTGGTTGGGCTGCCCTAACCCATGGAAGCGAAGTATTCTATCGAACTTATGCCTCTGAACGTTGCTTCCCTGTAAGTTTCACCAGTCTGCTGACGCTACCGCCAACTGTTGTCGTTCCGGTGTAGTAGTACGTCGACCGGTTGAGATCATTCGGTTCCCTTTCACCCGCGCTCTACGATTATTCGGTGATAATAATACTGTTGTTACCCGTTGATAATTAAACCGCGTACGCGGCGCCGTCAACATTGACGTTTGTGAACGGACTTAACCTTAAATAACTAAACACAGGCATTTGTCTCTGCGGAAATAGGAATGATTACGATGCCCGTAAGTACTCGGCGCTGTCCAGTAATTCTAATTATACAAGCCTTGTTATTCTAGTTGCACGATCGTAGGTTATGTTTACCGGTTTACCTTTTTGTAGACTGCTGCTTGTAGTTTGTAGTATCGTGCGTCATTTGTTTTGGTTCCTTTATTCCAATTCCTAAATATAAATACTTACACAAATAAGCATGCGTTGATGCAGTGACAGTAAGCAATGCACCAAACGGGTATGATTGCACCTGGAGTGTATGCAGCCCATAACTCTAGCTGGTGTATGTTCGGTTGCAAGCAAGGACGTTCTGTTGATTAAATAACATTAAAATAGTTTATTTTTGTTTAAATAGTTTTCTATTATTAAGACAATATCAATTAGCCGGCCATTATTCTAATTTATTTCATTTTGTCATTTCTTTCTTTGTATTAATTATGGGCTTGGTCTAACACTAATCCTTTATTATTATTATTATATCCTTTATTATTAATTAACTAAGTAGTCAGTTAATTTGCATAATTTTGTAGTAATAAAACTAACAAATGTCATTAAATAAATAAAAAGAAAATAATTTTACTACTATTTTAGTATTTTTGAAATGGACATTATTAGTAATTGTAAATTTTCGTAAAAATAATGGAATGCTACTGTATATGACACAACTTCTAAATGTTTTCTGTGTTGATATTTGATATGATTGCTGCATATGATAACTAAAATAAACTACTGGGTGATCGAAAAGGATTATGAACGGTGAAAATATCTCCTGAAAATATTGTTTTTTAATGTTGTTATTGGCTTATGTCCAACTTGGGAAACAAATCAAAACTGCAAGCACTCTTAACTTCATTAATCGAGATTTGTCGTAGACTTTTATTTTTCTTTGCAATCTAGGTATTTGAAATTTTGGTTACTCAATATTTCATTAAGTTTTGGAAAAAATGTAGCACACCTATAGCTTAGCCTCTTGGAATTGTTTCTCTGATAATACCAACTTGCATATTTGGTTGATTATTAACCAATCCATAGTAATTATTTTTTTCATACTAATCCATATCCGAATACCAAAAATTAATTAAATAAAAAGAACACTTACTTAACGCTACTGCCACCAAAAAAATTAGTGCCGGTTAGTTTAGTATCTTCAAGTTTGACATGAATAAGTCAGAACTTTGAATATAAACCCAATACGCTTCTGATAAGTATGTCAAAGGATGTCATATCACTGATGGCACTGAGGTACTAATGAAAAATAAAACAGTTTGAAAGATAGTTTGTTGGCAGTGGTTTTGAAGTAAAGAATAATAAACAATTATATATGTGTTTTTATATTATTATTGTTTATATTGTTTTTGAACCTGATGCACACACCGGATGTCGGGAAATTCCTTAATTTAAAAAATGTATGTCATTTTTTCTTTTCTTTTTATTTTGCCATAAGACTGCCACAAGAAGATGATAAGCTGAAAAGTTGAATATTGATCGACAGTGTCAACAAACCACATTACGTATTTATTATGCACATACATAGTTGCAAGCCGTAATTCTTCGAACTGCATACAAGTTTGTAACTAGAAAAATATTCTTAAAACTGATTTAAGCACTCATTATTTATTTATTTTGGCTTCAACTTTTTCAATATTTTGATTAATAATCACTTCACACTAGTATAGTGCTGATTGCAACCCGCCTATTCAGTCATTATTTTTTATTTTATTTGCTTTTCAGGAACATGATCAGCCCAATGACTGGTCCACATGAAACAAAATCTTCAGACTCTGGTACGTAGGCACTAATCACTAGCTGCACTAACAGAATCGCCCTTAAAATCCAGACAACTAATTCAATATTAAGCGCTAACGAGCTCGTAGAATTCCTCAGTTCCCCTTCAGTAAACTTTTAAGTTGGACCTTTGCGAAGAAATGAGAGGATACGCTGGACGGTTTTTGCTATCGAAACTTGTTTCCGCGCCACATGATGTGCCAGCTTTTAACCTTCGTCGTATTGAAGATCGGATCCTGCATCCTTCATCCAACTTTGTGCTTGTGGGATTTACCACTGTCCGCTGAGAAAGATGAGAGAGATCTAGCTATATGTAAGAGTGAGATGAATACATTGACGAGGGTAACTTTACTGTGCTGGGGAGCGCCAGTACAACATGGGTCGTGTAGAAAAGTTGAGAGCAACGTTGCCATGAGACCGGCTATTCGTGAATCCGTTGCCATGATAAAGAGCTACTCCTATAATGCTCCTATATTTCCTTGTCATCCATGTCAATTATAATTATGAGTTGTTGCGTTTATTGTATGTTTTTGTTTATTTTGTTGGTTTTTGTTTATTATG
The DNA here is from genome assembly GCA_964023965.1 of Melinopterus prodromus. Lineage (NCBI taxonomy): Eukaryota > Metazoa > Arthropoda > Insecta > Coleoptera > Scarabaeidae > Melinopterus > Melinopterus prodromus. The sequence continues at coordinate 64,043,580 of OZ030391.1, read as the reverse complement.
ATAGCTTTATAAACGAGGTGTATGAACTAAAACTGCGTAATTCTGCATGTGAGTTATTTTATAGTTTTGTATTTGTATGCAACTTGCAGTTTAGCATGAGATAATGCGTTTATTTCTTAATTTAACGAGTGAAAGGCTATACAGTGTTGCCATAACCACAAGTGGGAAAAACATATACCTGAATTTGGTTATTTATGAGTTCTAACAATATCTGAAATATTTTAAGATGTGGACTCGACAAGATTTTGATCTATTGGATTGCTTCAGATAAAATTGGTTTTCCGATTAAACCTATTGATTTTGTATCATCAAATTATCTTCTTTGAAATGATATGTCTGATGCTAAAGGGGTGCCATTTGAAATGTATAGGGGTGCCCAGGGTGGCTGGGATTGAAGGGATGCAATATGTATGTTGCTCCAAGTAGTTTTGTTTCCACATCTAAAGATAAGATAAGGTAGGATAAGTATTGACGTGAACACAGTGTCTCAAAAAAATCTTGTTCAAGGTTATTTTACGACCTTGTACAAGAATATTCTGCAATGGACAGTGTTTACATTTTTCCAAACATAGATACGTGACACCAATCTACATGCTTATTGTATATGTAATAATACTATCCATAGAAAGTATCCTTTATCGAATGCCAAGTTCTACTCTTCTAGTTGTAACAAGGCCAACAAATGACTATAATGTACAATAATCTAAGTAAGATGAACAAGATTCTAATTTTAACACTATTATTATCTTAAATAATTTCGAGTCAAACTTGAGGAAAGTAGTACCATGTTATTTCCATACTGTGTAAAATACTAAACCACAGTGGTCTAACTCAATTGGCATCTATTTTTAACGTAGATAAATACAGCAAGACTCAGCATTCTTTTAGTTTAAGCTTATTCTGTATTCTACCATCTGTTATGCTTACCTTCTTGGTCTTGTGTTAGTTCTCGAAAATAACCTTCACGTGCTGCAGCTACACGATTGTTTGATACGTGAGGTCAAATATGTTGAAAGGACAAAATTCAATTGATTTATCGTTTTCGTATTTATTGTTTATAATTTTTGTCTAGTCTAGATAAGTAAAGATGGTCTATATCTATACAATCCTACAAAAAAAGGCAGTACAAACAGAATCAATTTGTTATTTTTGGTCCATTTGTAGTTTTGGTTCAAAACTGAAGCTGTAGTGAAACTTAAACTTCTAATATCTTTAAATAAATAGCATTATGTATTTTAATCAAAAGTTATGAGTTACTATAGAGTATGTTGCATAACATCAGGATGTCGTTGTCATGAAAATACAACACTTCAGTTTATCAGAATGTCAGAACTTTAACAAATAACAAACACCATTCTTTTCAACCACAGTCTTCAACCTACATATTTTGGAAAATGTCTGTTTGATTTTTCTTTTCTAAACATCTATCATCTTTTCACTATAATTACATACTCTGCTTTTTAAAATATCAGAAGTAAATATAAAATCCAAGTTTAATCCAGTAAAAAAATAAATTCTTGCTAAATTAATTGTTAGCGACAAATATGAATTACGGTGACACTCACAATAACTGCATTTGCAAATAACTAGAATACATGTTTTATTGTTAAACCACGATCCACTACACCGGTTTGTTTACTTTGTGTCTCAAATTGGTTCATTTCTGTGCATGACGTTACTGCGAGAAGGATGTTGACACCTTGGCAAGCAAATACGTCCTTAAGTTTTGACTTTTGTAGGCGATTTAGGTTAACAAGTTGACAACCATGCTAACGCTTTAATTGTCAAAAAGGCGTGAACGTCACAGCAACATATTGGCTACCATGGCAACGAACGCTACTTCTCGCAATGACGTCAGCCCATAAATGTCATGACAACCGTGACAACAACAATTGGCTACTAAGGCAGCCATGGAAACTAGCGCCGTATTAACGTTACTTCCACTTACTTCTTGCACTGACGTCACTTCTAGGCGTGGCCAATGAGCGTAAGCAGACCGGTCATAAGTGGAAACAATTATGTTCCTTTAATATAATCAATAACTCAACAGAGAGACGTCATTTGAAAACTGACAAGAACACTGATACTTAAGCAGTGAACTCTAATCTAACTGGAAGGACCGCGCGCTTTACATTAGCTGGCGAGATTTGAGACAGGCGCAAGCAAAAGAGAGAGCTATGATGTGGGGTATGAGTCACTTTCTGATCTGACTACCGTAGGTAGATCCGTAGATAGCGGATTGCAGTAGTGTTTTTTTTTAATTGATAACGATATTTAAAATAAAAATATCAAACGGCATACGGCCATGTACCGTATAAGATAGAAAGAGATGGCTACCCCACATCACTGTGGGTTGCATACCAAATGCATTTGCCTCACTGACCCACACTGACCAAAGACGATTTCGCGTGGCTGAACGGTTCGATTTGGTTCCGGTTGGCGGTTGGATGTGGTTGACAGAGCGGTTATAAATAGTCAGTAACCACTCGACGGAAAATCATCCAGTTCGATTCATAGGTTAGGTGCCCCACTTACTGTCAAATATGCCAGTAATGACATGCGCAGTGGTCTACCGCGCATTCCGACAACGACATATGTACCTATCCATTTTACCAGCATTATACAACTTATAACCTATAAATGACAACCCAAACGAACCAAATGAAGGCGAAATCGCCTTCAAACCGTTTTGCCAGGCAGGTTCAAAATTTTGACGGACCCAATCGAACCAACTGCAACCGTAACGTCATCAATCGCCATGTGAAAATGGTTGGTTCAAATCGGTAGTGAAACTGCAACCAAACCGTTCCACGCGCCTAATGTCGCGTCTTTTCCAGTTATACGTATGTATTTACCGTGGCATTTACATTTTACCGTGAGTTTACCCTTGCATTTCACTGACAAGTGACACGAGATGATTTACACCATGGAAAATTATGTGTGGGTACCCAATGTTGCCCAATGAATTCCAAGCAATTTACGTCAACAACGGCAGTAGTGTGGCAATTGTCAAAATGATGTATTCCAAGTCTCGTTGAAACGGCTACATAATACTCAATTTTTATCCAGAGTTGACATGTGCGTCATCTAATAGCCGACAGATGTTAATTTTCTATAATTTTCACTTTCAAGAAATGATTGTCAACTATCGTGATCATTGGTGATCATAAAAACGGGGACAATCCAAATTTGTACTAACTAAACTGAGCTTCGTAATGTCATGTCGGTACGTTTGTCATGTCTCATTAATGTCATCTTGAATTTTGACGTAAGAAATAAAAATGCCGTAATTAATTGAATTTCAGGCAATAAAAAAGCCAATTATTCAATCACCATTTCAGAAATTGCTACCGAATTAAAATGAATTATTCACGCGCGAAGAATAAAATTGTAACCGGAATAAGTTTTTAGGTTAACAAATACTGTCAAAGTAAATGTTCCACAACTAAAACTGTTGAGAATATACTGCCTAATTTCACTTTGCTGTTCCCGTTTTTCTGATCGCGATGATACGTCAAAAAACGGCGAAATGCGACACTTCTCAAGATAATACCGATAATACCGTACAACTCTCGCTGAAAAAAGTATAACGACCGAACTGCGCATAACCTAATAAACATAAAAACGTAATTATTTTGACATATGTCTAGTATCTACATACATGTCTTAAGCTGGTATCAGGTATTGTTTAATCACTCAGCTTTCCTCTTAATCTTTAGCTTTGAGCTGTACGAAAATCGCTTACATACGTTTTGATGACGATAGCGTTATTTATTTGCAGAGAATGCAGCTGCTCCTGACGAACTGAAGTGCTGGGACTGCAATGTGAATTTCATATCGGAATACCACCTGAACAACCACCTCTTGCATCACGTCAAGCAACCGTCTATACAATTGACGAGGGTACCGGAAACGCTGAAGATCACGCTAAAGAGCACAGACAAGGACAACAACAGTTTCGAAGTGGTGCAATCACCCACCAGGTACAACCTGAATTCCCCCCAATTTAAAGACATCCTGTTGGAGAGCGGGTCTTCCGCCGACGAATCCAAGACGGCTCTCTACAAGGTGAAGGAGGAGGAGACCAGCGATGAGGAGACGGAAGAAGGCAGCACTCTGGCAGCAGAAACCGAAGCCGCCGCCGAGGAAAAACCTAGCGAGGGTGGCGCTGGCCACGAGCCATTTCCTTCAGACTTGCTCGGCGAGAATGGTTTATTGTCCAGCCATGATAAGGATGACGATGAGAAAGAGGACGCAACCAGCGACTACGGTAGTATACCGGGGGCGGAACCGACGCCGCCTCCAGAGTCGTCACCGGAATTTCCCAAAATTAGAATCAAAGCTGGGCTCCTCAAGGAATCCTTGACGATTACGGAAATTACCGATGAAAATCCGAATGGAGACCCAACACATGGTGAGTACGGTGATAATAGTACATATTATTGCATTTTAAATACACAATATACCAACTGAAAGAAAAGGGACACTAAAAATGAAACAATCGGTTATCGGTTAGATCCACATTGAAAATGGGCCATCAGATTAAGGCAAACGGAGAGATAGTCATAATACTGTTTGAATTTGTTCCTATAGCTGATATAATTTGTCCTCCATTATTGCAGCCATTAACAATTGTCTTATCAATTGTTAAAGAAATTGTAGTTGAGAGGATTCCGTAGGATTCCGGTCGGCCAGCCAACAGTACGAATGGTAACCGTTATTAATTTGATGTCAAGTCGCTGCGTGCTGATATTGCAGCAAGAGAGATATTTACTACTTATTAAAACACAATTGTTAATTGTTAACAATTGTTAACCAGTTAATGCCATTGTTATGTATCGGTTATTAAAATTTAATTATCTGTCCATCGTTTTCATTATTATTTCTGGTTATTATCTGGATATTAATTTATTGTGTTAAAATATAGGGTAATTAAAAACAATTTTGAGCGTTATAAATTAAAGCGTGAAATATTTTCTAGACAGAAAGGAGGGATAAGACTGATTTTTTTAAAATCTATATTTCAAACCAGTCAGTTTCACACCGTCCCTAATACGTCTTAATAACTACATAACTGCTAAATATATTACTTACTGTTGATTCACAAGGTCTACAGCAGTTCTCGGTGAAGTTAGCAAATTTATTGTCAAGAAACACACTGTGTAAGTTCACACAACAATGCGTATCAACAAAATAGCGATACAGCGAACCAAATAAACCATAAAACAGTATTTCGCAAGCATTAGTGGACCTGGGATGTCGACCGCAAATATCCCGAAACACTAAGCGGTGAGAACTGACCCTTGCCCTGTTTTTACAATTGCCCCGACTTACCCCAGAAATGATAAATTTGAAACTGTATCTTCTCCAAATATGCTGGTTTTTGCAACAAATCAAACTGCAAAATCTTGAGAATAGAAGAATAAAGTAAAATACAACCTGACGAAGTTTCTTAATTACTATCAAGATAAGACACGAGATAAATTTGTGTACGCAGTAGTGTTAAAATCATCAAAATGTATGAAATATTGCAAAAGTATGAATGGAATAAATGAAAAACCCAAATGATGAGAATTGATATACGGGAATAGAAAAACAACAACAACAAAAAATAAATAACTCGGTTGCTTGTTGCGAATTTAATAATGTTGGTGGCAATTTGGGGGCTATTCTCTGATAACACTGGCAACACTGACTGGACCACGTTTCGTGCGTGAAACTCGCCACATGTTTATATCAACAAAAAGAGTTACGAATATGCCACGGAAAGTTATTGCTATCGTATGTCGAAAAAGATTTAGGATATGCCTATATTAGACGAATATGGCATGGCCTTTTATAACATTAAACTGGTCGCCCTACTGAGACAAAAACTCTTTAAACCTAGCTGCATTGCTCATGTTCCAAACGGCGAAAACCGGATCAAAGAAATAGCAGTCAGCATATAGACTACATTTTACTGAAACAACCATTTGTTTCCTGAGTTGTACGATACAGTTAGTTCCACACTCCCACACTCGATGAGTCATACCAGTAGTGATGATTGTGATGGGGATTCGCCCAACAACAAAATTAGAGGTATGGTCATCATTCTTTCATTTCCGCATCCGCTTTTAAACATCTGATGTATTCTCAGAGTACTGTTGCTAGAATTAATGTTAGCATATATTTATTCTAACATTAATTCTAGCAATAGTATTAGTATTCAAGCAAGAGTAGCCATGTTGGCACTCTGAGAACACATCAGATGTTCAAAACTCGTTATAACGAGTTAGATGCAAAAAAAAAACGTTATCTAAAATACTTATTCTAAAATGGCGGCTTTAGTAGACCCTGAAATATCCGTGACTTTTAACAGGTTACATACGACATATCAAGATCATATTCACCAAGTTTGAAAGTACTTTTTACATTGGAATACAATTTTGAAAACTTGGACCTGGGTCGATATGGTTAAATGATACTAAATGGTCGAAATATGATGTTTAGAAAATAATTTCGTAAAAAGTATCTACTGTGCAAATAATGATTACGGAAATTTGTTCCTATGATAGTTTTCAACTCATTTTAATTTCCAGATCGTAACAATGGTGCGGAAAGTATAGACTCTAACTGGTCAGGTTCGTCATCAGACGATCCTCTTGGTCAGATGGGCGACAATAATGGCTCAGACGGCTCCCTGATATCCAGCCTAATCAGCAACAACTATGACCGGGCGAAAGATTTGGGCTTTACGACAAGTGACAGCGAGTATATGCCGTTGGAACGGTTTGATGATCGTAACAGAAATGCAATGGTAAGTTTCTTAATTGCTCTCAATTATCTGGTAACTGACGAACATTTTGTCTATTTAGCAAGTGTACAGTACGGCTGGGGCTACTGCAAACTCCCAAAATACGCTGACCACCCTGGCAGGTTTGCCGATGCAGCAACTTGCCGAGCAAGTGTCAAGACTACAGCCGAATAATGGAACAATGCACCAGCAGAATGTACTTATTAACATCCAGCAGTTCCAGCAGCCACCACCGCCTCAGCACGGGTACCAACCGCCACCTATGTATGGACATCCTCCGCACGCTGGCGTTCCGCCCCAACCGATGTACCATCAACCATACCAATACCAGTAAGTAATCAATAATCAACAGACCGAACAATATATAGTTTTAAAATTGAAAGTTAGTCATATTTGGGCAATATTTTGTTGAGGCGGATCTTTTTTTAGGAAGTTCTAATTATATATTCAAGTTGATGTCCTCAACCTGTTTTTATATTTGTTTAAACCAAATACATTTTATAATTTTTAAATCTTTTTCTAATCGCCCGTACATTATTTTTCATTTCTTTTTTGTTATATTCTCTTCCTGTTCCAATGGGTTTCATTCTACTATATTCTTTCACTTTTTACCATTTTCAAAGGCTTCAGCACTGGTCTAGCGCAGCGTTTGAATACACAGGTGCTTATGGCCATGAACACGGTCAGCGGCGCTTCTAGCGGTGATGCGACCGCAAAATTAGAATCTATGGTATTTTGCGGGTGCCATGTGGCAGTACTGTAGTAAATTGTCAACTTCGTAAAGTACGGTACCTACTGCGCCGCAATTCAACAGAATTGTAGATACGACAAAATAGTACACACAGTATAGGATGACTGCGCACCTCTCGATCCCACACAGTATTATTTACAAAAAAAAAAATAGGTTATATTTGTTTTATCACCATAAGTGTTGCTTCGCTGGTTATTCAACAAAAATATATTTCAAATCCAAAACAAGAAAAGTTAGGTTAGGTTAAGTTTACTCCAATTTAAGAGTTTTATAACCGGTTAAAATAAAAGAATAATTTTCAATGTGCACTGTGAACGGTTGTTCAATTTAGTCGTAAATAGCCCCACATGATCAATTGTTCGAGTTGGACGGATCGTACTGCCGCAGTTTCAAAATTGCTGATCCAACAGATTCAAGTCGGCTGGTCGTACGCACACACGGTCAAATCACGTCCAATTTAGTAATTTCCAATAAAATCGTACTGCGGGGCAGTACCGTATGTGACGGGTTTAAGGTTTGGATAAAATCATGACAAAATCTAATTGTGAATAATTTTATTCTACTTTAGCCTACAAGTTGTAATGAATAATCTATAGGATTGCAACTATGATCACAATAGAGCTTGGGGCACCACTATTTTATGCCGCAACTAAAAACTTAACTTACAAATACATAATCAGAATAGATTATTGAATAGATTCTATTGGTTGTTCAAGTGCAGTTTTACATGTTCCATTATACCCCCAAGAGCAAAAATTATTTCCGTCAGTTCGCACACAGTGCAATGTATTTGGCACGAGGTCTAGGAGCTCGTGTCGGTGTCAGTGCGGAAAATGGCGGCCTCTGCTGGCTAAAATCGACAGTAAACATTTTAAATATGTTATCGTGTTATAGCAATAGCGATGACAAACAAATGCAACTTTTATGCAGTCTGAAGAGGGAAACGCCGAAAATCAGTAATCATGTCGAAGATAGTAGTTATACTGATAAAGAGGTAAATAATACATAACCGTGCTTTTGCAAAAATGGGGAACTGTCAACGAAAATATTTCATCGTTAATTTTAAATTTTATTTGCTCCATTATACCACCATAAACAACGCGAAATAGCCTAACGCGGCTAACGTTAATACAACGGATTCGTTTTAGGTTATGTCCATTCCATTCGAGTCGCGGCAACTGTGACGGTGACGTTCGCTATACAACCCGCACAAAAGTGTATTCTCTTGGCACTTGATTCGCACTACACCGCCGTGCATTTTTCATGCACCGGTTTACTGTTTAGTGTTAGTTTAACCTCAGGGCGGAACGAGTTTTACCAAACGAAAATGTTATAAGGAATCCTCAACACTATACTATACACTATACACTTATATGTACTATAGCTTGCGTGTATGCTGTAATTCAATAAACCATTTATTGCGCATATACAATCCCACAGCTTTAATTGAAATCGTTCATATCTACGATTTAGGTTTGATCTTCGCATAGTCAATCAAATCCTCTTTTCAGATACAATAAAAGGACCACATTTACCTTAATAAGGTAAGGTAAATGTGGTCCTTTTATTATATCTGAAAAGGGGATTTGATACTTAGTTGACAAGAATGATGAACGGTCACTTACCAGAGTCGCAAAACATCACCGAATATGTCGTGCTGGCGTATTTTGATGAACTATTGTGACCAATCTTAGAAAGAAGTTACTAAAAACGGTGTTACATTTTGCCACTTGTAACACCGAAAACAATGTTGCAATGTGTGCATTGTAAATGGAAAGTAGAAAAAGCATTTTATCGCATGTTTGCATCTTTTGTTATAGGCCCCCAAACCCGATGTACTACCCGCCGGGACCCGGGTATGCACCGCACATGCCCCCACCCAGACCCCCGATGGGCCAGCAACAAATGCCCCAACAAGCTCCGCAACAGATGGGCCAACCATATCGTCAACAGGCACCGCCAAGGCAACCTGGTATGCCACAGAGGCAGCCCATGCAACCCCAGCAAGTTAGAGGACAAGTTAGCGGCCAACGACATCCACCGCCCAGACAGATGGCGCCTAGGCAACGAGCGCCCATGCTTCGACCGCGCGGTCCCGTCCCCATGCCCATGCGTGGCGGTAGACCACGCATGGCGACACCACCAAACAACCAACAGCAGCAGATGCAACAGCGCGTCATCAAACGGAGCCCGGAACAGCTCCAGGCGTTGCAATCGCAGGCAGCGAAACGCAAGAGGATGGAAAACGTGTTCGGACCGGACAAACACGATGACGCAGACTGCGAGGTCATCTCTGTGCAACCCAAGAACACAGGCTTGCCGCAGATTCAGAGTGTTCAGGTAAGAAATTGGTTGATTCATTGTTATGTGTTGGTAGTTCTTTTGAAACTGGCTAGTATGGGTATTTCTCGACTAACGGGAAACTGGTCCATACAATGTTGTCTCAGGATATTTTCTTTTTCAACTCAACAAAAGAAACTGGTTTAAGGGGGCGACCCCTATTTTGTTTTGGTATGGGGGTAGGTTGCTAAAGGAGGGGTAAAACGCTAGTTTACCTGTGTGCCGAGGTCACATAGTGTTTGTACCCTAGCACGCAGTGTTAATAATGTTTCTGCACATCGTCAACCAAATGCCAATGCAGTGGGGTTCAGGCACCCATCAACGTTTTACAGAAACGGTATACAAAGAAGGATATTGATAAGTACCGTACCGCGAAACGTCAGGTATTATGAATTTTGACAGCGTGATCCGGAAATAATGTTTATGTATTCCTATTTATCGCCAAAGTCAGTCGTGTAACGTGTTTAAAGGACATAATTGGAGATATCAGCAGCTCGCTAGTGAATATCAACAAACAAACAAAAAATGATCCCGTAACAATATATCAAATATAAGAACATCTATGGATAGAATGGATGAATGGCATAACTTCTTTAAGAGATCATTGCCAAATAATTATAATAGAATCTTCACAAGGATTACTTAATCCCAATCTTATCCCGAAGTACTATCGTGAGCATAAAAAGCGGGGCCACTCAAATTTGCACTAATTAAACTGGACATCGTAATATCATGTCAGTACGTTTGTCATGTCACATTAATGTCATCTTGAATTTTGACGTAAGGAATAAAAATGGCGCAATTGAATGAACTTCAGAAGGCAATAATAATTCAAACACGACTGCATGATGGAATCAGCTTTCGAGAAATTGCTACAGAATTAAGTGTAGGGAAGAATACCGCGGAGAATAAAATTGTTTAATATATATAATAAAATTGTTGAATACCGCGGGAACAAGTTTGTAGGTTGACAGATGCTGTGAAAGTTTAGACTTCAGAGGTTAACAAATACGGTCAAAGTAAATGTTACACAATTAACAATTGTTCAGAATATAAGTGATCGTTTAAGGGTCAGTGCGAAACGAAAAAAAACGCGTTTTTACGAAGTTGGTAGTATCATAGTAGTATACTACCAACTGCACGATCCACGGTGACCTTGAAACGATTATCACAACTTTTTACCGTTCATTGTAATTGTTTATTCCCAAATCTTTTGCATTCACGTAATTAAACATTAACGAACAATGATCACAACAGGCAGAACCTATCTAAACTGTAAATACAGAACCAATTTGTAGTCACAATTTGCACGACGAGATGGCGCCAAGTGTCAATAAGCAGGATTACAGTACAATATTTAAGTGATTAATGTACAAGACGAGTTAATTACAATTTATTTTAGTACGGTTGTATATACCATTCGGTTTAGGAGAGCATGGGTGTTAAATTCTCTATTGTATCTCCATTGTATCTATTTTGTGCGGTTATTCGATACTTAAAAATCATGAATAAATAGAGATAATTGAAATGAGATATTTATTAACAATCTTGACAATTCAGATATTAATTTAATTGTCTCTTACGAACGCCTTGTAGATTTTTATTTTGCATGATTTCTGTGTGGTCAGCTTAATCGGTTGCCGACCGTTAACAGGAATAATTTAACATTTGTCAAGATGACAACCAAGTCTTCTTGAAAGAGGATCATACGACTGTAAACAGACTAGTACAACTGTATTAAAATAAACTGAACAAGCCATAAAGTTGTTGTTAACAACCGTTAAAAATTCACGTGCGAGCGATCACATTTTTTGAGCAAAAACATGTAGTAGAACTTATCTTAAAGCCTCGTTTACATCCACTTAACATAACGAACGAAAATTTAAGTATCGTTTACATCCACTTAACTTAACGTACGAAAACTTAAGTATCGTTTACATCCACTTAACTTAACTTAACGTACGAAAACTTAAGTATCGTTTACATCCACTTAACTTAACTTAACGTACGAAAAATTATACTTAACATACGAAATACAGAACAGTTTCATTTACATTCACTTACGTTGGGGTGCTTGACATAACATGTGACAGTGACACAATATGAAAACCATTACAAATTGTTTGCTTTTATCATGCAAATAGGTTTATGTACACACTAATTGGATCAACGATCAATCACCCATATTAATAATCTGCGAGTTGAGCTGAAATTATTGCAAAACGACACAAATATAGCAAAGTTCTAGTTGCACGTGTAAATTTTTAGGTTATGTTAGTGTCACAAATCATCCGAATTGTCAAAATCTAGAGGCTGTGATTGGTGCACTTAACGCACGGATTCTGTTAAGTTGAAGTTGACTGTTACGTTTTCGTACGTTAAGTTAAGTTAAGTGGACGCAAACGAGGCTTTAAACATTACAGAAAGTTGAACTCCATTGAATTATATGTGTTCGTTTACATTCACTTAACCTAAAAGAACTTAACGTAACGTACGGGTTTGTTCACTCAACTTCAACTTAACAGAATCCGTGCGCTAAGTGCATCAATCACAAGCTCTCGATTTTGTCAATTTGGATGATGGTGACAGCAGGTGACAGTAACATAACCTAAAAATCAACTCGTGCGACTTGAACTTTGTTATCTCTTTGTGTTGGTTTGCAATATTTTTAGCTCCTTTAACGGATTATTAACACGGATGATGGAACCTTGATCCAACTTGCGTGTACATAAACATATTTGTGTAATAGAAGCGATAGATTTAATATGGATTTCATATTGTGGCCCTGTCAAATGCGCAAGTCAAGCTCCCAACATAAGTGAATGTAAAATGGAACGGATCCAAATTTCGTACGTCGAGTATAATTTTTCGTACGTTATGTTAAGTGGACGTAAACAATACTTAATTCCGAAATATCCCCTTGATAAGGTTAACTTTTTTGTATATGAATACACTATTTATATACAATATTGTACTGACCATGTTACAGGCAATAATGGCCAGTCTTATTTCACAGTTTTGTCCCTTTTTCAACGTAGGTATTTCAGAATAGGGGATGTGCATAAAAATAAGTATATAATTTATGTTCAGTATATGGATAGTGAGCATATATTCCAGATTTTATACTTGTGACTGATGGTCATAAAGGGAATTTCATGTTTATTCATATCAACCAATATTTATAAGTAATAATAAGTAACTAATATTTGTTAGTGATATGATAAGTGAGCAATCGGCTATCTTTCTCAAAATATGATGTTTATTGTGGAACAGTCAGTCAAGTTATTCTAGATAGTGCATATATGAAGATCAAATGCAACCGTTGAAACTGATATCAATCGATAACTCTATGGTACCCGTAGTAACATATTATTAAAATGTTTAGAGTCATAATTCACAGTTAATAGGCAAATTTATAATTAATGAAAAACCATCGAACAATTGTGCCTGGCAGATTTTAACCCTTCATTCTACGAATTTCACTGATTTAATCGTAAAAATAAACATACCACGCGTAGCGGATAGAATTACCATTAAAAAGATTCGAAATCCTATACGAGAAAGTGAGCGGTTGATCTGTAGCGTTTTCGGCTTAGTGCACTTATTCTGCACGTGTTTGTTTCGGTGGAGTGTTGCGTGTTCGGCTTATAATTTTCAGGTGGCACTAAGTCAGTGCGGCGTCTTCGACTTACGACCAAAGTTTTCCAAACCTTTCTTGCACGCGGCGTGTGCGACTTACGACCAAAGTTTTCCAAACCTTTCTTGCACTTACTCTGTGCAGTGCCAGTGCAATATGGCGGACTGTCAACAAACGATGACAGGTTGCGACAAAATGAAACTGTTCCGGCTTATGGAATTATTATCTTCATCATCTGCGGACGATGAAGAGATATTAATTACCATGCGGAAAACAAGATAAAACACGGCAGAAAAATGTTGTCATTTTTATTGACGAGTATGACGAATTTAAGATAATAATAATCTGAAGCGTTCGGGTTACCAACTGCACAAAAACCTGCACATCCCACTGGTACGGTGCCGGGCACTGAGAGCGTGTATCGAGCGAATAAGTCATAAACGCTACTAGTATAATTGATTCAAGTAATTTTTGGCATTTCTCTGACGTCAACAGATAGTTTGACATTAGAACGAACATTTATTATGTCAACCGACAATTATAAAACAATAGGCGATTTCTCGTTCTGGTTCTGCTACGGTTCGACTAGGTACCGATTTGAACCAACCAGTTTCACATGGCGATTGTCGCGAATTATAAGACCACCGCTTATTAAACTCATCGACGGTTCGTGAAGAAAACACCACACGGTTCATTACTCGTTTTACTCTTAGTCTTAATATGCGCAAATATCGTTTACGTTCACTTAACTTAACTTAACGTACGAAAAATTATACTTAACGTACAAAATATAGAACGAACCCATTTACATTCAGTTACGTTTGGGGCGATTGTCATGACATTTCATATAACGTTTAAGACAAAATAAAATCTGTCGCTTTTATCAAACAAATATGTTTATGTACACACAAGTTTTATGAAAGTTGTATCATCCATGATCAAAATCTGTGAATTGAACTAAATTATTGCAAAACACCACAAAGGCAACAAAGTTTAAATCGCAAGAGATATTTTGTAGGTTATGTTACTGTCACCATCACCCAAATTGTCAAAATCGACAAACTGTTATTGGTGCACTTAGGATGTAAACGATACTTTAAGTATCGTCGTTTACATCCACATCCACTTAACTTAACGTAACGTACGAAAAATTATAATTAACGTACGGAACTTTGATCTGTTCCATTTACATTCACTTACGGTAGAGTGCTTGACTATGACTAATATTGTCACAATATGAAGTCTGTCGCTTTTATTGTGGCTTTTGCCATACACATATGTTTATATACACACAAATTGGATCAAGGTTCCATCAAGAATGATAAAAATCCGTGTATCGTGCTAAAATATTGCCAAACTACAGAAAGAGAATAAAGTTAAAAACACCTGAGTTCATTTTTAGGTTATTTTTATGTCACCGTCATCCGAATTGTCAAAATCAAGAGCCTGTGATTGGTGCACTTAGCTTGCGGATTCCGCTAAGTTGAAGTAGAGTGAACAATTTCGTACGTTACGTTAAGTTTTTCTACGTTAAGTGAATGTAAACAAACACATATAACTCAATGGAGTTGAACTTTTACTAATTCTTAAGTTTTCGTACGTTAAGTTAAGTGGATGTAGACGATACTTTACAGTTGCTACAACGGTACGGACGGACGCGGTACATGCACACTCTACGGAGTTCTAAAACAAACTGACTATCGCGCAACGGAACACTTATTAGTCACGTTCGAGGCAACCTAACATGCATCATAAAATAAACAACACATCAACATTGCAACACAATTGCAATAGCGATTGATGACGTTACGGTGGCAGTTGATTCGATTCGGTCCGTCAAAATCTTGAACTTGCCTGGCAAAACGGTTTGAAATATCGGTTCGTTTGGGTTGTCATTTTTAGGTTATAATGTTGGACCGTGGGTTATAAGTTGTAAAATGCTAGTAAAATGGATACGTATGTCGTTGTCAGAATGCGCTGTAGACCACCGCGCATGTCTTTACTCAACTGTCATATTTGGCAGTAAGTGGGGCACCTAACCTATGACTCGAACCGGACGATTTTCCGTCCATCGGTTACTAACGTGATGAAGATTTAGAACCGCACTGTCAACCACATCTCACCGCCAACCGGAACCAAATCGAACCGTTCAGCCACGCGAAATCGCCTAATCGTTTTAGATTACAATGGATATTTCTAATGTCAGTCTAATGTTTTGTTCTACAAGAAACAAGGTCTGTACAAGTTCTTTGGGTCTTTGCTAGGTGTTGCTTTCTCTGTTCTCGACCTGAAAATATTTAAGACGCGGAACGTCAATCCACGTCAATCCTCTGTTATGTAGTTATTAATGTCAAACTTAAACTCTTCACCTCTTCTTGAATGGTTGCTAGGAAACAGTTTTTACACAAAAATGCCATTAAATTACTCATTCTAGCACTGAGTTTCATGTTCATTTTTGTTGTCTGTCTTTGATCTGGATTTTTTAAAGAAAAAACAAATATTAAAGATAGAGACACCTTCTATTTTTTGACAGTTTACTTGAATGTTTGGTCCCCTTTGTAGGTTAAATAAAAAGATAATAATTATTGGCATGGGGATGAAAGCAAACAGAAATAAATAAACAAAAATGACACAATTTAAAGTCTATTTTAAAGTGCACCTTGCTATTTTCCTCAGAACTAAAACTTATACATAGACATTTTCTACAGCGCAGCGTATGTTTATTTTGCAGGGAAATGCTCCGGAGCCTGGCGACAACAGCGTGATGCATTTGTCGGATTCGATCACGTTGTCCGTCCGGAATCCACCGCCTAGGCCGCCGAGTCCAAAGAAGTCCGACGCGAAAGCGGTGGCGAACATCCTCGCAACGCGGGGCATAACCGTTACGGCGGCCCCGAAGCCGAAGAAGACTGAATCCCCGCCGCCAAAGAAAGCCTCTCCCCCGCCGCCAGTCGCCATTAATTTGAACAGCGCTGTCAGCATAATCCCTACACAGAAAGGTCCAGCTTCCTCAAAGGTAAATTGATTGCTTTCTATTGGAAGCTCTTAAAACTCTCTAAATAACGTCTAGAAAGATTAGGATTTAGAAAATGTTTGTCTTAACGCCGGTCATGAACTCCCTAAAAGCCGTTCGCGTTTTTTTTTTTTCATATAACCGCGGTCACGATTTCGGAATTTTAGCTCCTGTATGAAAACCGTTGTCAAGATAGCCCCACCTCGTTTGAATTTGAAGAAAATTTTTATGCATATCGTTTGGGAATCGTTCGGTAGGGTTTAGGGGTACACTTTTTACTTTATCATACGCAGTATGTAAAGTATTGTAATCGTGCCGAAAAAAATTTTTGAGATTTTAGCGGAAATAGGTCTTTTTGGGTCTCCTGAACATTTTTGACCAAGGTACAAAAAAATGTCTGTGTGTGTGTGTGTGTGTGTGTGTGTGTGTGTGTGTGTGTGTGTGTGTGTGTGTGTGTGTGTGTGTGTATGTATGTGTGTGTGTAAACGATTTTTGTGGCGACGATTCCGGCGAAACTACTGAAGGTACCAGGACGATAGTTCATATTTAGAAGTTTCATGACCTAACTTAGAGCTGAAAAGGTTTTGGTTCACAAGGGTCCAAAGGAACTGGTAGTTTATTCTAAGCCTTTTTGAAGGATTTTGGAAATGAGCCGCCATTTCTGTAATTTCGACAAAATAGTTAAATAATAAATTAAAGCAGAGGAAATTTTGAATAATTTATGCCTATGGCATTTTTCGGTAAAATTAATAGTTTAGCCTTTTAGTTTATTCTAAGCCTTTTTCAAGGATTTTGGAAATGAGCCGCCATTTCTGTAATTTCGACAAAATAGTTAAATAATAAATTAAAGTAGAGGAAATTTTGAATAATTTATGCCTATAACATTTTTTGGTAACATTAATAGTTTAGCTGCAAGAGCAAATTCTATTTGATCGAGATCGGTCGCATCTGCATTGATATGAAACTACATAGTAGCCAGGATTTTGACAAATATTTTTTTTGTGCTGTCACCACAGAAATGTCTATGGCTGTCACTGGGCTGTCACCACGCTGTCACACTCGGAGAACCGCTATGGAACGTCATCTACAGTGTCATGAACGAATATAAATCTGTCAGAATTTGAATTAGCTTTTTAAACTTGACATTTCGTAGTGGTATCAACCTAACATTTTCTATACCGAAAAATAATCATTTTTGAATTTTTTTAAAAATACGTATTTCTCAAAAAGCAATACAAAAAACGTTGATGTCACTCCTGCCGAAAACTACATAGCGCGACTCGCTCACATGCGACGACGACGCTCCGCCATCGGTGACGCGCCGCATCACCGCTCGTTGTGCTATTCCGTACTTTCGGTACTTGTGAGATAAACAACTATTATTCTGATGACAGTAGGTAGTGTCGAATGCTGATGCTTTGACAATACCTTCGATTGATACTATTGACTATCAAAATATCTGTCAAATCATGGCTAACTAGTTTAATTTTAATGCAGACACGATTTATCTCAGTCAAATAGATTCTCATGCAGCAAAATTATTAATTTTGTATATTGTATGATAAAGTCATGTGCCTGGCCACATCAGATTTTTTCGTTTGGGAGTACATGGTTTTTGAGAAAATGAAAATTGTTTTTTGCACCGTCAAGTTGGCCCCCAACTTTCACATTTCGTGATTTCTTTTTATTGGAACGATTGGAACGATTCGTTAGGGAGGATTAGGGAGTCTAGTTTCGACGTTTGGGAGTAATTAGTTTAACTGCAACCTTAGATATTGATTTGCGGTAAAATTATCCACTCCCTTACATCAAAAGTGAACTTTTTAATTCTCCTTAACGATTTTCTAATGACTTATGAGTCTTATGACTAAATACACGCCATTTATGAATATGTACATAACCTCAATCGTTAATTTTCATTTGCGGCCAAACTAGTCCACTCGTTTACATCAAAAGGGGAGTTTTTAATCCTCCCTAACGATTATTTAACTGTTTATTGCAGAAATACGATCAATTTGTGTATAATAAAGCCGATAAATATACATTAGTTATATCGGCTTCCGTACTCACTGATTTGCCTGATTTGCGGTCAAATAATGAACTCTCTGATATAAAAAGTGGCATTTTTAATCCTCCCTAACCACATTGCAACCGACTCTGAAGAAATGGGTAAAGTGTATAGCAAAACAAAGTCGTTAGCGCAACTTTCCGCCGGTAAACTAAAAAGTGAGGTTATGTACTCTAAACATTTATAATGCCTTGCAGTTAAACTATTTACTCCCAAACGTCGAAACTGGACTCCCTAATCCTCCCTAACGATTTCCAAACCATTCCAATAAATTCATTTTCTCAAAAAACCAACGATTCCCAAACGATTTGCATAATAATTTACTTAAAATTCAACTTTATTTGTCAGTTAACTTGACAACGGTTGTATAAAATTAATCCTCATAAAATACTGCACCAAAAAAGTATATTCCACTCTTTTTTAACTGCAGTGGTTCTCACACTGGAGCAGTACGAACGCGATAAATCGCGCAGGGGTCCGGTAAGGCTAAAGGGGTTATTTGCGATAACACTCTGTTGGAAACGTATTCAGTGGGCTAGTTTTCATTTGCAACCGATCAGACGCGCAGCGTTATTCGCGTGGCGGCAGTTTGATCTATGTAAGTGTGAGCACAAGATAAAAAAAGATCAATAAAGGTCTGTGAATTTATCTCAGGAATTAAATACGATATAGATGTGTAATTTTGGAGTCATAATTTAGAATCGAAATACTATAAATTGGACGTAGTTTTGTAGTATTTTGATTCCAATTTCTGATGTTTAATTATCATGTTTAATTCCTAAGATAAATTGAGGATGTCGCTTCACAGAAAAATACGCCCAGGAAAATACTGAAATTATACTACAAGCTTCCGGTTTTGTATCGCTGCAATACGCCATGATTTGTTAAAAATAATCCATAGTGTATGCCAAATTTTTTGGGACAATATAGGTACAATAACGGCTAAACTCAGATGTAAACGTGGCAAACAAATTTCACACAACTAAATTCAAAATTGTATTTCAGAGTCCAACATCGAGCGCGTCGGACACGAAACTACCAACAGTCGACTTGACGGACGATTCAGCTGTCGAGGCTCCGAAACCTGTGCCTCAGAAAATAACGCCGCAATCACAAAGGGTTTTGCCATTCCAGTGTGATCTCTGTCCTGCCAAGTATCCAAATTCGGTTAGCCTTAACAAGCATCGGCAGAGCTTCCACAAAACTGGAGGTGTGGCTGAATTCGGCGTGCCACTGATTGATCTCAAACAGCCTGGACTTGTTAACAAACTGACCAGTTTCGGGATCTATAACTACATACCATTGCCTGGTGCATCCCCTGAATCTACGTTCGCCCTACCGGTTATTTCAGCGACAAATCGTAATGTGGCGAGTACTTTAGGGAACTTGGGTGTTTCATCAGTATTGACTTTAGGACCTATTAGGTCACTACCGAGACCGCAACAGCAGAATGGAAAGTAAATGTTGCCGAAAAGGAAATATAATGTTAAGTGAAACGGATTAAGTTAAGATGTTAAATTTTATCAATGTACAGAGTTGTATATAAAGAGGATGATCTATTTATTTTGTAGTATTAAGAATGTAGTTTTATTTTCACATCTACTTTTTTTCCAGAAATTTTCTGCGATTATAGGGTTTATGTTAGACTGACTTTTCGTATACTCGAACAGTTGCATACCTGTGCAATTTTTATTGTGATTTATATCAAATCTGTACGTACCAATAAATACAGTTCTATGTATTTTTCTAAAAAATAAATTTATATAAACAAAGTATAAAGTATCTCTTGTCTAACCTAGTTTCTTTTTTAATTAATTTTATGTTCCTTTGTTATTTTACTTTTCAGATAACTACATAAATATTTTCAATAATTGAAACATATTTTTATCTTAAGTTGTTGAGTAGTTTATGTGGTTACAAGTTCTTAGTTATTTGTTATTTGTTCTCCTTTTATTTTGAAATCATTCTCGTATTTTTTAAACAATATAATTGAAACGAACTACATATATGAAAAGCACATGTTACTAATTGAAATACATATATACAGGACATATGTCATAGGAACGACAGCATAGTTGTGCATTCATTGTGCTGGTATACAAAAAAAATCATTTGTTCTTTGAATTTTCTAAGATATTTGTGCTATATGTGCTAAAACTAAGATCCTGGCAGAGATAATGATAGGAAAATTAAAATGGTATCATTCGAAAATCTATTCTTCCAATTATTTCAGCTCCACTGTGAAAGTATTGACTGTGATGCATTATGTTTAATATACAGGGCCGGCGAGACGCGTGTGCGAAGTGTGATTTTTCAATGCCAGTTTAAACCACTATTTGAACTCTAAAATATACAAAATCGGCATTAAAAACCCTAGTCCAAGAGATCTTTAAAATAAGTGAGAAATGTATTTATATTAAAAATCTATGATGATGATTAAACAATAATGATTTTCCCAAAATCTACTTGTACTAACATTGCTAACTGTTAGTTGCTAAGCCTAGACCAGTAAAGATTTTGTTATCGCCGCGGATAAAAATTTACACCACATATATGGGCACAGTTCTTTACAAACCGTGTGTTTCATAACGGCGGTTAAAAATTTGGGAAAAAGACAAGTGGCGCCTGGGCTAAGAGCAATAGAAAGTTTTTCAAATTTAACACAATCATATAATGACATGGTATAAAAATGACTACGTATTGAGGTACATACCTAGTTTAGTTTAACGAATATACATAAGCAACCTAAAATTTGAAATTCGCAGAACGACCCTATTAAGTTTCTGTTCTAATAAAGTTAATAAACAATTCTATTTTTATTTGAAATTAAGGCTACCTACTATTATATTGATCGCATCATGTGTAGTAGCTAGGACAATTATATAAAAATATATAAATAAGCCACTAATCTTGTCAAGAACATTAGTACCAACAATAATGGAAGTTATAATCAAAGTACTACCTGACAATGTCACACAAACATTTGCCTAATTATATGTAGATAAATTGTGACATCACAAGATGCCAACTTGGTATTTTTTTTAGAAAAATATGAAAATCTATGAAACAGAAGTTCTAAATAACTTTTTTGCTAAAATTTTGATGGTACTTTTTCTAGCACAGCCCTTTTTAAACAGCAAAACTCCGAAGTTAAAACTACGCCATGGATGAAAAGTCAACCATTTACTGAAGTTTTTAAGGGAGTTTTCCGTTATCTTGTGTCATCTGTTGATTAAAAGAACAATTTTTATGATATTGTGTCAATTCTACATGCAAATTATAAAATTTCAGATTATATTTTAGAGCCGATTGATACCAAGGTAAGGATTTTAATCGTGCCACAAAATCGGTGGATTGACAACTGAACTTTTTCCGAGAGGCGCAAGAATTTTTTTCGACATCACTAGAAAAATATCACGCACCGGGCCTGTGTTTATATTATGCACTGCTAATATAATACTTCAATGCCAATAAAAATTATCAAAATGAGTGCTATATGTTGCCCATTTGTTTCCAATCACATAAGCTTTACTTGTCAGAAATTCATGATTGGTTTTATATAATGGGAAATCCCATAATAATAACTTTGTTTTGTAGAGCTGTAGATACTGTGTAAATAAGCTGGTCGTCATAAACAACATTTTTTTCATTTTGTTTGTTAAACGATTGCCTGATACAACTCAAATAACACTAAATAAGTGTTTAGTTGCACCTGCACCGACATGCACTTCACTCGGAAAATATTGCACGGCATTTCGGTGTACCAGCTTTACTTAAAGAAAACGCCATTAATTGTTAAAAAAAATGTATTATTAAAAGTGTACATTATCATATCAAATGTTAAATATTAAATTAACACTGCAAATAGCACGTGCAATAAAAACGTTTAAAATAATTCAAAATAATCTAAATTTGTGAAATGTTGTACATTTCTTTTTTGTATGGATTCACCATTCTTGAGATTTTTATTGAGAAACTAGTTTTTAATTTTTTTTTTATTTTCGTAGTACACTTGGCACTTGGTCAATTCTACAAAGTTTATCATTTCTGCCAAACGGTTAAATGATATACATTTAAAACCAATCACAACCCGGATTATCGCACTGTGATTGGTCTGTTTAAAAAAGTCTACGCCACGTAGCGCCGAGGCGGGCTAGGAAAAGAAAATTTAAACATGAGCAGTCATGTTTTGCATTTCAAATGAATAATATTTCAAATGTACATACTGCTATTCACAGATAGCACTTCTTGTTTACGCAAGTGCGATATTAGGGCACGTGATGTTGAGACATATGATACAGCACAACTTTGTCTACTAGGCGTCACGTCTACCAAACGCCCAAGTAATTGATCGATCACATTCCACTATTTCCTTTGAGGCTGCGTGGGGATACCGTCGCCATTATTTGCCTTACCAAGTGGTACCTGATTGTCCATACCGGCTTTTTCTGAGTTGCTTTAATTAAGGTAACGTCGAATGTCCTTATAGACAAACTCCTACATTACATTCATCTTTTTATTTGCAGGTTAATTTAGTTCAGAATGGGTGTACAGATAGAAAATATTAGCGGTGGTGACGGTGAGTAACTTTTATTATCGCATATTCCTTTGCCGTTAGCAATAGATAATTATTCACGAATCGCGATAGGTGTTAACTATTGTAAAATAGTTTGACCTTGTGTGGTGAGTCGCTTTGAAATGTCATGTGAAAATTCTTTCAGGGCAAACTTTCCCCAAGACCGGACAGACTGTGGTGGTACACTACACTGGAACCCTTCAGAATGGAACGAAATTCGACTCATCCCGTGATAGGGGATCTCCTTTCAAATTCCGTATCGGAAAGGGAGAAGTAATCAAAGGCTGGGATGAAGGTGTAGCCAGGGTAATTAAAATCACACTCATTATAATTTGAATTATTGATTAGAATGATGAAATACATTATCCTTGCGCTCTGATATAATTGATGCGAAATCGGTTAACTCTGACTTAGGAATTTTATGAAACCAACTGTGAAAAGCCTATAAACGTTTTAAATGCAATTTTTTTTGTAGTTGAGCGTCGGTCAAAGGGCCCGTCTCATCTGCTCACCTGACTACGCATACGGATCTAGAGGACACCCTGGCATCATCCCCCCAAATGCGACACTCATATTCGATGTCGAATTAATCAGAGTCGAATAGGATCTTTTAAAGACAACTTACGTCACACAAATTTACATTATTTAAGTTCTTGATTTATAATAAATATTTAGCGTTTTTAATTTTACGGTGAATTAATATTATTATGATAATAATAATCTTGCATTTACAAAAACTTTCGACCCGCACAGGCGATTTGCATTTTTGCAGACTTCTGACTGGTTTATCGTAATGTTCATCTAGTAGATTTCGAGGAGATTAGCAGCAAGCGTCGTACACCTTCCTTAGGACGAATGTAACGTTTCATTAACTTAACCAATAAAGTATTTTGGAAGTGTGCTTAAAAGACCTTGTTTTTGTTTCTTGCTCATATCTTTGCCTTAGGACTTGATAGTTATATGTGAAATGTGATTGTCCAAAAATAAAAGGAGTCAGAATTACTTGTGCCGTTTAGATTCTTGATAACCCAGTACATAATGTTTACGTTATACGACCACGGAGGGTACAATTTCTTAAAGATTAAGTTAAATTAGGGAATTGGAAAAACCCAATTAAAATGATGTGTAGATTGTTCAAACAATCCCAAAAATAAACGTATTTCAAAATTACAGAAAGGAGAAGGAACAAAATTTAATAGCCAGTTGAACATTGCAAAATTGTTACTCTCATTTATGGAAAAGTTTGTTTTACGAAAAAAAAAATGCTCTGAAAAATTATATTAATATTTGTCAACTCTGTTTTTTGCGTTAAGTATTAGTATTTTATGACGTAAGCTGCAGTAAAATTTGAAAATTACCGAAATCAGTTTTTTTTTTATTTTATCCTCCCTTTTTTGAAAATCATACAAGACGTTAAATTGTTGAATCTGGTTATACTTTCAGTCTAAAAAATCAACCTAACATGCATATTTGCATCTGTGTTCCCAGCACAATTATTAATTTTCAATTGTATTTTTTAAGCAAAAGCGAAACACCTTAAAAAATTTTGATAACAAGTAAAAAATTAAAGTCTGTTATTAATTTTACATATATAGATACAAATATTATATTGAATAAAAAGTCGTGTGTACTTGGGAAATAACAAACAGCTTCAATGATAATGTATTTAATTAGGAACACTGGATAAAGAACTTTTCTCCTAAAGGATTAGATTAATAGGATTAATATTGTTAAACCATAAAAAAGCTAGCACAAGAAATCAGCTTTTCACAGAACTGTGTTTCTAAATCAATTTGCCCCTTTTGGACCTAATTATACTATTTGGTTTTACTTAAAAACAAATAAAATATTGTCCTGGATCTTTGTTAGTTTAACTTTTGTACCTGGCAACCCTAGATTGGGGTGCATCAGCGACTATCACAGATATTCTGTATTGAAACCAGGCATGCAGGAATGATAATAAATTGTTTTTCTTCAATTTTTGAAACCTCGAAGTGTATAAAATAAGCCCCTGAAACAGTTTTTTTTATTCTCGCAAGTTTTACGATTTATAAAATTGGTTACAAGCCTGTGGTCTCCGATCAAAATTTCCTGCATTAAAGCGGCACAAAGAGATGTTTATTAAAGAGATAATTTTCGCGTACGCTTTAAAGTAGGGATGTCATATTTGGATACAGTATTAGAGAACGTATCTAGGTGCTTATATTGATTAAATTACTATATTTCCATGAATTCATATAGAAAAAGAGTTTTAATAAGTACTACTATAATATTTCAAACTTCTCTTGTAGAGTTTATCATACCGATACAACCGACGCGTTTTTCTAGAAACACGATCTTTCAAACTGGCATGCACGATTACTTTTTAGTTTTGAGTCGTTTAGCGGATCCAGTTATTTTTTTCCCTTAGAGAAAATACTTATTATTGGAGGCTGAACCTCACAATAAGTGAAACTTCAATGTTAAAATTCAAACAGCTGCAAATCTGTAAAATTTAACTTTTTTTTAACTAAATGTTCGTTTAGCCGCCAACCAATTTCATCTAGTTTCATAGGCGCTTTTGAAATTTCGATTTCTGCATGCCGCAGCCGCGCAGGACCGGATACTTCCAGAACAGTATTCACTTCTTGCATATACTTTTGTATGGCACAATTTCATTTTATACATTAAAGTATTATAAATATATAGCAAGCATATATATATATATACCTCCTACAATTTCTTTGAAAAACTGGCCCAAAGTTGAGTAACTTTGTAAGGTTACACAAGTAACCGATTACAATTGTTAGCTAATAATAGTTTTTATGTGCAGCAATCGTCATGCAATTTTTAATCTCATAAGTAATAAATCACACCACTCATATTTTGGAAGCTGGCTGTTTATGAATATATTCTTCTCTTATCATTGTTTTGTTTACATGGGATGGCCAGTGCAACATCTGATAAAAACTAGCGCGTCACTTAGACGAAATAATTCTTATTACATTTGCTATTCTACCGAACTTTGTTATGATCTATAATAACGAACATAACAGTCTAGCAGGGACGTTTTAAGGCATGGGCCACCTGGGCCCTGGCCCAGGCCGTCGGCGTCAAAGAGGCTTCCGTCTCGTTCTTGACTCTGCTTCAATAATATTATGATGCGAATAATTTTAATCGGCAAATGTTTCATACTCATTTAGTGCAAAAGTGGCAATCAGTTTGGATTCTTAAAAATTGAAACTGAATTTAGAATGTCAACATTTCAAGTCTAATCATATCTAATCATTGATGGCGAAAAACTGAAGACAAAACAAAGAGAAGACATGAAATAAGGAAGATTCATAAGAAATATTATTTTACAAATGCCGATGACAATGAAGAACAGTTGTTGGATGTGGACTGTGGACATGTGATTGGTATCAACACACTCTATACATACATGTATGTATAATGAAAGACACAGTGTTTGAATTTTCTTGTCGATGATGGTATTGTAGCGTTTTTCGTTCGTTAAGGTGTGAATTAAAACACTCGGTATATTAAAATAGTCACTTAATTTATTTAACACTATTACAGTCTTATTACCTAATTATTAAAACACGAACACTAAACACGAACACTAAAAACTAACTGTCACTTAAGGCTACTATAAACATTTATCTTCACTGTATTTATTTCGAACTATTTATGTCGATCGATAATCGCGCCCGCGCTCCGACTGCACTCTGAACTATATCGGTTAGGAGCGAGGCTGTTTCTCTTATATACCTATCGATCGATACTCTGGAATGTTCCCGAGTTTTCTACTTTTGCCCAGAGCGGTCGCCACCTGCGCTTCGCTGCCTCGATGGAATACTCCGGAATAACCTAGAACTTCTGGCGTTTTCGCGGCTGTTAAGATCGTCACACTGCCCCCCTCCTAAGCTCGTTTCGTCCCGAAATGATTCCAAAGATGGTGGATGTCGATATCGGCAAAAAGCTCCCTTCTTGCAGCAGGATCTCTTGTGGAAGTAACAGTCCACGGTTCTCTCCAGGGAACGACGTTGAGGGCTATAACAGCACACCAGAATTTGTACGCCCGTCAACCTGAAGAGTGCTTCCAACATGCTGCGAATCATCCTCCAGTCCAAGCCATCGAGTCCGCATGCCAGCTTGGGAATCGCCAGGCTTCTCAGGTCCTCGGCTAGCAATTCTTCCTTTAGAGAACACAAAGTGTCCCAAACATCTCTATAGGTTGGCTTCTGATCGGACGTCTCTTTGGTAACCAAGTGGAAGATCTTTCTGCCGGTCTTTTCGTCGGTTGCCTTGAGTGCTTGTCCGACTCTGGGATTAGACCGACGCAGCTCTGGAATATTTCCAAACTTCCCGCGGAAAACCTTGGCTATCCCTCTAGACATTTGCAAGTCCTTAGCCACACAATGTGCCAGTGCGTAGCCAGCTGGAGCAGTAAACAGGTCTCGCTGCACTTCACAGGTCACACCGAACCGACCCTTTTGACCATTAGTATGACGGGCCATGAATTCGTCGAATGTCAAATCCGGCTCTGGTTGGATTCGCCGCAGCTCCGCGTCTTCGTGGTCTCCGTAGTAAGGAGCCAGTCGGTTGAAGTGAATGACTCGAGCTTTACCCCGTGGTGGCTTTTGTATCCGGTAAAGGACGTCGTTGATAGCTTCCAGAACTTTGTATGGTCCATCCCAGGATGTTTGAAGTTTTGGTGACAGTCCCTTTCGTCTCTTGGGGTCGTAAAGCCAAACCATATCACCGACATTGTACCTGTGGTCCTTGGCATTCACATCGTATGCGTCCTTCATCCGATTACTGGCAACTTGAATGGAAATGCGAACTTGGCTATGAATGGCATCCATTCTTCTTCGCAGTTCACTGACGTAGTCCTCCCCGGCGACATCAGTTCCTGGCGGGCAACCAAACTTCAGATCGCATGGGAGACGGAGTTCTCTTCCCATAATTATCCGAGCCGGAGACTCTCCCGTGCTTTCGTGGACGGCCGATCGATAAGCCAGGAGGAACAAATGAAGAAAGCCATCCCAGTCTCTTTGATGGTCGGAGACCACTTTCGCCAAATACCGATTAATGGTTCTATTCATGCGCTCCACCATTCCATCTGACTGCGGGTGTAACGCAGTAGTTCTTGTTTTCTTGATTCCGAGCGTCTTACAGATGTTCTGGAACAAACTGGATTCAAAATTTCGCCCTTGGTCCGAATGTAGCTCCAAAGGTACGCCAAATCGGCAAATCCATTCTTTCACCAAGGCGTCGGCAATTGTTGAGGCTTCCTGGTTTGGTAGAGCGTATGCCTCAACCCATTTGCTGAAGTAGTCCATCACGACCACGATGTACTTATTTCCTGCTTCGGATTCGGGAAACGGGCCGGCTACGTCAATAGCAATCCTTTCAAAGGGACTTCCCACGTTGTACTGGCGCATCAAAGCCTTCTGCTTTCTCTGCGGCCCATTACTTGCCGCACATACAACGCATTTTCTGCACCAGTCCCTTACGTCTTCCTTGCTATTGACCCAGTAAAATCTTTCTCTCACCCTTCCCAGCGTCTTTGTCACTCCGAGATGTCCTCCTGACACACCAGCATGGAGTTCTTCTAGCAATTCCGCAATCCGACATTTGGGCACAACAATTTGCCTTCTTTCCTCTTGGCCGTCGTGGTCAATTATTTTCCGCCGCAGGAGTCCATCTTCCAGAATTAGGGAGTCCCATTGTGCCCAATACGACTTGATGTTAGGAGGATACTTGGCAACTTCTCCCCAGGTTGGCTTCTTCTCCTCTTTCATCCAGTTTAGGACTATCTGGATATCGGGATCTTCCTCTTGGTCTTTTATAAGATCTCTATTTTGCCAAGTATCGTCGACTATGGTGGTTCGTAACAAGTCAGCGTCTTTTTCCTCTGCCCGCTGGCAAGGCTTGCAGTCCTGTGGACAGGGTCTTCTTGATAGGGCATCTGCATTTCCATGGATTCTCCCTGCTCGGTGCTCGGTGTCGAAGTCAAACTCCTGTAGCCTCTCTATCCATCTTGCCACTTGTCCCTCCGGATTTTTAAACTGAAGGAGCCATTTTAAAGCTGCATGGTCTGTTCGTAGCAGGAACTTCCTTCCGTAGAGGTACTTGTAAAAGTGCTCCATCGCTTTCACAACAGCTAGCAACTCTCGGCGGGTGACGCAGTAGTTACGCTCTGGCTTGGACAACGTTTTACTAAAATAGCCTATGACTTTTTCTTCTTGCCCATCCTGAATTTGGGACAGCACGGCTCCTATGCCCACATTGCTAGCGTCGGTGTCCAGTATAAATTTTCCTTCAGGTAGGGGATAGCTCAAGATAGGTGCGCTTATCAGAGCCCCTTTTAGGTGATCGAAAGCTTCTTGACATTCCTGGGACCACTGGAATTTTCGTTCTCCTTCGGTGAGCCTGGTTAATGGTTTTGCGATGTTGGCAAATCCATTCACATAGCGTCGGTAGTATGTGCATAATCCCAAGAAGCTGCGCAGCTCATGTTTGTCATTGGGAACTGGCCAATCTTTGACAGTCTGGATCTTTGCCGTGTCAACCGCCACTCCTTGACTGGAAACAACGTGACCCAGGTACTGCACAGCTCTTTGAAATAGGTGACATTTCTTTGGGCTCAACTTCAGTGCTGAACCTCGTAGCCTCAGGAACACTTCTTCTAGGTTGCGCAGGTGGTCTTCAAACGATTTTCCTACTACAATAATGTCGTCAAGATAGACCAGACATGTCTTCCAGGACAGTCCTCTTAAAATCGTTTCCATCAGTCGTTCGAAAGTAGCAGGAGCATTGCACAGTCCAAATGGCATCACATTAAATTGCCATAATCCAGCACCCACCGTGAAAGCTGTCTTTTCTCTATCTTCGGGGGCCAATTCAACTTGCCAGTACGCGCTCTTCAAATCCAGCGTGGAAAAGATCTTCGATCCGGCCAGGGTGTCCAAAGTGTCATCGATGCGAGGAAGAGGATAGCTGTCCTTTTTGGTCACATTATTAAGCTGCCGGTAGTCAACGCAGAATCTGGTCGAGCCGTCTTTCTTCTTTACCAGTACCACCGGTGAAGACCATGGACTGCTGGATGGTTCTATGATTCCTTCCTCGACCATACTCTCAATAATCTTGTCAGCCTCCTCTCTCTTAGCCAGCGGTAGCCTTCTAGCTGTCTGCCGAATGGGACGAGCATTTTCCGTATTGATTTTATGCTGGATTATATTTGTCCTCCCTTTCTTCCCAGTATCAAAAATATCTCGATAGCTATGGACCAAATGTCTCAGCCTCCTTCTTTGGTCTGGCTTTAGACCGGTGCCTGACGACGATACCAGTACTTCTAATTCCTTTGGAATGGCTTCCCGGCTGGATTCCACGGCCGTAACCTGTCGCAGTATCGCTGACACTCCAGAGCAGTGTCCTAACTCCGTGCCCTCCTTTAATAACACAGGATAGTGATTGACGTTCATTATCCTCACAGGAATACTCCTGCCAGCCCGCACAAGGGCCTTTCCGACCGCTATTCCTCGGCCAACAGCCTCGTCATGCATTACTGGTTCGAACATGACTATCTCACCATCTGTGGTCTTGCCATCAATGCAGCCGTCCAAAACTATCTCGCTTCGTTCTGGTATCAGTGTCTCCTCCGGGAGTAGGACTTGAACACTTAAATTCTTTTCTCGATGTAAAACAACTTCCTCGTCATCTACCCGCAGAACTCCCCGCCTAAAGCTTAACTCGAAGCCCTTGGTGTCCATTATGTCCGTCCCGATGATCACCTCATCCTCAATCTCAGCCACTATCACAGGATGGTTAAACGTGGCTTTCCCGATGGTAAACATGACGTTTGTTTCACCATGCACTTTTGCATGATCTCCCGTTGCTGTTCGTAGACGCCATTTTGATTGCCGAACCTTAGCTGCAGGTTTTATTATGTCGGGCCTTATGATTGTCTTCGTTGCACCTGTATCCAGCAGCACAGTGCGGAGGGTTCCATTCACGCACGCGTCGACGAAAACACTGTTGGCATGGTGTTGCAGTGAGGAGACCTGGGCGGTATTTGCTGGGGCTTGCTGAATACAGGTCGACGTTTGCCCCCTCGCATCGACCTTTTTTTTGTTTTCCGGATTGGCGGAAGTGGGACTGACGCCTTCTGGACAGCGTCTTCTTATGTGGCCTGCCTTGCCACATTTCCAGCACTCCAACTTCCGGTCCTGGCGGCTACATTCTTTATCGATCTCCCTGACGATCCGCTTGACTGATTCTTCGAAGTCGTCCTCTCCTGGAATCACTTGTGGGACACGAGCTTGACTTGTGTTCTTGGCAGCTTCGAACTCAAGGGCCCGTGTTAGTGCATCAACTAGCTTAGGTGGATGTGCTAGTAGTAAGGCTTGCTTCATTTCACCATCACGGAGTCCGTCCAGGAATGCTTGAACCGCCAAACGTTCCATGATCTTTTCCTGGGCATCTGGATATGCCAGTCGAACCAGACGTGCAATATCTGCCTCAAATTCCTGTAAGGGCTCCCCTGACTTCTGGCACCGATTTTTCAACTGAGTGTGGTAGACATGTTCCAGGTGTGACTGGCCATAACGCGTCTCCAAGTGTCTCACCAGGTGGTCGTAGACTTCTTGCTCTTCCGGGGACATTCTTTGCAAGATAGCAGCAGCATCTCCTCTCAAAGCTAACGTAAGGGCGGTCGCCTTCTCCCTGGATGACCAACCGTTCGCTTTTGCAGCCGCTTCAAACTGACGCTGATAAACATTCCACGACGTTGAACCATCAAATTGCGGTGGTTTGAGGCGCATCAGCCCAACGGAATCCTGATTGCCACTAACTTTGCTCTTGTTGTCCGTTGCTGAAGGTTGATAGGGCAACTCCTGGAAGGTGTTGACGTCCAACGTTGTGATTTTGTTCTGAACTTCCTGGATCTTGCCTTCCAAAATCAAAAGAATTCGCTCTTCCAGTGTAGAAGATTTTGTTAAAATTTCTTCGTGTAATTCCGTTTTTAAGTTTGCCATATTTTCTTCCAACTTGGCAGAATTCTCTCCTAGCTTTTCCCCAAGCTCGCAAACTTTAGCCTCTAGGTCGGCGGAATTTTCTAGCAATTTAGCCTCCAGGTCGGCGGAATTTTCTAGCAATTTAGCCTCTAGGTTGGCGGAATTTTCTAGCAATTTAGCCTCCAGGTCGGCGGAATTTTCTAACACTTTAGCCTCTAGGTTGGCGGAATTTTCTAGCAACTTAGCCTCCAGGTCGGCGGAATTTTCTAGCACTTTAGCCAGGTCGGCGGAATTTTCTAGCAACTTAGCCTCCACACATTGCAGCATTTGGCCGATATCACTTGCACTAGCAAAAACAAAGTTGTCCGGGTCATGGCCTTCTTCAATTAATGCTTTACGAAGCCGCTCCTGCAAGTCCGCTTTCTTCCCCGTCGTATCGCAGTCCCTTTCCTCCAGCTCCTTCTTCAGCTCACTAACTTTTAAGTCCGCTAGTTTCGCCATTTTCACGCACGCTAATTAGTCCGATTTATTTCACTTCAATTTTATTTTCACTAATGTCCAATTCACACCCGACACCTGACACCAATGTAGCGTTTTTCGTTCGTTAAGGTGTGAATTAAAACACTCGGTATATTAAAATAGTCACTTAATTTATTTAACACTATTACAGTCTTATTACCTAATTATTAAAACACGAACACTAAAAACTAACTGTCACTTAAGGCTACTATAAACATTTATCTTCACTGTATTTATTTCGAACTATTTATGTCGATCGATAATCGCGCCCGCGCTCCGACTGCACTCTGAACTATATCGGTTAGGAGCGAGGCTGTTTCTCTTATATACCTATCGATCGATACTCTGGAATGTTCCCGAGTTTTCTACTTTTGCCCAGAGCGGTCGCCACCTGCGCTTCGCTGCCTCGATGGAATACTCCGGAATAACCTAGAACTTCTGGCGTTTTCGCGGCTGTTAAGATCGTCACAGTATTATTGATTACTAACCCGAGTGGTGAGCGTTCATTTTCAAACTCAAACTGGTAAAAAGTGAATTAAGTATTCGTATGACTGTATCTCGTTGGAATAATTTAACTTTGATGAGTATTGAAACTGATATATTATTATAAACAGTTGACTTTGAACAGATAAATAATGATTTTGCGAATTCAAAATGCAGAAATTTTCTAATAAAACATCATTTTGTTACAGATTAAAAGAATTTTTGAATTTTATAGAAGGTGAAAGGGGGTAATTCGGAAACTACTAGTTTCTCAAAAAAATATGATGGTTAACACATGAACAAAACAATTCTACTTGTGGCTATATTCATCGAAACAAAAAAAATTGGGAAATGTGGCAAACTATAATTGTGGGAACCATATTTTTTTCTCAGAAATTAACAAAATAGCTCAATATTCTCCACTGTAACCCACTATACTAGTGTTTTCATCAGTAGTATCGGTGGGGACTGAATGTTGTTCTTTTTTATTTTAAATGCTTTTTATTTACACCAGTCTGTCGTTTCTTTCTTTCTTTCTGTAAGTATAGTCAGTCCATAAAGTTATAACTCTTTTATTTACTTTATGAAATTAGTCGTTCTAAATAAAGAAAAAGAAAAAGTCGAGCCACAAGGGACAGGTATATGTTTGGAAACACAATGACAACTTTCTATCGACAAACCTTTATTTCAACAAATGACTAGAATAAACCACACAGTCTACCAATAAAATCTACTTATTTCTTCGCAGTTTTATAATAATAACCACCGCACACACTACAATCAACTTTCGTCTTGTACTTCAATTGATTCTGTCTGCGATTGACCCTATTGATATTTGCGTATTCGTGCTCGTATATAGCAGTCGTCAGCCAGTTCAAATAAAATTGTACCAATTCTATGATCAAAGTATCCTCGGCACCAATCGCCTCTATCATCCTAAACAACCGAGCCTTATTCTCCTGGTCATCGCTTGCATTCTGACATTCCTTCCAGTGCCTATTCTCCAAATACAGCACCACAACCTCTAAAACTTTACAGGTATAAGTAGAATGCGGAAAAATCTTCTTGGTTGCTTCAGGAAATTGGACATCTTCCTCTTTTAAAGCTGTTAGTAGATTTTCTGTGATCTTGATGATGGAGTCCTGGGTTTGTTTTGGGAAGAGGTACAGTATATCCACGTACAAGCGGACGTTTTCTTCGTTTGTTAGGAACTTCTTTTGGATTACTTCCGTTATGTATTGGACAGGAGGTAAGCAGAGACCTTGGAATTTGACTACTGTCTGCTTGAGGACAGTGACAGGTACGTTATTTAGCGATATGTTGCCCTTTTGGTTCGAGAACGTGATTAGCTTTGCTGCTGACAAGCGGTTATTTCGCACTCCTAGGATCTTCATGACATCTTGAGAGTGGACGCTTCGGAGATGGGTAATGGTTTGGCCATTTGCTGGTGGATATCTTAAAAATTATTTAATGTGTTAGATAAGTAGGCATTTATTGATGGTGTTTTACCAAAGGCAACAGATATCCAAACTTCTTGTAGAATGGTGACACAAAATTGTCATGATTTTTCAAAACGTACATACCCAGTTTTATTGTTCCTGATTGCCGTCGAGATCTCCGATTGAACTAGACGGCCCTTAGTTCTCGCCAGTGTGATGATGGAGTTGTTGAAGAACAGAAGTGAAAAACTGAACTGCAGAATCTGCAAAGCGTCTGGGCGTTTTGATCCCTTCAATGCGTGGACGGCATTCATTAGACCAAGAACGTCTGTTGCCAGTCCAGCATAGTTGATAGTGTTCACTGTCAGTAGTATGCTCTAAGGATGAAACAAATGACACGTGTGGTAAACTGGCATAGGACATTTTCGTACCTTTCCAACGGCTACACCTCGCGTTGCAACAATTGTAACAGTCCTTGTGAGAGCACCACCAACAAAACCTATGGTATTTGCGGCTATGTTGAAATACGCTCCTCTGGCATCAGGGTTCTTTATGCTCATATTCTGCAATTAGTAAAAAATTCGGAAGTTATTGGCAACCAAATGTATTGACTTTAGTCTATACCCCGGCTTTACCCAAACTACGGTCTGCTACGTTACCCTGTCGCGGTTGCTTTTTATATACCGGGTGGTCGTTTTAACTTGAGACTCCTAAATACCTCGAGAAATATGCATGGTACGACAAAAGTGTCTTAAATAAACTTGCAGGACGCAAAGGGGGAAATGAGATGGCGATATCAGTTTCATTGCAGATGGCGCTGCAATCGGTGAAAATGAGGATAACTTATTTTTTTTGAAAATGGGAATATATAATAGAATAGAATAGAATAATATTTATTGTATCAAAGAAAACACATACATTCAAAAATTTAAAAAACGTAAATATTTATTCAAAATAAAGAACAATGTGTGCTGATAAAGTCATAATTTTGGTCGAGGCTATGGGGTCATCCATTCCTCCACCGAGTACATTGGCTGCTGACTAAGCATCTTCTTTGCCCAACTCTTGAATCTTCGTATGGAGAGGGTTCTACATTCCTCTGGAGTTCTGTTGTAGATTTCCAGATGGCGATGTTGTGAAGCTGTAGTCCATGTTCTGTGGCGAGGAACATTTAGGTGGTATTGTGTTCTGGTACTTCTGGTTGTGAATTCACCCCTGGTTTGTAGTCCTGGAGTTTCCATTTTTGCTCTAATAAGTTGCTTCAGTATGTAAGCACAAGGTAGTGTTAATATTCTCAGCTGAGCAAAAAGTGGGCGACAATGACATCTTGTTGGCAGCCCCAGTATCGCTCTTATGGCTCGTTTTTGGAGGATAAGGATTTTTTCACTATGGGCTGACTCTCCCCACAGTTCCACACCATACGTCATACGGGAGTGGAACAGGGCGTAATAAGCCGACACAGCAGCTTCCTGGCCAAGGATTTCCCTGATTCTTCTTACAGCATAGATTGACTTTGCAAGCTGAGACTCAAGGTCTCCAATATGGGCCCTCCACGTGAGTCTTGTGTCCATAGTGATGCCCAGCAACCGTACGGTTGTTGCTATTTCTCCTCCACGGCGATTGCAGGTGAAGAGAATTCTTTCAGTTTTGTCCTCGTTTAGACTTAGCTGGTTGGCTCTGAACCATGCTGAGGCTGCCGCAGATGCTTCCGCAATCCCAGCAGAGAGCTGCTCACGACTCTCCGCGCGCACTGCAAGAGTCGTGTCATCGGCATACATGACGCAGTGGGCCGGCACGCTCGTGGGCAAATCGTTCATGAATATGACGAAGAAAAGAATTATATAATTAATATAATATAATTTTTTATCTAATTATGATTTTACGCTAAATAAGAACAATCTTTTGTCTGAAAATTTTTTTCGTTCGAAGCATCTATTAAAAGTTATTGACGATGGAAGTTTGTGGCGGCTGCGGTAGTTACGACCGCTACCACTGCATGG
This sequence comes from Melinopterus prodromus, assembly GCA_964023965.1. Taxonomy (NCBI): domain Eukaryota; kingdom Metazoa; phylum Arthropoda; class Insecta; order Coleoptera; family Scarabaeidae; genus Melinopterus; species Melinopterus prodromus. Next base: position 64,006,962 of record OZ030391.1, on the reverse strand, counting down.
CATGCGCTCGCCGTCTGGCAGTCAAAGCGACGACTGAGTAGACACTCATGGTAAAACGTAGTGAGTAACCGGGACACGTTTTGGTATCTCGCGCGTTGCGCGGTCATGCGCATAGGGTTTCTCTAAGCACGAAGAAAAATGCATCATACGAAAAAAAGTTTCAGACAACAGATTCTTCTTATTTAGCGTAAAATCATAATTTTATAAGAAATTTGGGTATTCCCATTTAAAAAAATTAAGTTAGCCTCAGTTTCTCCGATTGCAGCGTCATCTGCAATGAAACTGATGTTGTCATCTCATTTCCCCCTTTGAGTCCTACAAGTTTATTTAAGACACTTTTGTCGTACCATGCATATTTCTCGAGATATTTAAGAGTCTCAAGTTAAAACGACCACCCGGTATATTTTATATATAAATTTATTTTATAATAATATCAATATTATAATGTGACATCAATTGGCTCTAATATCTACTTGTCTAAATATCGCAAAATAAGTTATACGTAGATTATTACACCAGACAATGGTTTAAAGTATGAAATACCCCGCAACCATTAAACGTAAATTGTATAATTTCTATTGTACATATTTTTGAAAAAACCTTTTAATTTAGTTTGTATTTACCATTAATTTCATATCCACGATGTTAATTAGAAGTTTTTTTGATTATTTTAACCCTGTGTCAAAAATTCAGTGTACTTGCGTTGTTGACCGTAGTGGATTATTTTATTCCCAAATATGGAACTAACGGCTTTTTATGAAACACTGCCCATTACTCGTTATATTTTTTTGCCAAAAATCTACTAGTAATAGTTCAGAAACAACACGAATTGCCCGAAATTTTGCAAAATCAAGTGTAAAATCAAAAGTTTCCGAAAAAATCTTCGTAAATACCATTTGAATGGGATTTTGGGACTAAAAGCATACTGTAGCAATTGTTTTCTAGTTAAACCTGAAATGTAAACACTTGATAAGCTATTTTGTATCATTTGCGAGTTGTAATAATTCAAAAAATAAATGTTTCATTATTTTTTAATGTTGATGAAACTTTGTATTTAGAGATTTGAAGTCATGCTGCACTAAGCTGGTCAAAAGAATTAACGGACAGAGAAAAATTTGTCAAAAATCGAAAGTTGATTTTCACTCCTTTTGATAATTCTTTCACTCACTGGTAGCCTAATTCTTCAAAAGAAATCCAGATGAAGAATTTTTTTTTGACTTTCAGTTTTGAGTATAAACTTGGTGTAAGTATGATGTTATGTTTTTTTGCCTGAACTTTGAAGCACTATCGGGGGTTTCCAGCTATAACAAACTGGCAATAACTGTGATGAAACAGTAATATTTTATGAACGTTCTTATTTTTCGATTTAATTTATTATCTTTGTTTTTTGAGCACTTCACAACAAGAACATGAGTAACAAAATTGCATGATTTCTTCAAGGTTGATTTTCTCTGAAACCGCTAAACTGATTTTGATGGTTTCTTATTCACATTGGGTTGATTTCTCAGCTTTGAACACAAGGAGAAAGAATTAGTATACAGTTTAGAAAACAAAATATTTAAAATTAAAATTTTCTGAAAATATCTTCGTAAATGTCATTTGAATGGGGGTTTGAGAATAAAAGCATACCGTAGTAATTGTTTTTAAACATGTGAATGTGTAGTCACGTTTATAAGCTATTTCGTATCATTTTCGAGAGTTTTTTTCAGAGTGTTACATATAGTATTGATTTATATTATTATTGTTGTAATAATAATTATAGTAAGATATTCTTATCTATAACATCCATGTTCATTGAGTTGCCTATATATATGTACATATGTTTGTATGGGCTTGTGCATAGTTGTGGCTGATACAATAAAACAGTCTAAGGTCGAACCTCGTTTGAATAACCACGCTCCCATCCTACTAGATGGTACACAAATTTGACAATAAATGAAAGTTCAATTAAATTTAAAATAGATTCTGGAGCAGACGTAAATGTAATATCTTTGTCAAAGTTGAAACAAATAAATTTTAATGTTAATGCTATCAAAAGAACAAATCAAAAAATAAAATCATATACAGGAAATGAACTTTCAATTATTGGATCATGTATTTTGTATGCAAATCATAAAAACAAAGAGTATAAATTGAAAATGTATGTATCAAAGATTGATTTTGAGCCAATTTTAAGTTTACAGTCATGCATAGAGATGAATTTAATTAAAAAGATTGACATAATTGAAGAACGTAAGAAAGAAACAAGTAGTGCTGAGTACAGTCAAGTTATAAAAAAACACAATCATTTGTTCAAAGGTATAGGTAAAGTTGGAAAACCATATCATATATCGAATTAAATAAAGACGCTACACCAAAAATTCACCCAATTAGAAAAATTGCTTTACAAAAACAATTGAAACAAACATTAATAGAGTTGGAAAAGAGACAAATAATTAAAAAAGTAGAGGGTTGTTCAGACTGGCTAAATCCTATTGTCATAGTAAGAAAAAATAATGGTTCATTACGTATTTGCTTAGATCCACAAGATCTAAATAAAGCTATAAAAAGAACGTATTCTAAAATTCCAAGTATTGGTGATATTTCACATAAATTGAGTGGAGCAAAATATTTTTCTAAATTAGATGCCACTAGCGGTTTCTGGAATATCCCATTAGATAAAGAAAGCAGCAATTTATGTACTTTTGGCACCCCATTTGGGAGGTACAAGTTTGTGGGAATGCCTTATGGTATTAAATCAGCTAGTGAAGTATTTCAAGAAAGATTTAAAGATATTTTTTCATTGGAAGGTGTTGAAATATATATTGACGACATACTGGTTTGGGGTAAAGATAAAAAAGAACATGACGAAAGATTAGAAAAGGTATTAAATACTGCGAACGAAAATAATATTAAATTTAATTTGGACAAATGTGTACTAGGAGTCAAAGAAGTTGTATATTTAGGATATAAATTTGGAAAAAGTGGTATGACTATTGATGAAGAAAAAATAATAGCTATTAGAAACATGCCATCTCCTAAAAATAAAAAAAAGATGTTCAACGTTTTCTAGGAATGGTAACATTTTTAAATCGCTTTATAGATAATTTATCGGAAAAGACAGCAATTTTAAGAGAATTATTGAAAAATGAAAATGAATTTGTGTGGTTAGAACACCATGAAATAGCATTTAATAAATTAAAAGAGATTTTAATAAAAAAGCCTATTTTAAAATATTATGAAGCAGAGAAGGAAGTAGTAATTTCTGTAGATGCTTCGAGCAAAGGTTTAGGCGCTGTTTTATTGCAAGACAATAAACCTTGCGCGTACACGTCTAGATCAATGACAGCTGCTCAGATCAGGTATGCACAGATAGAGAAGGAGTTACTAGCGATTTGTTTTGGTGCTGAAAAATTTGCACAGTACGTATATGGTAAAAAATTCAAGGTAGAGACCGATCATAAACCGCTTGTTTCAATATTTAATAAAAATTTAAACGAGTGCCCAATCAGATTACAGAGAATGTTACTCTCGTTACAAAGATATGATTGTCGAATAGAATACAAGCCAGGAAAGCATCTAGTTATTGCAGACACTCTATCACGAGCTAATTTGGACATAGAATACGAAGACAAAATGGATATTGAATCTCAAGTATGGTTAGTAACTAAGAAGATTAACATTACTAATGAAAAACTAAATGAATTGCAAGTCGAAACCGAAAAAGATGAAACTTTAAAATTAATTAAACAATATATTTCAGAAGGTTGGCCAAATAGTTTGAAAAAGATTCCTGAAAAAGTTAAATATTATTACAAATTTAAACACGAACTTACCGTAATAAATAATTTAGTGTATAAGGCGCAAAAATTAGTAGTACCGCTAAGAGTATGAGAAATAAAATTTTAGAGTGCGTTCACTCAGGACATTTCGGCATTAACAAATGTATTCAACGGGCAAATTATTGTATATTCTGGCCAAGAATTAATATAGACGTTGAGAATTATGTTAAAAGAGCACTTGTGCAACATTCTCAAATTCAAATAATGGCGAACCGATTATTCCTCATGATATACCAAAGAATCCATGGTTCAAGTTAGGATTAGACATATTTGAAATAAATGGTGAAAGTTACCTAATTGTAGTGGACTATTATTCCAAATATATGGAAATAGAACCACTTAAACATAATACAACGTCAGAAAATGTGATAAATAAACTAAAATCCATTTTTGCAAGACATGGTATACCTAAAATCTTGACGTCTGATAGTGGTACCCAATTGACAAGTAAATCATTTCAACAATTTGCAAAAGAGTGGAATTTTGAACATGTAACTAGTTCACCTCATCATCAACAGTCCAATGGACAAACTGAACGTACAATACAAACCGTAAAAAGATTAATTAAGAAAACAATGTATAACAATGATGATTTGTACTTAGCATTGCTTGCATTTAGAAATACTCCAGTTTATAACAGTTACACTCCATCGCAATTATTGATGTCAAGACATTTGAGAGACAACATACCTATACCTAACATACCTTAGTAAATATAAAGAGAAAATGAATGATGCACGTCAAAAAGGAAAGAAATATTATAATAGAGGTAAATTAACTTTGAACGAATTTGAAATTAATGATAGAGTATTATATCAACCTCACCCGAAATCGACATGGAAAAAAGCAATTGTGATTGAGCGCATGAATACTCGAACTTATAAAATTAAAACATCAAATAATAGACATCTAATAAGAAATAAAGTTTATTTGAAACGCGATACTTCAAACAATAATGATGAAGATTTGGAGTCCGAGTATTCATATGACTTAAATGAAAATGACGACACCGATATTGATAAAAATGTAAACCCGAATCCGACAAACCTAATTACGACGAGAAGTGGAAGAATAGTGAAACCTCCGGACCGTTATCATTAAGTTGATATTTAGTTTTATATTGATTTTTGTTTCATTAATGAATTTATGTTAATAAAGTACGGGGTACTGATTATTATTATTTTATTATTAATTAACCTTTAACTACACGCGCTGGGGTATATTTGTTGCTCATCGCAGACTCCGCCCAATTATGATATAAAATACACCATGCGTGTAGTTATGTTACATTTTAGGGCGCGTGTAGTTAAGGGTTAAGGAAAGGGGGATGTTACATATAGTATTGATTTATATTATTATTGTTGTAATAATAATTATAGTAAGATATTCTTATCTATAACATCCATGTTCATTGAGTTGCCTATATATATATGTACATATGTTTGTATGGGCTTGTGCATAGTTGTGGCTGATACAATAAAACAGTCTAAGGTCGAACCTCGTTTGAATAACCACGCTCCCATCCTAAAGTATAACACAGAGTTTTTAGGTAATTCTGAATTTACAATAAAAAATGTGAAAAATCCATGTTTTTTATTTTTTTGTTTTCTCCAAACTTGTGTTTGCAGGCGCGCGCATAGATAATTGCAAAATATTGAGTCATCAAACATTATTAACAGCCTAATAAAATTGATGTATCATTGTACTAGCAATATGGTATAAGACCATAATATGGTTGCTATTCTATATTTTCAAATGTAATTTAAGCAAATATTACTAAAATACCAAGTTGTGGGCTTTGGAACTGTTTCTAAAACTTTTCAATTTTTAAAAATATCATAATCGCATTATAAAAAGTGATGCCAAGTTTCCAGAAAAAAAATCTGGAAACCATGTTATTATGTTTTATTTTAAAATGAAAAATTCAAATGAGACAAAAATAACTGTATTACCAGTTATTTCTGGTGCCGGTATTTCTGGTGCCGTTATTTACATCACTAATTAACCTAATTTCGAGTTGCCATAACTACCATATTCCATACGTAGAGGTGGACCTCTATCGTTTGATGTACATATTGTCACTATAGGGTGAAAAGAAATGACTATGCAACTTCTTTTGTGAAGCGCTGCTCCATTTCGATAGATACACAAACAGAGGTAAAAACACTGGCCATTCTTTCGTTCTATGTGCATATTGTTATGATCAAATGAAAAGAAATGAGATTAGGCAACTTGTTTTATAACGCGTATCTCCTTAGACGCAAATACAATGATAAACACATTGAAAGTTTGTTAATTTGTTGACATCACTTGTTAGTATAAGTTCTAAATTGCCATGGGAATTAAAGCGACATCTGTGCTTTCGATTGCAGCAACTCATAATGTATTTCGTCATTTAAAACAAAAATGATTTTAATTTTTGATATAGTAATTATGATTTGATCCCGTTGCCATAACTGCCATAAACTCAGCGCGCAGTAGAGTGGAACACCTTTTTTGTGCAGAATTTGATAAGGAATAATTTTGAAGAGATGCTGAAACTGCAAATTCGTGACCGTTCAACCGCGAAGGGGTGGGTACGTTAGGGGTGGTTATTAGAGTGCGAGGATAGTAAAATTTGTGGCCTCCATAGAATATTGGCGCGTGAGGCTAGCTGAGGGTTATGGATTAGTCAGCTTTCTGTTAGTTTTCGGAATAGAGTTGTCAGGAGTTGTCTTAGTTTGAGATAAAATAAAATTCATCAATGGGGCACGTATTATGCGACAGGGGTAGTATGTATGATAAAGTATTGCAATCGTGGCGAAGAAAATGAGATTTTAGCGGAAATAGGTGCTTTTGGGTTCCCTGATCATTTTTGACCAAGGTACAAAAAAATGTCGAAGAATCTCAAAAAAAAACAATCTCTTCAGCATCAAAGTATTCTACTTACCATTCGATGTTTTCTTCTATCGTGAATTTGAAACGACGATCTAGTCATGGAATAAACAGCGCATATTACCCCCAATATACCTGCTGGTATCGCAATCGGTGGATAAATGAAACTGCCCACCATCAAGACGGCAGCGAGAATTGCCAAAACGGTTGCAGCGATATCGGTCACTTTTAGGACATACGCCGAGTTTGTACATTGAGGCGATCTGTGAGTTTCTAATATAACGTTTCCAAGGGAATCGCCACGATATCTTCCGATTTTTGGGACCACCATGTTGCAGCTCGGTAGTTTGTTTTTCCTGAGGTATCTTCTCCAGGATCCGTACACTCTGAGATCTAAGTCGATGAATTTTCTGCACGGATTGCTACTTCCTTTACATTTTCGAATGACGAAAACCGGAATAGGTGTCATATTTGCCATCACGCATTGAAGGGATTCTGTGCAGTTGTATAAAAAAGATGTGACTATTCTGTCGTTCCATTTTGAATATTTGTCTGAAACATAAATGTGCACATACTACAAGAATGTATTTCAAAAATGGAGAGAAGTGAGAGAATACGTTTATTTAAGTATATTATAAATTTATTTATTTATTAATTAAAGTTGTTGGGAATCCTCGACCTCAGTACCAAATGTATGTTACACGTTTAGAAAAGGTTCAAAAAAGATTCGTAAGCTTTGTTTCTACCATAAAATACTTAATAATAGTTGCGACTCTCCTGCGGTACTTAATATGATTGGCATTCATGTTCCTCCTCGCCCACTTCGCTTTGATTTTTGATGTTTCTCGATGATTTCTTGATGGTTTTGATGTTCTGATGTTTTACACGCCGACACCTCGCACGAACGCCGTTCAATATTCGCCAATGCTGCGGAGTGCGGATGGCTCGCGCCTTGGATCGTATTGATGTGGACGTAGTCCGTTTTAATTTCCGGCGTAGAGTTATTACCGCTACTCTCGAATTGCCACCTTTCTTTTTGTAAAATTATTACTTGTTATTTTCTTTTTTAATTGATTGTTGTTCATTATTATTAGATTGCAACAATTCTGCTACAACTGTAATGGACTGCTTGAAAGTCCCCAACGCGATTTCCACCCGGAAATCAATATATCATTGACTCAGACCATCGAAGTGTACAATCTAGATGTAATGTCCTTAGTTATTTAATTTTGTATTGGTATTATTTTAATTCTACTGCTTTATGTAATTTGTAGTACAGTGTATCTGGGTTCGTCCTGTACTGTACTCATTTCATACAATAAATAATTTAAAAAATAAAGAAAATGAAGAAACACGGATTATTTGAGCGGTTGGTAACGTTTCTCGTTACAACGGGACAAAGTGTAGAAAAACGGGACATGTCCCTTAGAGATCTGGGCGCCTGTCAATGTTAATGTAATCTTATGTATACGTTCGGTAAATTATATTGTTACGCAAAATATGTGTATTTATCTATGATTGTTATAATATTGGTTTCTACATTCCAATCTGATGAGGTGATGATTACGATAATAATAAAACTATGGTTTAAAGTAAATTTGTTAGCACGGTATTATGACTATCTACAGTTCAAAAGAACATAATCATAATATCGCAAGGGATTTATGAAGTTTTTGTGTCGACATAACTTGTATAAATTAATAGTTATTTATGTTAGAAGTGCCGAAAGTGACGAGCGGTAATGCGGTGCGACGCTGAAGGCGGAGTGTCGCATGGTAGCTAGTCGCGCTATGTAGTTTTCGGCAAGAGTGACAACTACTTATGGACATTTTTGAGTAAATTTAAGCTTTCAAATAACTTACAACATGTGTAGGTAATGGTAAATCCTAAGTTAAAACAAACCGTACAATTGTATTGGTAGACAGTTTTTCAAACGCTAATCCGTTTTCAAATATAGAACACGTAATGATAATAATGATATAATAATTATATATACCTACATAAATGACACCAACAGAAAAATAAACAGAAATTTGAACTAGTAATTGCCCAAAATTTAATACGCTTTTACAAAATGTTCTATGACCCATCTAACAATTACAGTATTTTATTTCATGATTTTAAACTAACATTTTGGAGTTGCTACTGCCTGTCAAACTTAATTAAGATCAAATAACATTTTAAAGAAAATATTAATAAAAATACTATTGTTCCAATTTTGACGTTTATATTTGGTGACGTCAGATATGCGTCAGATACCACGCTCCTCATTTTAGCAACCTTTGCCCGGAAATTCGGTGCGAAATGCTCCTTAACTCCTTATGAACCTTACGTATGCCCAATTTATTGGCATTTGCATTTAAATCAGTTCTCTTAATTTATTTGTGAATTATGATTTTCTATTAAAAATCTACCAGCACCGTAGTCCCGGTATTCAGACGAAACTCCGGATTACGAGATACGTATACAGCTCCAATCTCGAAATCAGGGTTCTCAGATGATCAAATAATGAGCGGTAAAACATTACTCCACTCTGTATAGTGTTCAAAATTAAAACTCAAATAAAAACACAAGAATTAATTTACTTAATCTATAAAAATAACACTTAAACTTTTTCTGGCGGTCAATTGTATCCATCTTGAAGTTAAAATGTGTTATAAAGATTAATATATCAAATGACAGTGATGAACCAGAAATATACAGAGACAAATTTTAAAACACCCGATATTATGTATTTACGTTTTTAGTAGTGTTTACTATGGATCAACTTACTGTTTATTTTCCGCATTAAATTATATAAGTCGTTCACCACTTTGTCCCTTTCTTTATCTCTTTCCAATGTATCCGGCGCTCCGTATATTGCAAAATAGATCTTGTTCTTCAAGTATTCGTGTTCATCACACTCAAACGAATCGAAATCTCTATCGCCTAAATATTCGAACATCATCTGCTGAAATCTCTCGGAACTAAAGAATTAAGTTACGTATGTATAAATGAGGGAAATCACCATGAAAAGTACCATTGTCACCTTATCGCAGCATCATTTTGATGATCGATTTCATCCTTGATTATTTCTTCTCCTTTACAACGCCATGAAGCAATAATCTGGTCTAGCGTAAACGGAAAATGTTTGAGATGGAGAATGTCATCGATGCATTTTATTACGTCATGTTCAATTGGCCTTATTAGGAAGACCGACGGCTTCATTAGTTTTAGATTTTGATAGACTACCCCGTAACCCAGAGTGCATCTCACGGAATCTATCAAAAATTCTAATTCTTCGGATACGGATAAATCCCATGCTAGCAAGAAACAGTTATTTTTCGTTATTGATTCGATCAGTTGTTTATTTTGGAGGTGCGAGCAGAAATCGTATGAGAATTGGTGATTGTCTACGTGAAGATATAAAATCACCAGACACTTCTGAAACAATTCAAGTGTTACTAGCTGATACAGACAATTTTTACCTACTTCTCGAATTAACAAATCTACTTCTCAAATCACACAATCTCAACTTACGTCGATATTTAATTCATCATTACAGGCTCTTGCATCCAGCGATTCTAGAGTGTTGACATACAACGGTATTGCATGGTCCCCATACTTATTTTTAAATTTTCCAATAAAAGACTCGCTAGCGACGATTTCTGGAAATCCAACACTATAAATCACATGTTTTTCGATTATTTCACACATACCTGCTGGTTTATTATTGCTTGCCATGTGTGAAAAGTAACTTATGCGCTAATAACGTAACTAAATACACCCACAACTTCAGATGACTGCACGAATGGTGGAATCATTCGCAATCTTATCAATTTCGGGGAAGATAAAGAGATTACTCGTTGTAAACAAAGTTACGCGAAACAATGCAGACTCAATGGTCTGTGCTTATTTTTGGAATGTGTCCATGATTAATGTTGAATGTATTAAGAGCTTATGATGCAATATTGAAAAGGGATTTAATGATGATAGTGTAAATATGATTATAGATATTAGTTGAAAAAAGAAGCGATAAAAATAGAACGGACAGAATAAAATTATTTAGATTTTCATTGTCAAAAATTCTTCATGGAAATTCATAATTTAAAAAAATCGCACCAGATTGAAAAATGTTTCTGAAGTTGACTTCATAAGGTGTGCGCATAAATAAGCAGATACGTTTGTAAATCGTAGATTTGGTATTTTGTTTACGTTCCTGATGTGTGCCACACACGGCCACATCCAAAATAATTTGTTCGTGATGGCTAAAAAAGTTTAAAACAATATTTCAGAACAATGGTGAAAAGATATGTACTAATTTGTTTTGTGTTCTTTTTTTGTCATTATCTAGGAAACTATCAGTTTCTCAGAAAACCAATTTTGTTCAAGAGTGTTTTATTTAGACGTTTTAAATAGTATTTTAGAAGTAAACAATGGTACATCCCTTTGTGTTTTGATTGGTGATTATCTCAAAAACTATCAGTTTCCCGGAAAAAATTATTTGATCAAAATTGTAGATACTTTGTAAGAATTATTTTATACAACTATGCGCCAGGAATGGCGACAATTAATCAACATCAACTTCTAAAACATTAATTTTAAATCAAGTATTATAACTGTGACAAGACCGTTTATTTGTTACTTTTTTCTTCATTGAAATTGTCTTACGTAGGCGCAAAAAAATGGTTCAATACGTTTATAATAATAATCACACAACACCATTTTATAGACTATTGTCAATAAAAACTTACAACTACATATGTAGATGCAACATATGTATACAATCTCAACATAAGATCTCTATGACACAACAACTCGCACTACATATGATAGTATCTAGCAATAATTAGATATTTCTGAAATAATTACAAATTTATACATGCCCAATTATGTAGTTTTTGATTTTATATAATATTGCATTTCAAAACATTTGATATTCAAATAATTTAAATGCTATAGATTATTATACTTAATTCTATATTTGACTTCGACATCATGAAGAAGGGGCTTAGTGAAATATTTTATAATATGTGATCGTTCACAGGGGGTAAATATATATTTTACTGTAAATATGTATATATATGATTATCCGGCTATTACGCTTCTTTGAGTTGTAGAGTTGTACACGATCGTAAGTACTGTAAATCTTATGCATAGTATTATAATAAAATAATTTACGATGAATTACTTTGTTTCCTTGATTTCACACATAATATGATATTATAGCAAAAATATTATAATACTTTATTTATTTTGAATTTAATAAAACAAATTTATTAATTTTTTTTAAGTTATGGTTTATAACTTAGTTTTTATTTTATATATATGCGGCGTATTTTATATTTATTTTTATCTGTACTATAGTTTGTACCAAGTGTCATTATAAATAAGTATATATTAAATTCGTAAACGTAATATGGCTGGAATTGTGAAAAAAACACTTAATTAGTTCAAAAATTATGCCGACATAATAATGTACATCAGAGTACGTATTGTATATTGGGTAGTATACTCTTAGAGCAGTTGTTTAGGTGGCGCCATCTCTGTAAGAATCATTGAACTTCAAATTCCAACTGTTTCAACGAAAATCTAAAATTCCCCTGAATATCCCCAGATTCTTGTCAACAAAATTTCAAACGTAGTTATCAACAAATTTAGACTACAAATATGCATTTATTTTGGTAGCGGTATCCATAACACCATAACCTTTGTAGATAGATGTACTGGAGCGTATGTTTCTGTGTAGAATTCAAATTTGAGGTGCAGTTTGTGGTCCTCACAAAACACCGTTTTTCTCCTGCTCAAATTTATTACATAAAACGGTTTTAGCACTCGAGAATCATCTATCTGTCTAGATTTATCCTTTATCTTTAAGGATCAACCGGATTTTTGCACTGTATGTACCGTATATTGTCAATGACTACGTACGAAAATACCCTTGCATATGCGTCTAAAATGCGCGCGAAAAGTGCTTGAAAACCTAGCCTTAAACTTGAGACGAAAACGTCATTCCTTAGTCTAAAAATATATACGTTGTTTAGGTCAATTCATGTAGGATTTTTCATCTTATTATCATATTCATTATGGTTTTAATTCCCACAATCAAAGCATTTCGATTTTCCAAGAAATATTTAAATTAATAATGTAGTTGTATTTTTTATGCGCGTGTTTTGCACACACGGTCAATGGTCATGCAAAACTGTCATATTTGCACGCACGCATGGGCGTAAATAATAATTTTTTTGGCTGGTTGTTGTTACTTTTTATATATGTATGTACAGTAAATATTCTAAATCTGTGAATCCAGGATATCCTTCCAATCCACTACTCAAGCCAACTTTTTGAAGCCTCCTTTTATACCGAAGCATGGTAACCTTAAATTTGGTAGATGTACCATAATTTTTTTTGCTCAGCACAAGCAAACGACGCCTTACGGTATATGATAGGTACTTAAAATAAATAAGAAAATAAAAAAAATATATTTCCAAAAAATAGTTACAAAATTAAATAAATATTAAAACATTAGTAACTTAATAACTATTTGGCATGCTTTGACGAATAGTACTTTCTTCCATTCATCGTGGAAACTCTAGCGTGTTTTGCCAATAGAGCACTTGCGTTCAATTTTTCCGTTGCCAAATTCCTAAAACCAAAAATAATTTTAAATATTTTACTGTGTTGCATTTGTCAGTTTTTGTTGAATTGCCGATAAGGTAAATAGATGAAATATAAATTGTTTCTAGGTTAAAATAACTTCCGCTATGCTGCCGCATTTCTGGAAGTGAATACTCGATTTTACTAAATTGAAATGGAAAGATTAATGCGTTGCATTCCAAAAAATTTTAACTCCATTATAAAAAAAGGGAAATGACACTGACTTGACACTGACAGTTCTAGAGGGCGAGTACCGCAATAGTCGCCATTTTGAATCCATTTTTTATGGGCGAAAGCTTGTACTCTATAAATACAGGGACACTAATTGGAAGGTTTTATTCATTTCAGAAATGTTTGATTGGCCAATTTTGATTCAGCGTAGTGCATAAATAGCTCTTTTCCTGACATGACTATAGACAAAAAATTATTGTTTAGATATCCTTCACAAACACTTTCAGTTTGCCGAAATCTTTATGGGTCACCCGTATAAAAACAAAATATAAAAGCTGAAATAAAATTAAAAATCATGTGATTTTGCCTTTGTTATGACTTATGAGCGACATCACCATCATGCGCCCATCATATTTGAGCTATACTGTCCCGGTTTCCAATGTCCATAACGTCTTGATGAAAACGTTCACCATGTTTTTTGTAATAATCTCCCACGTTGTTTTTAAATATATACTATTACCTCAGGGTTCTCTTTGGTTTCAAAATTATTGTATTATATTATTTTATTTTATGGTGTTATTGTTTGGGCAAGAGAATAAATTCTTTATTATTATTATTATATATGTGACCTAGACTTCGGAACGGGGGTTTTATGTGTCAAGAAGTCGATTTTGAGTTTTTGCATGATTCGAATAGAGACATTCTTTCCAATGAACCCAGGACCAGTTCGGTAGCTATCTTAGCGGCTGAGTTATTTCAATGTAAAGGTTTGTAGATGAACAGTTTTAAGTTCTATGATTGCCAAGAAAGCTACGAATCACTAACTAAAATCACTTCCAAACATTTCATGCCCTGAGTAATCAAGGAATCTCTTCATTCAACATATTTTTTTAACTGTGTATCTTTACCTTGCCTTTAGAAAGCTAGAGTAAAAAGTTAACACAACTGGGATAGTTCTACCGCCTCGAATAATTATTTGAGATGGAATCAAAGACAGGAAAAAACGAGAATTTTAACGCTTACACTCTTACTTACACTTACACTCAGGCACAAATGGCAGTGCTTCGGAATAGTGATGGGACATCGATGCAAAATATCGATGTTGACCATCGATGTTACCATCGATACCAACTATCGATGGTATAAAAACATCGGCTATAAAACATCGATGTTTGGAAACATCGATGTTTTCAGCGGTCAGTGTTTTTTCTATAATTTTCTATAATAATACATCATAATAACTTCTGTTTATTAAGCTTATTTTAATTTACCTTTGTTTTATTTTCCAATTGTAAACACAAAATGAGAAGGAATAGAAAAAAAAACTAAAACACGCCTAGATTTCCTTTTTTCATAGTTCCATATTATGTATTCAAACTTTAAAGCGGTATCATACAAACCAATCTCTATAAAATGTTTCCATTTAGTGTTTTGTTCTTTTTTTACTTACATAAAGGGTAAATCAACGTATGTACGTATGTACATATATGTACGTATGTACGTAACACTGAGTTTTTCAACAAGATAATTGTAGCACCTAAATTTTCACCCTTACACAACGGTATGCCTTACACAACTAATTTATTTTTAATTTTGCAGAGTAAAGTAAAAAAAATCACTAGTCTAAGTAAACACAAACAGCAGCAACTCATGTCGGCGCGACCTAAACGTACGGATCCTATATCTCATTTTTGCTGTTGTTGCTGCACGATGTTTGCGAAACATCGACGTCACCATCGATGTTTAAAAATAAAATCATCGATGGCAAAAACATCGACCATCGAACCATAACATCGATGTTTCTAAAACATCGATAAACATCGCCCACCACTACTTCGGAACCTTACATTATTTCATGTTTTTTTCAGTTCATACGTTTAAAGTTTAGTTTTCAAGCTACAATTTCCAGCTGCATAAAGAATTCTATAGCCTAGGATTCTTTGGCATAGCATCAAAATGTGTCAAAACACGGTAATTTTGTATACTTTGAAGCAGTGCTGCCACCACAAAACCAGACAGAAAACAGAATAATCAGCATTTATTTTTGTGCTTCTCAAATGGCAAATCAGAAAATATCGCTTTTAACCCAGTTAAAAAAAATATACTTTTTTGTTGACTAATATAATCATTTAGAGCGGAGGTGGCCGAGTGGATAAGGCGTATGCCTTCCACTCAGAAGTCCAGGGTTCAAGCCCAGGTTAGGCAGGGGATTTTTCAAATACTCCGTCTCCCCGACTGCCGCACAGACAAGCCACTGGCTTTGTGCACATGGCAACATCCCCAAAAAAAAAAAAAAAAAAAATCCTCAAACTCAAACTTACAGCTTTCTACCTGCTCTACCTATTACTTTCAACTCACCTAATAAATGGAGTTATCTCATCTTCGCACCACTTAGACTTTGTAGCAAACAAAACTTTGAATCGTTCTGTGACCTCATCAGGCAGTTCGTGCTCGCAAAACAGGGAGATTGTAGGCGGTTTAGCTTCACGATCAATGACAGCAAATTCGAGGACCAGTTCTTCACTTGTTTGAATCTCATATGGAACTGAAAGCTGCCAAGCAGCTAAAAACTCTTCCAACTGAAACTTCCGTGAAGTGTATAACAGAGTTTTAGCGAATAACTTTGCTAATTTTTCCTCATCAAACTTATATAATTGCCTGTCAGTTTTTGAACGTTGGGTTGGTATAGCAAATAAGCTAAAAACTTTACTTAAGACCTAAAAGATTTAGAAAAAATTTAGCACACTTGACTATGAAATGAAAATAAGTTAATCTATACAAACACAAACTATGCAATACAAACGCTTTTTACAGCCATTGAACATAGTGATATTAATGTTTTAACAGTCTAAGTTATTATTTACTCTCTTGGTTATACAGTAAAAGCAATAATTTAGTACTAATTTTTTAGTAATAATTTAGTAGTTTGAGACAAGTGCTAAATGCCAAGGGTACCTATGAAGTAAATTAAACAAAAATAATACCTCCTCGTGAATTGTTTCTGTGAGATCGTTGAGAATCTCCCTCAAATCTAATTCATCTTGTCCCCATGAGCAACTATCTGCGTAATTTATGATAGCATTCACGGCATAATAAATATACTGGAAGTCAAGCATACGTATATAATTTTGTATCGAAAAAGCACATAATTCTTGAAGTGCATTATCTAATTCAAATTTTGATGCTTGAATAACATGAGATAATTCTTCATAAGTGTACAGTTTTTCAGTAATCGTTCCTTCATATTCTGGGCCTTTGTACTGAGTTAGGTCGAGAATTTCACGTAGCTTATGGATCCTAGGCCTACTAAGATTGGCTTCAAAATATTCAGAAATATTGCCGCAGATGCGCACCTAAACAAATTTTAAATAGGATACAAATAGTTAGGTCCTAAATCCTAAATAAATATTATTAATTATTTTCTCACTTCAGAAATCGTTCTCTCGAAACCATCTTTAACACATTCTGAAAATTTTAAGTTATTTGCCAGTAATAAACTGTTTGAAGTTTCCGTTTGAAGTAAATCGTAAGTACGATTTTCTGTACAGACCACAGCTGTTTCTTCATCTTCACCTTTGAACTGTAATATCTGAGAGTTAGAGAAATGATCCACCAATGTTTTGTCTAATTCTAACAAAAAGTATTTGTTATCGGTGAAGTTCTCGCTGAAAAAAATAGTTTGTGAAACTGGATGAATATCCGATTCACTTATTTTTGCCATGCGAAGCATTTCATCGATTTTGGCAAAGTTTGCGTGTGCACTGCAAAAAATTACTTTCATTACAATAATTCTATTAGGTTTGTTCGAGCAGCCCCAAAATAAGTGCATAAAGCACTTATTCTTTCTCCTGCGCATGCCAAATGGCGGTTTTGCCCTGTAAAAGCCTGCATTGCGTATGCGTACAAGAATCCCCAATTGTTTTGACTGGTTTTGGCGACTGCTCGAACGAACCTATTATTGAACAACAGGTGTATGCAATGTTTTTTTATTATAAATTTACCTTGTATTTTCCTTATCTTTATTTGTTGTATCCATGCTTTCTAGAAAACCTTCCATTTCAGACATTTCCTGAGGAATAAAAACAAATGTATATTTGTAAAGAAACACTAATTTGAAGCAAATAAAAAAGTTTGGTTAAGTTTATTTACTTATATTTTACTTACAGGTTTTTTAGCGACAGTGTTCTAGAATGCTTTATTAGATTATCTGATATGTTTTGTTGTACCTATGTCTTTTAAATTCTCAAATTATGTAAATTTTTAAACATCTCTGTTAGAAAAAGTATATTTCCCGCCTCTCTTGTCTTTGTTAATAACACTGACTGACACTGACGGTAGATGGCAGTCTAGCCGTCAGGTGAGGCTGCGTTCACAAATCGTTGGGACTCCTTTTGCGAACTGCGCCAACTCGGTGCACTTTTATGCACGGTCTTGGTGCAGTTTATACACAAAAGTATATAAAGTCGAGCATAAGCCGAACATACAAACCCAATACAAACCCGCACCAGCATGGTGCTCGAGCAGCCGCGTGCAGTAAAGCCAGTAAATTGAAAACACTATAAATCAGTCATGACTAATTGGGTGGCCTGACTAATTTGATCATTATACTCTATATTAAAGCGTTAACATGGTTTTTGTTTGTTCAGGTTCCCTAGCAAAGATGATTGACCACAGTCCAGAGACTCTGATACCATATGACTCCCCATCATACCCCTTTTATCCCCTCCCCTCCAACCACCCTCCCTCACGTTCCCCACACCTCTCTAGCAAAGAGGGTTGACCGCAGCTCCGGGATTCATAGGAATCCCGCTGCGGTATAGACGTATGACTTCCAATCATGTGTGGATTCATGTACCGTGGGGGTTCAGGATAGTAAGGCTCCATACACAATGGGGCGACCCATGGAATAGAGGGCTGCAGTGCGGAGCGCTGGGTCTGATACGGCTGGTAGTTGAATATGTGTTACTCAAATTATATTTTACTTATAAATAACAATGAATGACTAAATTTATTACTCGGTTAAATTAAATGTATATTCCAAAGGGGGCAGGGGTTATATAATCACAAATACAAACAGCCAATTTCCATATCACATATAGATTTATTTCCAATCACAAGTATTCATCTTAGATAACAAGAAATTCCGTCTACCATTAAAAAATATAAAAACCCGGAGGAAGAGTAGAATTAACATAAACTGCAATTTTTATGTTACATACGCTAGCCTACAGAATATCATTAATAACAATCTTCAAATAGATATACTTAAGTATATTTATATTAGACAATATATGTAATAGTATCTCTCTAATGTACAAACAATTCTGGGAAGTTCTGCTCGTAGACAGGCACGTTACTCTTCCTGTCTGTCGGACTCCTATGGCCGTCATTCACCGACAAAGACTTAAATATCTCGTTCAACTTATTTTGCAATGCATCGTGCTAAAAAACATTTACCACACATTATACTTCTCGATAAAATACTCTAAGGAAAATTACCTTTGGTTGCGTTTTTTTAACCAATTCTGAAAATGACGCTGTGCGGAATGTTTGATTTATCTGTTCACGGCGTTCCGCTTCAATTTCCTTCTTGGCCTCCGTATTTTCCATTAGCATCTTCTTCATGCTTTCAAATGTCAACTCTTCCTCTGGTAATTTCTATACAAAAAATAAAGTTATAGATAAGTCTACATTGTATAGAAACCCACTTAATTTGTAGGTTTAATTGAAAAGGTTTGGACAGGAAGGAAAAGGGACTTACGCACTCGACACAGTCGATATTTTCACAGTCTTGGTTTTGAAAGGGAGAGGTGGTAGTGGTGGTTGCTACAAAGCAGATACATTCGAAGCATGCCTTCTTGTGTAAATCAAACAGTTTTGATCGCACAGACTCTATCCTACGCAGGATCTCATGCTTTAATTGAAGGAAATTGCTGATGTAAGAAGGGCGCTATACATATCAAGAAAAATACAAAAAAGCTCTTTAAGTATGAAGATAAACAAAATTTTTATGTTTTGTTAACCATATTAAAGATTACAACAAGGTTAACAAAACATTTAATATTATAAGAAATGGCAACTGTCAGAAGTTTAATTTTAACTGGCCATAAAAGCTTTTGTACTTTTCAAAAAATCCCCTAAAATTGTCATTTTAAAAAATGAGAAGCAGTTGAAAAAACTTGATGGTATTGCCCTATACTAATTGTTTATTGGTAGCAAAGTTATATCAGTATAGGTTGGATTGGAAACATCATGATAAGTCACAAGTGTCGTATATCGTATTGTTTGACATATCACAACATGAAGTTTAACTCAAAAGTCAAACTCAATATGGTAACTTGACATTGGCTGTATGTGGCGTGAGTATCTAGGTCAATAGAAGCACAGACACACATAACTTCAATCTCCTCTTGTCTCTTCCCGACAAATAGTGACATTTATGAACATAGTAGCCCAAATTATGTTCAGACGGCTAAAACTTGAGGATTTATAGGTCAGTGGAACGAAGTTATGAGACTGCCGTAAGCGGGAGAAGGTTGCAGAGCACTAATATAGATGACACCTTTTTCAGAACATACTGTATCATATTTTATTTGGTACAACTAACAATAGGTATGCTTTGGTTGCAAAGTGCACCTTACCATTTTTGTTGCAAAGTGTATTTGTAAGTGACGTCATAAGAAGTGTTCTTGTTGCAAGTGTAACTACAATTTAGTATAATTTTCTCTATACTTTTACACTTTTTGGGAGTAGGTGTAAATCGTAAGTTCGAGGTGTAGCTGTAAAAAGCGCCATTTGGAAGTTGAAGTTTTCGGATAATCTGAAAACTTGAATTGTGTTTGACAAATGTGCAAGAGAAGGAAAATTAATAATATAAAGTGTAGGAAAGAAAATCGTGTTCTACGATGTAAGGACGGCAAGTTACTAGTGGACATGGACAAATGTATAACTTGCTTTTGCCAGAGTAAGATATTTAATTTATATAGGTTTTTGTTACATTTTCTCGCCATTACACTATTATTGTTATTTCTTTCAAGTGGAGTTACATTTAAAGTACCATCGATATTACTAAATCTGTTAGTAGAGAGCTTCCAATGGTCAGTAAACGAATTTGCGAGCATCGATCAGTATCAAGATCTATTGATGAAAGTTGGAATGTGTAGTAATGTTGTTCCACGTGGTATTGGCAGTATACAACAAAAGAGGATGAACAAAACAAAAAATAGTTTGGAGCATAACCACAAGGCCATAAATTACCACTCTGAGGTCCTGTTACTGAACAAGGCCAACAACGGGACTCAATACAAAGAGAAATTCTGGCACAGCAAAAACCAATGGCAGACTTGCATGAAGAGGATATTGCCAACTGTAAAGCCAATCTGGAAGAAACCATCTGGCTGCTCAACGGATACCTCACTGCACTAAAAGATCTGGAAAGTTTGTTACTTCCAATAAATAGATGATCTAATTCTTACGTAGTTGTTTTATTTTAATACCATCATCATCGAATGGAAGAAAAGCAAAATCCAATAATAATTGCTCCATTTTTATGCGTAGACAAACTTACACTGAATTCAGATTTGATTTACACTAAAATGTGTAAAGTGTAGGCAACCAAAACAAACCTAATATGTACAAAAAAATTAAAAATATTTTGTCTAATCCAGAGCTAATTAATTAATTAATATTAATAATTAATTAATTAATCCGGAATAATCAAAAAACATGTTTATGAATGAGTTGCAAAAATTTTGACACTAGCAGGTTTTAATGAAATCGCCCAGTCTGCCATGAAGAGACGTTGTGCCAAGTTATATGTGCCGTATTCTCCCCTTACATACGACCCACGTCTACAAAAAAAAAAAAACTTATAATGTGCAACCATCTCAAATGATTAAAGTAGAATTTTCAACTGAAATAAAAAATTAAAATGGAATTTACAGACAGATTGAGGCCATTTGAGTTCCCAATGATTCCCAAGATGTTTTTCTGAAAGTGGATTTGGTTGATATGGTAACAGGATAAATGTTCATTGTAAGACTGGGGTTTTCAATAGGGGTTTATATCTCAGTTCTACCGAATGCCATTCTATTCTTGATTGCCGTTCATGGTAAATGGCATTTTCAATACCATTTATGCAGCAGTCAGCAGTTCAACTGAACTAACAGCATACGTCCGACTGAGCATAATCCCTACAGAATGACATACATAAAAAAACGCCTATATCACAGCGCTCTGGTTTCCTTGCAAACATAAAAAAAAAATTGTTACATAACTTATCATACGGTGTTGTTGTGATTGTTATTGTGACTTGACAGTGAGATTAGGTTATGATGTCCATAATTTGCCGGTGATTCCTTGATGAACAATCCTGAACGTAACATAAACGGTCGACCTTTCATCGGCAAATGATGATCAAGCACTGAAAAACACCCCCAATATCCTTGAACGGCGTATGAATGGCATTCTATAGTGTTTTGTGGTTTAAGCTGTTATCGAAAAACCCGTTCTTAGTATTACAAGTATCAATACAAAATGCTCTCATTCAATACCATAGCTTAATATGTAAAAAAACAATATTCTTTAGTATACAATTTTTTAAATAAATGATAATATCATTAATGCGCTGGAAATATGGAGCCACTGGTTCAAATTCAGGAAAAATTTACTTCACTTAAATTTTCTTCATTACCTTCATTATTATAACTAAGTTGATACCAATTTTGTAATCCTGTATCATATGAATTGTCGGTTTTGTATTGATACCCACACAAACTTGAAACAAATCGATAAATAGCATCAACCTTACCCTTTGTACTCCGGGAGAACTATTTGCGCTATCAATCTCAGAGACAGTAGTAATTTCCGCCACGCTACTCCTTGCACTCAGTTCGACCCAACTGTGCCGATGACCAGCTGAAGACGAGCCAGGACCTCCGGCGCCGTACGGTGAAGTTTGTGCTAATCTTGTGGCATCCAATCCGCCACTCTTGACGCACTCGCAAACCGCCATCTGGTCGACCAACAAATGCGGAAGCTTGTTTGCCAGCTCGCAATTGGCCGGGTACTGGTCCATTAGCTCGGGCAGCAAATGCGGTGCCTCTTTCCTTCTAGCCGCTACCAACTTCCTCGAGTACTCGGATAGATTGTCAAGAGCAACCGTATTCGGGACGAGTACCAGCAAACATATTACTACCGTGTGTAGGTTGTGCTTTTGGTCGTTTGATAAAACTGTGCTATTTAAGGATAGGCTTTGGATGCTGAAACATAAAAAAAAGACTTAACTAGTAGCGATGTGAAAGTTTAGATACTATCCGTTGCATAAGTCCAATGTATTGGGCTGATGATATATCTAAAAAGAAATTTCACCTATTTTGTTTTGAATTTTGTACTCATAAGCCAATTAAAACATCAGAAGTATTGATGGGCATCATCATATTTGAATAATGAATTATTATTAATCAAGATGTCTAAATAATCTACTAGTTTTCCTACAACTTTTTAAAAAGGTTTATTTGCACTAATTTAGTTAAAAATTAGTACTACTAATTTAGTAGTAAAACATTAGTTCTTCTATTTTAGAAGTTGAAAAGAAGTACTTATATTTTAAGTTAAAATTTAGTAGTAGTAAGTTTTTGCTGTCAAAAACTAGTAGTCGCTTAGTAGTTAAAATGAATAACACTAATTGAGTAGTTAAATTAGTACTACTAATTAAGAAGTTAAAAATTAATATCTCTAATTTATTTAGGCATAATCGAATATTGTAGTACAGTCCAGTTCGGTTATACTTATAACGTCCCAGGTTTTAACAAACCTTCGGTTATAATAAACTAATTTTCAAGATCCGTTTAATTTCCCGTAAAAACAATGATTAAAATCATTGGTTATAGCAAACCTGGATATAACGAAACACTGGAAGTAACGAACCAAATAACATTGCAATTTGTCATAAACACTCGGGCTTTAGCAAACTTACGCTAAATTTGAGAAATAATGGCATGCATATAGGGGTGCCAACTCGTGTTGTTATAAAACAGACTGCGTTTAGGTCGTTGTGTCAACGTAAGTTTAGCGCAAAAGTTAATTCTAAAAATAATAAGTGACAACAGCCGTAAGAAAAAAGCATAGTGGAAGAGTGCAAAATACTGCACAAAATACAAAACAGAAAAAGCCGAATGCAATCTGTCATGAACGAAATTTCTAAATAAATGAAATGAAGAAAGGAATGATTAAAATCATGTGAAAATACATATTCTAAGGTCAAGGAACTGAAAAATATGAATGTAAAATATAATTTTGCTGGCGCCATGAGGTTTGTTATAACCGACGTTGACTGTAATTGATTGCTATTAATGGAGATCTCTTTATATCTACTAACAGGACTACTAGGAGAACTAATAGCATTAGTAGTACAGGGTCACCCCTGTCTGCAAATCACGACAGTTTTTCAAGTAAATATGAAATTTCCAAATGACGAACATTGATAACCCAGGCAGAGTTATAATTATTCACAGAAGTCAGTAATTCAAGAGATCGGAGAAGAGTTTGTATACATATTTATGAGAAAAAACACAAAAAAATGACTGCTTACCCCAGTAACAATTGTAGCATGTCGATAGCTGTCTCCGAGCTTGCCAATTCGATGCTCAGAAGTGCAAGAGTTGTGTAGACTGATTCTATGTTCTCGATGGAGTTTGAGCTCATCTGCAAACTCGTGTAGAGAGCATCGTAGATGATCGGACCATGCTTGTTAATAAATATGAGGTCAGGCCTCGACGATTTTTCGACCGTCAGTTCTAATTTTGTGATATTTATGCTGAAATAACAAGTAAACATGCATTTATGTACATAACCTATAAATTCTTATAAAAACAAACAAAAATTATTGTATTTATTTTGATAGTTATATTCTCTATTGGGCATGTTTCATTTTTATGTTTTGAGTGTTATACACAGAAATTATAAACAACTCACCTAGGTTTACTCAACTTCTCCATATTGTTATGCCTATCGATGAGTGTATGGAGGATCTTCTGGACGAGCAATCGCATTTCAGGATCAGGTGCGAGCGACATCCTCAACAAAGGTTCCAAGAACGATACTGGGAAAGTTGTGTTGAGGTGGATCGTCTGGTACTTCGTACCGACTTTCAGTAAACTCTTGAGCAGTATGCTCTGCAGCATATTATCGGCTGGTGTGCGATTTTCGACCAGCGGGAATGGAATCTTGTTCATGATGAACATCATGATCTCGATCTTCTGATAATCAGGCAGATGGTTAGCAAACTCTCCCAGCGCATTGATAAGAGCGTCCTGGTACATCTTTTCTTCCGTTTGGCTAGTTCCATTCTTCACAGAGTCTTTGAGATGACTGAGTAAAGAGTTGATGATTTCCAAAACGCTTGGTCCTAGGAATTATATGATTAGTCAAGGGAATAATAGTCCTATTGAAAATGTTTCAGTACAAGTATATTAAACCAGGAAAAGAAACCACCCAGAAAAAAGCAAAAATTTGACTTGAATTTGGTAAAACTTGCAGATTGTCCGCAACACTGTGCAGTCTGATATATTGAGAACAACAGTCAAACTCCCTTATATAGACACTAATGCTCATGAAGGAAACAATAACGTTATTATCTTGAAAAAAAAAAAGAACATACCAACACTTTCACCAGCAGCAATAGCGATAATCTTTGAAAGAACATCCACAATACTGGTTCTGATCTTTGGATTTGATTTTGAGTTTTCATCCAGGTGAGCCATCAATGTCTCAACGACCGTATACGAATATTGAGCCTAAAAACCAACAAATGTTTATTCAAAGAAAGGTTAGTTCAAAGTTATTTTCTGTCTTACCTGAATGGAGAAAATTATAATACGGAATGTGTGAATTGCAAATTGATTCGGTACCCACAACTTATGCAAATCAAAATGCCTAAAACAAAAAATGATTGAAATACATAAATATAGAAAAATAAGCTCTAAAAGATCTGATTGAGAAATCTGATTATTTTAATCAACATTTTGCAATTTTTACATAATGGGAGCAAATTTTCCTATGAATTTATACCAATGCATGTGGACCAGGAGATCAAAAAATTTAAACCTAACGAAGAGATTTAAAAAATTTTGTATTGCTACAAGTAAAATTAGACTAAGTTAAACATAAGCCAAATTTTCGCGTATTGCTGAATCTGTTTGTTTTAATAAATAAATATAATAGTATAATATTCTAAACCGCTATTGATGACACCTCTAGCCCCAGGTAAATATTTTTGGGCAACTGGGAATTAAATTTTCTACTTGCCCCAATATTGTTAAATATGTTCTTGTTTAATGAACTTATAATTTGCTTTTGGACAAAGATAGTTTGTAAGTATATTACAAAAACCTAGAAGGCAATATGATGTTCAGGGGTGACTCAAAAGCCATGTTTATTTTTCTTTATTTATGGAGCAATATTAACTAACTTAATTTGGAGGAGTAAAAAAGTGCAAATTGGTTTAATTTTTGTTTATTTGACTATATTAACCCATTCAAAGCTACCAGGATTAACATACAAAACTATGAAGTCAATTATGAGAAAGCCAGTAGTCACACAGTCACACAAAGAATAACTCAAAAAAATACATCTTATGTATATTAAGACTCCTTCAAGCTTCAAGTATTTATATCACAAATAAAAAATAATAAATAGGACTTTGTTTGCAATACATCAATATTAACGATAATGTTTAAAAATGAATACAATGACCTTCGAACCATAACATCGATTTTTATAAAACATCGATAAACATCGCCCGCCACTATTATATGCCATTAAACATGAAATTATCATCTCCTTCGGCATTGTCTTAATACGCCATAAATACAAAGGAGAAGGTGATTATAATTTCTTATTTAAATACTACTTTCCAGTGTTTTTCATAGTTTCAAGCAAATACTTCGTTCTAATATTTTCATTTTAGGTTTAAGACAATCCAGAGACTTGTGAAGTATACAACGTTCTTAGAAATTGATAATAAAAATATTAAGTTAATAAAAACACCTGGTATATGCGATGGAGAAGATGATTATAATTTTGTATTTGATGATAAAAAGTACTTTCTATTTTAGCAGTGGCGGCTCGTGATCTAGAATTAAAAAAAAACTGATGTGGCCAGGCACATGACTTTATCATACAATACAGTGCAACCTCGATGATCCGGATAATCGATTTGTCCGGATTACCGAATATTGCTTCAAAATTGCTTAAATAACATTATCTGAAGTTTTGGTCAATTTTAAGTCATGCATAGAACCAGTGTTGACGAGTTTTGGTGTAATTATCACTAGAATTTATACTAAATTACGCAAATGCCCATTTCTATCACCGTGGTTGAATGCAGTTCAGTAGTTAAGTAATTCCACCTAAGGTCAGCAACACAGAACTCATGCACCTAGGTACTAATTTTAAACGATTGTTAAACATAGTTGACTAGTTTGCTTTTATTTTTATTTATATCGGAAATCGTAGATTTTCCAACGCCGTATTGCGCAGCAATCGGCCTAATGCTTTGTTCATTCGTAATTAATTGTATTATTTTGACTTTTTGCTGCACATTCAAAGTAATATTTTAGCCGTGTACACCAAACAACAGCTGCCGCTGCCGTACGTAGTCAGGCTCTCAACAAGCCGCTTGGACCTACTTGACGGCGCAGCGACATGGCCGTCTCGCCGGCGCGTTGTCCGGATTAGCGAGCGGTGTCCGGATAATCGTGTTTTGCAGGGGGTGTCCGGATTACCGAGTGTCCGGATAATAGTGTGTCCGGATAATCGAGGTTGCTCTGTATATAAAATTAATAGTTTAGCTGCACGAGATTCTATTTGATCGAGATCGATCGTGTTAGTATTAAAATAAAACGAATTAGCCAGGATTTGACAACCATTGACAGTAGGAATTGTCAAAAATCAGCTTTTGACACTACCTACTGTCATTAGAATAAAAATATCTGGCAAATCCTGGCTAACTTTATCTTAATGCACACACCATCACGATCAAATAGAATTTGCTCCTACAGCTAAACTATTAATTTTACCAAAAAATTTCATAGACATAAACTATACAAAATTTCCTCTACTTTAATTTATTATTTATCTATTTTGACAAAATTACAGAAATGACGGCTCATTTGCAAAATCATTGAAAAATGCTAAGAGTAAATAGCCAGCTCCTTTGGACACTTGAACCAAAAGCTTTTCAGCTCTAAGTTTGGTCATGAAGCTTCTAAATATGAACTTTCATCCCGATACCTTAAGTAGTTTCTCCGGAATCGTCATCACAAAAATCGGGTACAAACATACACACACAGACATTTTTTTTGTACCTTGGTCAAAAATGTTCAGAGGGCCCAAAAAAACCTATTTCCGCCAAAATCCCAATTTTTTTTTCGGCACGATTACAATACTTTACCATACTTCGTATGATAAAGTAAAAATGGGGGTTGCTACTTTCCGGTACCAACCAGTTTTATATGACATATCTGTTTTATAGCTAAATATCTTTATTTGTGCACTAGAAAATTACTCATTCTTATTCTTAAATTCTCTATTTTTAATTATCTTTGGTTACTACGTCCCATGAGTCTTAAATCCCTGTTATTGTTTAGTACTATACACAGCGTCCCACTTTTTTTTTCAGATAGTAAATGTTCATACTGAGTAAAAAGTTTTATATGGACTTATAAGTTTTTTCAATTGTTTAAACAGTTACAGCCGTTTCAAATATTAACAAATCGATATTTTAAACGGGTCTAACTTCTTAAGCAATTGGGAAAACCAATAAGTCCATATGGAACTTTACTTTTCTTACTCGGAATAACATTTACCTTCTAGAAAAATCTTTTATATTTTCATATATTTCATATGTTTTGCTGACAATGAGCGCCTCTTAATTCGGTCGGTTAAATGATTAAATCTGTAATATCTGTTTTTGTCCACAAAAAAAAAAGCATTTTTGACGTCACACCTAGAAATCAGCATCAGCATTAAATGTCCTTGTAAATGACCTAGCGATGCAATTTAGACTGCTAAATGGTCAACTGTCTACAAGCTACAAGCTGCAGTGCAATAATGCATGTTGCCAGTCGTGTAAGCATGACGTCACTTCACTTCCTAGACACCACTGGGGGCGTGGTCTAGTAGTTCTGGTGTACTCGATACTTGCAACCATTTCAGAGTAAACGAACCAATCGCTGCGGCGCAATTCCCTCGCTCGCGGGCTAGAATGCAGGCGTCGATACGCAGTGTAGAGGTAGCAGACGGTTGCGGACCTAGGCCGTATAGCCGACTTGCGCTCGGAATTCTCGGGAAGATGCTCGATATATTATTCAATTCTATGTTATAGATCGTTGCATATTGACTATTACACTATTATTTACATACAATTAAACTCTGTTTGTTTCTTTGTTATTTTTGGGGGTTGCCCAAACCTGCAAACCAATGCACGAGCCGCCACTGTAATTTAGGTTTAAGACAATCCAGGTGCTTTTACGAGGAATAAAATTATCTGATAAGTTAATAAATAGAAGTCTCGCTATTAGTGTCTAACTTCCTGCCGAACACGGTATAAGAATTGGAATAATATTAAAATTCCTAAAAGCCACTGAAGCATATACTAAAGAAACATCAAAATAAACATCATCGGATCACACAAGTGTTTTATTTTATATATCAATTGCACCGATGAGATGGAGACATTCATAGCATAGCACTAAAGAATAACTTACTGTAATACTGGCCGCAATACTGCTCGAATATGTCCAAAAGAAGCCCTCGTCACCAAGTCCCGCAGACAAGTTTCCGCAAGCATGGGAGGATCATTTGCCTGCTCCTCGGGAAGAATTGGATCTTCAGTGCCCGCTTCCTTCAGATAAAAGCTTGACTCCTATAAAACTCAAAATAAAAATCGCAATACCTAACAAACAATGCGGCAAAAGTGATTTCTAGATGGAACTTTTATCACCTATGTTTTTATAATAATTTGAATTTCTTACGACCTTTTGCCACTACTTTTCTAATCTGCAAGTAAAACCATGCTAGATTAGATTAGGACTAATAATTGTATTAATGATAAAAGTTGTCTTTGTTTTGATCACTTTCTACTCGTTTAGCTATAATAGCAACAATAATAGTACCTGCATGTTAAAGAGCAAACTAGGTACAATCTTGTCCATATGGACTGGTTCCCAGATATTCTCGACGAGATCATCGGAGACCGTTTTCCTGACAACGGCTTGCAAGCCCTGGATGCCGGCCACCCTGATCTTGTCTCTATTGTCGCCGGGCGCCCCGCTGTGACACATCGATGAGAATTTGCTGACAAAGAAATCATACCTGCGATGATATGATGGCGTGTCCTCCTCTATGTTGGCGAATTTGACAAACTAAAATGATAATACTTCTTAATCACAATTAAAGCTATTTTAACTCTTACTTAAAGTTTATTAATCTTAAACAAAATTATTGTTTGTATCACTTTTTTCATGTGAAATTTCAACTGATCTATGGAATTTGTCTGGTTTTATTTATATGACAATAAGTGATTTGGCTATATAGCGAGATGTGAATGTAAAGGAAAAACAAAGTTTCAGATACCTTTAAAACACAAGAAGATATCAGGTGAAAATTAATTAATATGCTATATGAATAAAGAAAAATTACAAAAATTGTTAGTTGATTTTCCGAACATTAAATCATGGTCTAATATTTTATAATTATGAAACTGATTATAGATCGTTTTTCTGATTTGTGTTTAATGTCTGGTGTAATTTTAAAAATCTGGTATTGATAGGTAGGTACTTATTTTTCCAGTCATTCTATTTGCTTTTTAAACCTGATAAATTTTATATCTTTTTTACATTTAAACAGTACTCTTTTATATGTAGATTTAAAAAAATGTCTAGTGCCTTCCCCCTGTGTACATTTTCAAAACAGTGCTTATTCACAATCATAATTTTTAATTAAAATTCAATTTCTATACATACCGATTGTGTAGCTAGAATCTGCAATTGGGGTTCTGTAGATTCCAAGAGTTTCTGTACCATTTTAAGGTAGCTCTCCACAAATAAATTAAGCTGCTGGGCATGACAAGCCAACAACAACTGGTCCATTGCTTCCATGGCAATAATAACATAGCTATAAATATGAAATGATAATTAAATTGTTTCTAATGTTTTAATTCTAGTATGTTTAAATTTACTCTTAAGTCAATTAGTTTAATTGTAATCTATAGTATAAAGAATAGCAAAATAGTAAATGTCTTTTCAATTAATGTTTCCAAAAAATTAATATTTTCATCATTTATAGGTAATTTTTTTAACAATTTATCACGAAAATATTAATACCACACTACACAAATTAATAGATAATGATTTTGGCAAAAGACCACAAGTGTATATTTTGCTGTAGACAACATTAGCTGCTTTTTCATTATTAGCATATTGTTTGCATCTACTAAGTCAAAGCTACAAACGTATTTTTACAGTAGAACAGCCCCCCATAAAGATTTTTAAATAACCAAACTTACTCTGCTGAACTTTTAGGAAGCAGCTCATACAGAATTAGAAAAAAAATTAGCATCCACCAATGTTCCATAAAACTTTCAAGTAACCCCGCAATGGGACTACTTGAAAATATGGTTCTAAATCGTTTCTTTTCATGCAATGCTGGCGTGGAGGTTAGATGAAAAAAAAAAACAAATGATTATGAAATTTTGTTTGCTCTTGGTTTACTTAAAAATTACGTTAAAATCATTAAACACTTGGTCTTTATGACAAAAATGTTGCAGTTTGCTACAGTGGCATGGCGGAACTACCTACAAAAACAATGCAGCTTTGTTACTTAGTTCCCCTAAATCAGTAACACTTCATAGAAAAGGCCCCAGGCAAGGACCTAGGCAATAGAGCTTATTCAAAAATTTACAGATACTTCTAGGTAAATCCCCCAGGGTGTGCTTCAGCTAACGCAGCATGAATTATGGTAATTATGATCCTAACTTTAACCATTCAGCGACACCACGTGTTTTAAAAAAAGACTGCATACACTATGAAATAGCTTCATTTTACGGTACTTAAATAAACAAAAAAAAAACAAAATCAAAAAAATATTAAAATGTTTATATCTATGGAACTATGAACTATTGATTTCAATGATCCTGAAATTGTTCATGAATATTTTATCATAACACCTCAATTTTGTAAAGTTAGGTGTTATTGTTAGAAAATGTATGCATACTTTCGGCAATAATTGGTTGGTAACAGTTAGTCATACTATATAATGAATACCTATTGAAATTATTGGCTCAACACAACTTCTATCTTATCTACCAATATAAAAATACTTTCTATTCTCTTAAAGGAACCTTTCTAATATGTTTAAACACAACTATACTTTATAATTACTAACACTTCATATTAACAAGTAAAATTCTTGCTTACCCATATCGCTTCCTATTAATATCTCTTGCCGCTTTGTGATACAGGTATTCGCCTATACGATCAAGTTTCTCGGGTGAACTTAAGGAGTAAAATGTTAACTTCTCTAGGTTTGCTTTGATGAGTCCTTCTTGTGGTGATGCAGGGAATATATTGTCAACTAATCTTTTATACCTAGGCCTAAGGGCACTACAACAACCACAACAACCTGCAAGAAAACACAAACTTAAGCATACAGAGCAATTTCGAGGTTATCTGTCGGCATAATTTCAAAAGATTGAGATTATATCGATATATTTACCAAACATCCTAAATTATTGCGCTTATATAATATCAATTAAAGTTTAAAGTTCCAACAATTACTTGACAGAGTACCATCATTGCGAGGAAATCTGACATTTGGCCATGCGCGCCATCTCAAGGTCACAATGCGAAGTTCGCGTTTGAATTTATTAGCATGCAAATTTTATTACTGTATTGTCGCGCAATCTGAATAGGGATCTTGCTTATTTTTAGTTTATTCGTAATATTAGAACATATTTTCTGAATTTAGAATTATCATCGATATGATCTTTTTGCATTTACAAATTAATTGCTATACATATTTGCGTTGAATGTTGCGTATAAATTATAAAAAAAGTATATAGATTTAAATTTATACCTAATTTTAGATACTTACAACCTGTGTATGTGCATTTTTGTACCATGGCTTCAATAACATCGGAGACATCAGATGAATTGAAACAACACATTACTATCGACATTTTTTTAGAATACACTATTAATTTTTTGTATTTCCGAAATTGAACACTATTTTTTAAGCAAATTACAGCAATCTTACACTTCTGGACCCAACATGTAGATTACTAATCGACAATTAAGCACTTAATTTAATTATTGCTGGTGCTTGCGTCGTAATAGGGGTGGTAGGTCGAATATTATAGGCATTTGATGCATCGGGAGGCACATTGTTACTCTTTGTTTATGTTAAATTGCAATATAGATGCGTGGAAGACATTGCAAAGCTTTGCTCTTTGCGGCTGATTTGATATCACTAACCCTTATTTAGTATTTGTTGTCCCCCTTTATCACGGTAGCGCATGCGGGAATGTACTGTTCGAGGGTAGTTCGACCTATTTTTATTTTCCGACCCCTTGCAAATTCAATATTTTACTGCGAAATATCGCACTTATAAAAAGATACAATCAACATATTGAAGATGATATGTACTAACATTCTTACAATGAATATGTATAGTGCAGGTAATATCTCTAAAGTGTATTTTCTTTACCTAAATAGTGTTATTGATTCTTGTTTACATTTGGCATAAAATTATTTTCAATTTACAGTGATACAGAATCTGAGGATAAAACATTTGTACTGCGAATTTCAAATGTTGCCAACATTTCTTGATACGTTCGGATCGGAGTAGGTACATACATATAAATGCATAATATAATCGAATACTTTATATAAAACATTTTTTAAAAGTAAACGTGTGGATGATTTGTCTAGGATCTTCTATCAGAGACTACCAGTACAGGAAAATAGATTTTAAAGAAAAATAAACTGAATTTGGGATCATTTGTTTCAATTTGGCTGACTACAAAAGCAGCAAAGATGATTATATACTAATTGAATAATTAACATTGTACAATTCTCTCGAAACTAGTTCATTGAATTAAAAGATATTTCTTACCAATAGTTCTAACTTTTGGCGTTGGTCCCATGGGAATATTTGGGGTACTGTGCGAGTGTGTAGTGCGGTTTCATTGTTACGGCCACGTGGTGATTTACAATTCTTCAAATATTTGTAAAATGTTATGAAAAAAGTTTTTGATACGTACAATTTTGAAGACGTCTGTCACGCTGACGTCTATGGTCGACGGTCCGGTGCGCAATTTTATCTTATTTATTTTTTAAATACCATATTAATCGTGATGTAGATAACGGGTTGTAATCGAAAATAACGGAACTTAAAGCACAAGCCCGGCTAGCTCAGTCGGTAGAGCATGAGACTCTTAATCTCAGGGTCGTGGGTTCGAGCCCCACGTTGGGCGCTTTTTTTTTTAATTTATATTGCAACAAACCTCATCTGACGTGGACATATCGTGGATGAAATTATTTTAAGATAATTGAAACGCCGAAATAATCGAGTAATCGAATGGCACTTTAGCCAAATGATTGCGAATCTGATTGAAATGAACTGAACTAATTTCTGGTAATTATAGTTAAGAGAAGAAAGAAAATTATATCTTTTACTGAAAAATAACGAAACAGTTTCTTACAAGATTAATTATGATGGAGAAAGGTAGTGGTAAGTTTAATTTATGTTCATAACATCATTATTAAAGAAATGCCAAATGCTTGACAACAGAATTCGATTATGAAATAGTTAGTTATAGGAATAGTTAGGACCAACTGCGTACAAACAAATATCCAAAATGTCTGTTTTTTTGACGTTATTTTAGGGACAAAACCCCAGGCTATATTTCGAGTGACAAGTGAGCTTTTACCCGAATCAGTCCTTGGTAAAACGGGTAAAACCACCTGTGGGCGCCATTAGTAGACACACTCTTTTATCGGGAACTTCGGGATTTCCCACTCTATTGTATCTCATATCGAAACCTGCTCAATAGTTCCGCTATTGTCCGAGCCCCTACTTCCCAAGTACTACAATCAAAATTTTTCTCAGTTTTCTTTGTTCCTTGGTCGATCTCAATGTTACCGTGCCTCAACTAAAATGTGTGATATTTCGTATTGATATTTAGGTAGGTTCCAAATTTAAAATCTAATAGTAAGGTGTATATTTATTTTATGGATCACATTTTTCTAACCAGTTTATAATATTTATTTAAATTATATTGTATTTTGTAGGTGTCACAACAGACTGTTAACACAAATTAATAACTAGTACTAAAAATCATAGAAACAAAAGCGAATCATCGTAACCTTTAAACTGTGATAAGCAAAGCTAGTATACCAAATATTTTCTTAGTCACGTGGGGTAAAAGGTTCTACACATCATCACAAAGTCGTGATGTTAAAAATGTGGTATATAACTGCCTTTGTTTTGGCGTTATTCTACGAAAACTGTTGCGGATTTGTTCTTATGTCTTCAGCAATTTCTGAATCTGGCGAAAATATGGAAGGGCAGCTATTCTCGCCTGGTAAATCCTGGAATTATAACTACACAATAAAAGTGATTCTTAATGAGAAAGGAAGAAGCCAGAAAGACGTAGGTTTCATACTGAAATCTAAAATTAGATTGGAGTCCATATGGGGATCTGGACATAGTCGAATCTTGAAGATATCCGTAAGTAATTTTTTTTTAGTTAATTTAAAGTTAGTTTGCGTAGATTTGGTGAAGTGTATATGAAGTGTTCATGCGAGTGTTCCTATTGTAGATCTAATGGTGGCTATTAGATCTACCCGTATGTGGTCCAACTTTTATTGGATATTCCGCTTATTCCCGACATAAATATATTAATTTGCTTCAACCATGTAAACATCCAAAATATTAGCCTTAATGTTTTAAAAATTGTTTAACATGCGTTTTGTTTTCTTTTCTTAAATAACTGTATTTTAAAGTTTCTTTAAAGAGTCGATAAATAGGTTGCGGTATAATTTTTTAATCTATTTTAAACTAAAAAATATCTTGAATTATTTATAATAATCATAATCGTGGTTTTTAAACTAAAAAAGACATACGATGTTACATCTCAAGTGGGACACACTGTATGCAGTTGTATATGCAGTTGTAATTTGAATTTTGTTAGCGTAATTATGTCATATTTACAGTTTGTGATTATAATTCATGTTTTCAACTTAGTTTACATGCATTTTTGATTAACGTAATGGTATATTTGGATCACGTAAAAATGCAAATATTCGGTAACTTGTTTTGAAATTCAGATACAGTAAAAAGTTAGGAGAAATTGTTCAGAATTAAAAAAAGAAACCCATACATACGGAATTTCATTAACACATTAAAATATTTAGTTGGCTTTATTGAGATACGTTAAAACGTTACTAAGGTAAGCGATACGTTCAGGAGGATCATTATATTAACATCTTAAAATTCTTGAAAACAAAAAATATCAATTATTTTCGTAAAAATTTGTGTGTGGGTAACAACTGTTACTTTATCTCCATTAGTAATTATTTGTTTTTGTTTTGCATTGTCGGGACAAATCTTAATTAACAAAATATTCAGTTTTATACTAAATTACATTTTAACCTTTTTTTTTGATTTTGCTTTATTTTGGTAGCATAGGTATTACACATTATATAGCATTATATAAAACTTTCGAAAAATACTTTCAAAATTCATAAAATCAATATGCGTGCTCGGTAGATTTCTTTGAGCTGAATACGAATCTGGACAAGAAGGTTGCCTATCACGTTCTATATTTGTCTTTTTGTTTCATTCTTTGGACGTAATTTGCACACTTTCATGTAGAAGTAGTGTGAATATGTGAATAAAAAATATCCAGGGTTTCAAAAATACAATGTTTTCCAAGAGACAACGAAGTTCTATGTTACTCTATGTTGCTGTTCACCATGTATAGATTCGTAAATATTGCTATAGCAACGTACATATTATATCACCTACATATTTACATTATTTATTATTTAATTACTTTTTTGAAAACCTCAGAAAAGATAATATATATATAACCAGTGGCGCGTTATCCCATGGGCAAAATGGGCATTTGCCCAGGGCCCCCAATAACAGGGGGGCCCAAACCATTATTTTAAAAACTTATTTCCGTAATAGACTACCACACCATGCCAGTCCCCATTAACGTTGCAAGCAGACTTAAGCTCCTCTGAGCGAGGCCCCAACTAATATTTAACTAATTTATTACCGTCTCAAGAATAGTGAATTTTATACTTGCGCTCCTGCCAGTTGGCGACCAAAATCAATTTTTTATAAACTATAAATTAATTAGGTAATTAATAAATTACTTTAGAATAGTCTTGCCTATGGAGACCCAAAAAGAGTGGAAGGAGTTTTAGCAGTTAAACAAACGTTTTTTTTTTTTCAATATGAGAAACTATATCTAATACTGTATGAGACTAATGAGAAACCCTTGACTAAGTTAGAAGAGAAAAGCTGTATAAATTCTTCGAAGATTTTCAGTCGACACTTTTTCTTTTGCTTTGGAAGTTTATTTATGAATTCTTTTCTGTAAAGATGCATTCAACTAATCCAAAAGAGAAAATTCCGATCTGCAAAATGCTGTAAATCGTTCAAAGTCTTTATTATTACATATTGGGTATAGAAAGAAACGTAACCACTCAACATATTTCTTTCTAAAAAGTTGACAAGCAAAAGATTCCAATAAAAGTTTTAGGAAGTTACAAATTTGAAATGCTAAGAAATAAAATACACTTTATATTTAGAAGTATTTCGTATTTTCACAAACGATGAGTTATTAACACGGTAGAAATACTTTTAACATTGTTTACTTGCTTTCTTATAACATTTAATCGTATTGTTACATTTACGCCACTAACTTCAGGGACATGCGGTTTTTCACTGTTCAGTTTGTAATTCAAAAGAGTAAAACAAGAAAGATATAGAGGATGCTATATTTAAAAAAATTGAATTTTGTCTGCTTCTTACAAATACATAACCCTGTATATTCAAAAATCATTCAACTTTCTAGCTTAAGTTCTTCCTAAACCTTTTATTTGGTTACTTTCTTCTAAACTTTGAAGAGAGATATTGCCACGTTACGTTTCTTCTTGTTAAATTTGATATAGCAGAAGGTATTTTTTTGATGATATGGAATCGGAATCTTACGTAATATTAGAAAAAATAATAGGAAATTACATTTTAATAAAGTAACATCTCAAAAAACTATATAACTGCACCACAAATTTAGTACATACTCAGTACATATCAACTACATAATTCAGAGGTCATATTATGTTGATATATTGATAATGACGTACTTAAGAATGAACTATCACAGTTTTTGAAATATTTAAAATATTAAAAATATGTCTATTTGTTAAGAATACCCTTTATGTATTATATATTTATATATTTATATATTTATTATTATATATATTTATATATTTTACTTGCTACGAATTTTGATTTTTAAATTATTAAGCTATTTATAAATTATTTTGTAATTCTTAAGAATAATCTGTTGTTACTTTAAATAATTATGTAGGTACGTATTATTTAT
The DNA here is from genome assembly GCA_964023965.1 of Melinopterus prodromus. NCBI lineage: Eukaryota > Metazoa > Arthropoda > Insecta > Coleoptera > Scarabaeidae > Melinopterus > Melinopterus prodromus. The sequence goes on along the minus strand of OZ030391.1, from coordinate 63,968,781 downwards.
GATTTTTATTAATTGTTCCGAAATGTTATATCAGTATTATTAGTATATATTATTTTTGTATAAAAAAGTAACTCTTCTTAATTCAACATTGTGTATGGGGGCCTCCAAATTCAAAATTGCCCAGGGCCCCATGATGGCATAACGCGCCGCTGTATATAACAATCGATCAAGTCATTATAAAAAAAGAGGAATTTTAACGCTAATGGAGGGCAGTTAAATTCAATTGCAAAATAAGGACAAGTCTTTGTGGATACCACATGATAACTCTAATCTTGTGCCCCGACTCATGGCAGTGCTCAACAATAGCGGCATGTTGAACCTTGGCTAGCCGGTTGTATCATTCTGGTTTCCATACTTTACACGAGCACTAAATATCGTCTATAATTGTAAATAATCGTAAGTAAATAAATCAACTAAATTTACAAGTTTATTTCCAGTTGTAGTTGTTTGGTCCAAAATAAAAAATGTTTCCTAGCAAGATCTAGATTAAAAATCGGAAATAAACTCATTTTGATGAAAATTCCATAAGCTGCGCATAACTGGTTTTGGATTATTTACTTTTTAGTTTGATTTACCACAAGTCCTTATCCGTTCCAAAGATGTTGATGGGTTTTCAGGAAAGACAAGTCCTCTTACCTCAATGTATAATGAACCATTTTATGTACTCTGGCATAATGGAGTTGTCGAAAAGATTTTATTTCGGAGCGACGAGGAAACAACCATGGTGAATCTAAAGAAGGGCATTGCCAGTCTCTTCCAAGTATGTGAAATCTACCATTTTCTATTCGTCAAGTACTTATTTCTTCAATGTTTTAGTACCAACTGCTGGACCTGGAAATGCTAGAATCTGATGCTTCGGGCGTTTGCAAAGTTCGGTATATGTTATTCTCTACCCGAAAAATCAATAAAACTAAACTCAATTGCATCAATGATGATCTACCTATCATAACCAATCCAGAACTTTTGCTCGCTACAAAGGTACATTCCACCAGAACAGCTGACTACGACATCAGCATCAATAATGAATTTATAGAGAACGTTAAATCGGAAGAAAGACACGAGATGTACCTTTCAGGTAAAGAAGAAATAGGAAATAAGGTCGAGGTCCACCAAAATTTAGATTTCATTGATAGCAAATCATGCCATACTATGAAACAAGCAACTTACGAAAAGGCAAAACACAAATTAATTGATGACTTCGGCTTGTTTACTGAAGATAATTTGTTAACCCATCGAATGATCACCAAAGGATTTGACGCAAAAGATTTTGTAGATGTTATTAGCGAGAATAGAGACCATTTAATGTCTTCAAATTTAGGGAAGTTGACCTCGGCGAAAGCACTGATTCCTCTGGTAAAGTCAGCACGTGCTAGCACAACTGAAGAAATTATCAAAGGGCTAACTTCAAACAAAAACCAAAATATTCTGTAAGTTAAACGACTGTAGGCTAGTTATCACATTTTGTTATTATTAACAATATTTCAACTACGGACGTAAAGAAGCAATAGGAAGCTTGTTAACGTTATTCTTTTCTGATTTCAGACCACAAATTTATGATATCCTAGGCTATGCCCAAACTATAGAAGCTCATAATGCCGTGATAAAACAGTTACACTTTGATGATGAAGCACAAGCAGATAATATTGAAAGATACCTTTGGTGTTCCTCACTATCTATACATCCACATCCAAACATAATAACGGATTTGCTGAATAAATATAAGAGAACGTTGAATATCCCAAAGAAAATCCAAGAAACGTTACTCCTAAGTATATCTTCAATGGCCCATAGATTATCAAAATTACCCAAAACGCTTATTCATTCGAAACTTATTCATAATGTGCAAGAAACTTTGATTAATAACCTCGACGCGGCTAAAGGAGCTGAGAGAATGATCTTTTTGAGAGCCTTAAGAAATCTAAAAGTTCCAGGAATCACTTCAAAATTACTGGAGGTGGTTAAACATGGAATGCCCAAAGAAGTTGTACTGGCATGGCAAGCTATCCGAGCTATGGAACCCACAGCATGGACTGACGATGTATTATCGACGGCCCACAGAACTTTTTACCAACTGGACAAACTGCACGATTCTAGCTCTAGAACGTTAGCAGCTGACATCATCTTAGAATCGAATCCGTCAGATAAAACTCTTAAGGGTTTCTTATACCATATGATCAAAGAAGATAGGCAGTTTGAGGTTCAACAATACGTTTTTCAGCAAATCAAGATGTTAAGCGATGAGAATGCAACGTTCAGGGCAAGCGTATTACGAATTATTAGCAATGATAATCGACTGAACAACTACTCAACGCTATCACCAAAGGGGCTCTCAACAGCTTTGAGACGAACATTCATGAACTCCCAATCTAGTAATGGAAGCTTACTAACTGCACAAGAAATGTCTAGTGGAATTGTAAAAAGAGGTGTGGTCACTGTTATGATGGAGAAGAATGGACAAGCGCAAGAAATGTTCAGCGTAAGTTAATGTTCGTCAATAATTCGCCATAATTAATGAAAATGTCATGTTCAGTTGGGTATCTTTTCTGGAGGACTAGGAAATTTCATGTCAAGCGAACGAGACTCGGAGGATGAGTCAACAATTGCTGGGATGGAACTGTCAATTTTGGGCACCCAAATCAGACCGTTTACGTTCTTCGAAGGGCATGGACAACTCATGGGCCATGTGTGGTCTGGTACTGCTTCAGAGCGAACCACGGCGTTTCAAGTAAGTTTACTTCTGTAATTGATTATTGTCTGCATTTATGTTGATATATAACAAATGTATCAATAGAAGATATACATATTCTGAAAGTAAGTTTGATGTATGTATTTAATTTGTAGGCTCTGATTCTTTTACAAGACCATCAACAGCAATTGAGGCTGGGTTCTGGATTAATAGTTGATGTTGACACGAAAGGAGGTGCTTCTTTCGATTTGTCTGGAAACGCGGAAGTGTCGTTATGGTACCGTAACGCCCAGGCTTTAATAACAAAATCGTAGGTGTGCAGCAATATTTGGTGAAGTTGTGATTAAGATTTGTTCTTTAAGGTTTGGTTTTTATGGAATAGGGTCCATGCGTTTGGATACGCCGTTTGTCAACTTGGCAGTTGAATACCAGATGTCTATAGAGCCCACTTTAATGCTTAACGCAGACATCGATTTTTCAAATAATGTGGCCTTGTGCTTAAGGTTAAGCCAGCCGGAATCTATCTTTAGGTAACATAGGTTAACATAACAACATTGATATGCTGTATTTACAATTTCTGTAGGTACGACACACGCAAGTTCGAACACATACCGGACTCTGCGCATACGTTAAGAAGAATAAAGGAGCGAACTGTCCTGAGTCCAGGGAGGACTTACATCCTCAATAGGAAAAACAGTGATATGTGCGACAATATGTTTAAGTGACATCTTCTTTTGGCGGCATACATACATCTTCCTTTGCCCTTAACATGACTTCAATTTATCATCCGCAACAATGATTCGATTTGTCAACTGGTGTGTCCAACGTTTTTTATCAGGTCATTGCTTTTGACGCCATTAACATGATCTTCAGTCATCAGTTGATGACTGAAGAACGATGAACGCTTAGTCATGTTAATGAACAGAACGAATTTATGGTGACCATTACTACTGCCCTAATTAATATTAATTAGTATTTATCATATCTACTAATTGAACATGTAAAATTGCACAGAATGAATGTTTATATTAGTTTAAAATGGTCGTTGTTGTGGCACAATCTTGTATATATTTGTAAATAATTTTAATATGTGTACTTTTATTACATTTTCTGTGTTTTAATTACTACGTAGTACAGTCAGTGCAAGAGCTTTATTTTCAGAGTATAAAGAAACAAAATTGAAAGTATAAATACTTCGTGAATAAGTTTGGTTGGCCTACTATTAAATCTGCCAAGAGTTCTGGAAAACACATTATCAGCCATTTCTTTTATTAAACCAATATTGAATAAGTAAATGCATGATAAAAACATATACACAATTTTCTTATCAGCTAAGGTAGACACTGTACAGAGCAGTAGGTTTAGATAACATGGCTCCATAACACCACCACAAAGAAATGGAGCAACCAAGTAGAATTCACTTCATTGTGATATCTTACAAACCAAAAATTGAAGAACAACTTGGAAACAATTTCAACAGAATCATGTGGTTGGAAACGGTGCAAGGTCAGCTGCCAACAAATGTGCCCTCAGTTAGATCAACTTTTGGTGAAAAAAGATTGAGATATAGGTACCAAAATGTTCCAAGTAAATTTATATGGTTAGAAAACTAATATAAACTATAAATAAATAAATATCATAGCAAAATCACGGTAAGAACGTATTTTAAATCTAGCTGCGATAATTTTCAAACGCCTCTAAATCTACTTTAACAAAAAGAGATTTTTGTACTGAAATCATCTATTTTAGCAAAACTATGCCTTTTGATTACCTATATACTTAACTGAATAATTTGAATATTGATTTGAAACAAAAGAGTTATTTAGGTGTCGTGTATAATCGTGTAATAATATTTAGGTGTGACATAGTGATAAACTAAAGTTGTTTACAGTATAAAACCATACAACATTATCATTGTTGTTGAGAGGCAATTATTATAGAAAATGATATTGATCACATGTATTTTGTAAATGGGAAGTGAGTATGAGTTTGACAAAGTATTGAAAAGACCCCACTAAACGGGAACTTGGAAAGAATTGAAATCACGGGATAAAACAAAGTAGCAGAGAATATTGGCAATAAAATAAAAATAGAGCTTATTATTAACATTAGTATTTTCGCATCTCCAACACCAGCTCCCGGTGGCTCCTTACACTGGCACGCTAATGTGGCAGGTCCTGTGGCGCAACGGATAACGCGTCTGACTACGGATCAGAAGATTCCAGGTTCGAATCCTGGCAGGATCGACGTTTTAACTTTTTCGTTACCCAGGGTTTTATACTATTTTTTACTCGTCGTTTAATTACAAAAGCAAACATCCTGCGGATAAATTAAATTAATTGGATTTTAGTACACATCTTCATTTAATCATTGTAGGTAAATGAAGTCATATGATCTAAACAAGTTATTAGTTGACGTGGTTTACCCAGTTATGGTGATTTGATGTGATGTTTTATCTTTTTCCACACTGCCGTAACCATTGAATATTTATGTACAAGTATGACGTATAACTTCAAAACGACTTCTCGGAGTAAAAGACTAGACTATGCTTTTTAAATGATTAGCTTATCTATAAATTTTCTAGTAAACCGTCCGACCGATATAGCGCGATATTTGAGAAGAACCGATCTTCGCAATCTTCGCAACCACCTATACTTTCTTTAGCTCACATACTTTGATGACGACTTTAGATAATTATACGAGGTACATCTTTCATGAATTTTGACATAAATATTGATATTTTAACAGTTACTATTAAGTATGCTTGTAAGCAGGCAAGTTATTTACTTAGGTATTTTGTATTAATCTTGAAAAAAGAAGGAAATACAAACCGAGGAACATGTTTTCCTGACACATATCCCCAGGAAACATATGCCAGGGAAGAGACATGTACTTGAAAATATGCGATGATAAAATATGAGTCAGTAGTTCGAGAAATGATATGGGATTGTTTAGGTTTTCGAGTAAGTGTATGCTGTGGTATTGTGACGTATTAGGAAACATTGTAGTACAAACTACAAATCTTATCTTACGCTTTTTATGCCTGGGCACAACCTGACAGAATCGTCGCCTCAGGGATTGGTAGGAGGAAGAATACAGTCCTTTTGCAATTATTTCGGAAACTATCTATTTTTCGGAAAAATGGTTTGTTCAAAAATATAGCTTGTACAATGTGCTATAAAAAACGATGTATGCACTTTTTTAATATACCTAACCATTTCAAATATATGACCCTTCACCCTGAAGATTTTATCCTGAAGTCTCCACTCATCGATTCACAGCTTATAGTTACATATAGTTAGTTATAGTTAAATCATGTCCTAACCCATCACCTTACAGGTTGAAATTGACACCAAATTAGAGATTATAATGTTCAAAATTAAAATACACATTTGTGACAACATATAATTTATCGGAAATGCATGGCACAAATCATTTTTTAATTAGAAAACAGTAGGTTTGAGAATAATACCGATATCGTGGCGGATTGGGTCTCAAATTAAGAATACCTTTGTAGTAAGTAAAAATATTATACATATTATTTTATTACGCACAATTACATGTTACGAACTCGATGTGGTTGCTAAGTTTTACAGTTTAACCATTTTTAATACTATACACAGTGAATGCCTGTATTATTTCCTAATTTGGAAGTAATTTGTAAGTTATGGTTAGTACCTATATTTTTAAAATATTGTATGCTGTAAGTTTGTCGCTAATATATTTTGCGCTCGGACTATTATCGTAGAATGACCACTCATGGAGCATTAAAGGCAAACATAATATTATCCATGGTATAATTGGTAAAGTGTACCAGCTTTCAGCTTGTTGATATGTTTCTGAAAAAATATTAATACAAAATAGTTTTGTTTTGGTTTTCGATTAATAAACCCAATTGGACGTCAAGATAGCTGGACCCATTCCTAGCTGGGTGCCATTACCTTCCGAACACACAGAGATACTTAAACTATTAAAATAAATACAAACCGAGGAACATGTTTTCCTGACACATATCCCCAGGAAACATATGCCAGGGAAGAGACATGTACTTGAAAATATGCGATGATAAAATATGAGTCAGTAGTTCGAGAAATGATATGGGATTGTTTAGGTTTTCGAGTAAGTGTATGCTGTGGTATTGTGACGTATTAGGAAACATTGTAGTACAAACTACAAATCTTATCTTACGCTTTTTATGCCTGGGCACAACCTGACAGAATCGTCGCCTCAGGGATTGGTAGGAGGAAGAATACAGTCCTTTTGCAATTATTTCGGAAACTATCTATTTTTC